>CM076582.1:1385496504-1385950568 GCA_034641835.2 Pinus albicaulis
GCTTTATCGTTTATAATTTGACCACTTTGACTTGAAATATAATATTTTTGGAGGGTTTTTTATGTTTTTATGAATGAAGGAGATTAATCAAAAGGGGATTTTATTTTTTCATTAAGTAAAAAGGTCTTTAATTATGAAAGTGTAATGAATGAATGTAGGGTAAATGATGATAATTAGGGATTATTATAGGAATTCAACACTTTTAACTTAATAGTCTTTGAGCCTTGGGTCTGGTCCCACACTAGAAAATTTGGCAGAAATTCCGACGGCCAATTCGTCGCTATTCCAACACATAGTCGTCGCAAGAGCGAAAGTTCGAGGGCAGACAAACCGTGGTTTGTCATTCCGTCGCAGTTCCGACGCACGTAAAAAGTGTCGCACTATCGACACTTCTTCCATCTAACTCAGACACTTACTTTGGGAAGCGATCTCACAAACCGTCACCGCCTTCCGACGCTTGTAAAACATCGCAATTCCGTCCATTGTAGTAGTCCACGTGATTTTAGACGTCGCTCTTCCGACATCGTAAAGATGTCGCCAAATACTAACGATATGTGGTCCGGCGTTGGAAGGCGGTCGCTCTTCCGGCGATCTTGTAGATGTGTAATTCAACGAAATGTGGTCTGACGTTTGGGCGTCGTTCTTAAACGTTGTAAGGCACATCATGATCCAATTAGAAATGTGAGTCGATGTTTCTTTATCTTTGTCTCTTCCGGCACTTCAGAGGTTGTAAGTAGTTCAAAGCGTCTACAAGGCGTCGATAGACCAACGAAGGGTTCAATTTAAAAAAAAAAATTAAAACTTTAAAAGACGAGAAACGCTGTTTTGAATATATTATATGAAGTAAAACAGTCCATGAAGTCATTAAATTTTCACATCTAAATATTGGAACCCAAATATCCATCCAGAAAAGTGGAAGTCCCACCCCAGAGAGGCATCTATAAGAAAGTGAAATAGCAGTATGTAGAATAGTAAAGCAACAGATAGAGTACCGACGTCCATTGTTCCAAATACAAATTAAAGTACCCAAAACCCTGTAACAGAGAAAAACGCTAATCATAATCATGTGAGGAGTGTGATATGTCCAAAATATAAAAAGACCATCAGACCATATCAATAAACCAGCAACATAGACCAGCATCACTAGTTTTGAAGGCAAAGTGATAAACATTAATCATTTTTTTTTTTCACAAGAGAAAAAACGTTGTTTTGAATATATTATATGAAGTAAAACAGTCCATGAAGTCATTACATTTTCACATCTGAAGATTGGAACCCAAATATCCATCCAGAAAAGTGGAAGTCCCACCCCAGACAATGATAGAAAATACCCCATGTCACATACAGGGACATGATATAAAACCTAGTAATGGTCCACATGGAGATTATCGACAATCTGAGAAAGCATCCAAATATGCCCGAGGCATCTATAAGAAAGTGAAATAGCAGTATGTAGAATAGTAAAGCAACAAATAGAGTACCGACGTTCATTGTTCCAAATACAAATTAAAGTACCCAAAATCCTGCAACAAAGAAAAACGCTAATCATGTGAGGAGTGTGATATGTCCAAAATATAAAAAGACCATCAGACCATATCAATAAACCAGCAACATAGACCAGCATCGCTAGTTTTGAAGGCAGAGTGATAAACATTAATTATTTTTTTTCACAAGAGAAAAAATGTTGTTTTGAATATATTATATGAAGTAAAACAGTCCATGAAGTCATTACATTTTCACATCTGAAGATTGGAACCCAAATATCCATCCAGAAAAGTGGAAGTCCCACCCCAGACAGTGATAGAAAAATACCCCATGTCACATACAAGGACTTGATATAAAACCCAGTAACGGTCCACATGGAGATTATCGACAAATCTGAGAAAGCATCCAAATATGCCCGAGGCATCTATAAGAAAGTGAAATAGAGTATGTAGAATAGTAAAAAAATAGATAGAGTACCGACGTCCATTGTTCCAAATACAAATTAAAGTACCCAAAATCCTTGAACAGAGAAAAACGCTAATCATATGAGGAGTGTGATATGTCCAAAATATAAAAAGACCATCAGACCATATCAATAAACCAGCAACATAGACTAGCATCGCTAGTTTTGAAGGCAGAGTGATAAACATTAATCATTTTTTTTTTCACAAGAGAAAAAACGTTGTTTTGAATATATTATATGAAGTAAAAGAGTCCATGAAGTCATTACATTTTCACATCTGAAGATTTGAACCCAAATATCCATCCAGAAAAGTGGAAGTCCCACCCCAGAAAATGATAGAAAAATACCCCATGTCACATACAGGGACTTGATATAAAACCCAGTAACGGTCCACATGGAGATTATCGACAACTGAGAAAGCATCCAAATATGCCCGAGGCATCTATAAGAAAGTGAAATAGCAATATGTAGAATAGTAAAGCAACAGATAGAGTACCAACGTCCATTTTTCCAAATACAAATTAAAGTACCCAAAATCCTTGAACAGAGAAAAACGCTAATCATGTGAGGAGTGTGATATGTCCAAAATATAAAAAGACCATCAGACCATATCAATAAACCAGCATCGCTAGTTTTGAAGGAAGAGTGATAAACATTAATCATTTTTTTTTCACAAGAGAAAAAACGTTGTTTTGAATATATTATATGAAGTAAAACAGTCCATGAAGTCATTACATTTTCACATCTGAAGATTGGAACCCAAACATCCATCCAGAAAAGTGGAAGTCCCACCCCAGACAATGATAGAAAAATACCCCATGTCACATACAGGGACATGATATAAAACCCAGTAACGGTCCACATGGAGATTATCGACAATCCGAGAAAGCATCCAAATATGCCCGAGGCATCTATAAGAAAGTGAAATAGCAGTATGTAGAATAGTAAAGCAACAGATAGAGTACCGACGTCCATTGTTCCAAATACAAATTAAAGTACCCAAAATACTTGAACAGAGAAAAATGCTAATCATGTGAGGAGTGTAATATGTCCAAAATATAAAAAGACCATAAGACCATATCAATAAACCAGCATCGCTAGTTTTGAAGGCAGAGTGATAAACATTAATCATTTTTTTTTCACAAGAGAAAAAACGTTGTTTTGAATATATTATATGAAGTAAAACAGTCCATGAAGTCATTACATTTTCACATCCGAAGATTGGAACCCAAATATCCATCCAGAAAAGTGGAAGTCCCACCCTAGACAATGATAGAAAAATACCCCATGTCACATACAGGGACATGATATAAAATCCAGTAACGGTCCACATGGAGATTATCGACAATCTGAGAAAGCATTCAAATATGCCCGAGGCATCTATAAGAAAGTGAAATAGTAGTATGTAGAACATAAAGCAACAGATAGAGCATTGTTCCAAATACAAATTAAAGTACCCAAAATCCTTGAACAGATCAAGAAAAACACTAATCATGTGAGAATTCTAAGTAAAGTTAATCAATTAACATTGCGAATAAAATTACACCGAAGACAAAAACATTGCCTGGCCATACTCATGGCAAATTTGTCATCAAAAAATTAAGAAGACTTCCCTCATACGGGGAAACCAGTCTTGAACGTTTAATTTACAGAATTCAAAAATATTACAAAGGTCCAGCACAGTAAAATAAACTAAAATCAGCCCAATTAAGTGGGCCTGCTAAGCAAGAAAAACAAATTAACCAAACTACTCCTCCGGTGGTTCCTCCACGATTCGGCACCATCCTTCGGAAGGTCCAGGATCGATAGGTGCTACCTCCACATGCATGCCACGGCTCCCCTCCTGAAGGCCCGAATGCTGGCCGGATTTTTCCAAGCTCAGACCCGCCGGACGGGTGCATTCTTCCTCCGTTTGGACCTCCTCGCGGAAGACCACAGTGACTATAGCCGTGATTCGAGGGCGGTTGAGAGAGCAATTAAAGGAAAATTGCGCAGTGCGCATCGTGGGAGAAGGTGAACTAGCGGTGGGGAAGCGAGGAGCAGGGGAATTTATACGGTGGCCAGATGCTACAAGCCGACCCTGCCCACTCCTAGTATTTGGATATCGACCTAAGTAATAATCACTGGACTGGCCGGAAGTCGACTCTGTTGAGGTGCTGGAGGGAGCGCGCCGGGGTTGACCTCTAGTGATCCCCCTGCGGCAACGCATCCTATGACGCACGCGAGGCATGGGTGCAATCTCAGGCGCAGTGGGCACAAGAGGAGACGAAGAAGAAGAATTCCAATTAACAGAGGAAAACAGACAGAGACAGAACCGAGAGAAATGCAAATATGCAGCAAAGTCTAGGCAGAAGTTCAGCTGGCCACTTCTCCTTATCGTCACAGTTAGCAGGCAGTGTAATCCAGCAACCGGCTTGTCTGAAAAACCATGGCTAAATGCCATTTTGTCGACCCATCTGCAATGCAATCAAAGGACACCCGTCATAATTAATCTCTGATCATTAATAATGAGAGCCGAAGGCCGGATCAAATTGGAGCGTGCGGAATCACTAAGAGGAGTGGAGGTCTGATCTTGAACAGTGTTAAAAATTAATTAATGCAGATTTGATGTGAAAACTTAATTGAACAGCATTAAATGTTAATGCAATTGATATGAAATCGCCATATCCATGTCCCATCACCTTAAACGCCATCGAATGCACCCGCAGCCGAGAGCAGGGCAAGTTTTTATTGAGGACACGTGGCAGAAATTGATTGGAGCGGATCTTTGTTTGGGCCGCTCGCGCAGTGGAAATCTGGACCCGTAAAATATTAGGGCGAATTTGATAAGAAATTCGTGTCACAAAATTGGCCGACGTCAGCAGGCTATTTTGGAACGCGAATTTGGTTTGAATTATGGTTTATCGCCGTTTGAAGTCCGGCGGGCTCGACTTAAGAACAATTTTGTTTGATCCCATATTATAAAATTTGTGTTGGTTTTCTTTGATAATACACATATTTATAATAAATCATGGGAATACCACACTTAACATGTGGAAAATTTATATAAATAATTATTGAGAACAATCATTTTTATGTAAAAATATCCAAGGCGAGGTCTGTGTAGAGAACCGGGGTCGTGAAAACTATTCAAATATAAAAATCCCGCTTAATAAAGAGACAAAATTGTTGTTCTTTCAGAACCTGACCCGAGGATTGGACTTGAGTTAACAAACAAAAGGATAGCGGAACCAGACTTGCACCCATGGTCAAGCCCTCTACCAAAACCACGAGCGGAATCACAAAAGCGGGTTGCCCATATCGCACGGCTTTTGTGGAGTAGGCGGTATTTCCTATTCGCAAGCGATTCCATAGGGAATGCGACACGTGGCGAAGTGACCCCCGGAAAACCACCGTTTAACCCCCGCCATCGCACGTTAAAGCCCGACGTTGGAAGCCGAGCGAAATTGCCAAGAGTTGTTGATTTGGAGAAGGGCCATCAAACGGTGGTCGCACGTTGAACTTTCCCGGAGGTTAACTAAGGTGTGCGGAGGATATCCAGGTACGACACGAGTGTTTGATTGGTTATTGATATATATAGGTGGGGCCGGAGTATAATGAAATTGTTTAATTAAATGATTGGCGGATAATTAGCATAAGTCTGGAGCGTGATTGTTGTAAGGCTGGGTGGTGAAATATAGAGCCGAAAGTTCATTACAAGTTATTTATTTAAAAAGAAACGTGGAGTATAAATACAAAGTGTTGAAAGTTAAACATTGGTTATAAGGATTTGAGATAATATAAAGTCGGGAATATAAATTAAATTCCAACCATTGTGGATAGTATTTATTTATCAAATTCTACGAATTTGATAAATAAACCCGAAGAAAGAAGAAGTCAATTAAGACTCAGGCTGGAGGAAAAGAACGGGGTACACCAAGGGGAAATGCTGACAGAGCGATTGTAGACACACCAGCTCTCCTTGGGGGTCCAATTTCAGTTTTGTTGCGTCACATGATGATCTCTCTTCTCTAGCATTTACTTGTATTGAAGATCACTATTCTAGGAATAAGGATTTATTTTCTCCAAAAATAACCCTAGCCAAACATTGACAATGCATCAAGGATATATTTCTATGCTTCATAAGCACATTTGTTCTACTTCTAAATCATGTCTTGGAAGTGGTTGTTTTGCTGGAAATTATTCACCAGTTGGTTTCATACCAAAGTATTTTTCACATTTTCAACATCCAATACATGAAAAAGATAATGGTTTAAAACAACATAAATATTTGAAATTTTGCAAGAATTGTCTGGCACACTTTGAATATGAATTTTGAAGTCAAGTACATGATGCTGTATAGGATCAAGTGTCATTTTGAATACCAAATGTTTCACAAGAAAATTCTCAACATGCTACCCTGCAGTAAGGATTAAATGACAATATTGCATCAACTATTTCCATAATAAAAGTGCACCTTGGCCATAAGACTAAACAACTACAAATGTTGTATATCTAATAAGACCACACAATCAAATGTATTCCACAAGGCCAATACTGTATGAAAAATGAAAAGGAGTTTGCAACCAAAAATACCTTAGGAAACTAATTCAATTAGATACACCAAACCATCAGCAAAAAGGAAAACCAGCCTACTCAAAAGGCAAGCGTTTACCTCCTTTGACAAAATTTTGAGTTCCGAAACAAGGGCCTTTATTGTCTTGTCAATGCCCCCAGTAATTTGAATGGGGTTTGCACCTGCTGCAACAACCTAAACAAAAAGGTTTCATTTCAAATTATTTTCCACAAATTTAAGATACAACCATTGTCAGTTTTGTATTTCCTAACAAGCTCATAAATTTTGACAAAAGAACCAAAATTTTTTAATACCTAATAGCAATTTTTTCACTCAAAAACTATCTTAGACTCAATAAACCCAACCCAAAACTAAAAAACCAAACACCATAAGACCCTACAAAAATGAATAGATGATCTTAATCCAATACCATCGACAAAAAGTTACCTTTACACCCTCACTTATTAAACCCTGTGCTGTTGAATTTTAACTTCAACTGCTGCAGCAGAAGGACGGATGCAGCAGCAACATTTTTTTTTGGAGGTTGTTTGCATGCCATCCAGAAATTTAATTCAGCATTTAAAATTCCTGCAAGTTTTTTTTGTAGACGGCCGCAGCCATATTTCTGTACAGGATTGTATTTAAACACAACAACCAGCATTAACGCAATTCAACAACCAGAAATTAAACAAACAGAAATTTACCCGACAGTTTTGTAAATTCAAAAGGAGGACACGTGGAGCATTAATATTGGATCGCATGAAATTGAAGGGAATCTGAAAACCTGAAAACCGGACCCGAATTTTTTATAGGGCACATTGGATTGATAATTCGAGTTAAAATCAGGCAGACGTCAGCATCCCATTTTGGAACGCGAATTTGGTTTGAAATTCAATCTATTCAGACTTTTGAAGTCCGACGGAAAGGGTTCTTTAATGTTTTGATAGTTTAATATATACATATGTTTTAAACATATGTTATATATATATCATATGCGAAATGAAAGGTAGGCCATAGAATTTAGTTTTAATTTTATTTTTTTTAAAAGAGGGTTTATTATAATATGTTTTATATGTTACGGCATATAAAAATAAAAAGGACAAAAAAGCTTGGTAGTTTTTTTTATAGACAGTACGTAATTTTTTTATTACACAGCAGTGTGTAAAAAGTGAAAGACCGAGTGTAACTTTTTAAGTGTGTATTCACAGCAGTGCGAAAGTGAAAAACACAACAGAGTGTTTTAGAGACAGAGTATGTTTGTTTTGAATAGACAGTGAGTTGGTTTTATGCACTGCATTTTGTAGCAGTCATAATTTTGTAATCCCTCTCAGTGAGGAAGAAGTGTAATAGTTTTTTTTTGAGTTATTGAAAGGAATAGAAGTTTTTTTTCAAAGTATTGAAACTCTATCTCCTGTCAAAGAAATTTTTATTTTCTCTGTGTTAGAGGAAGGGAGATTTATTCTCCATTCATTGTTCTGGAATTTTTCAATATTCCAACATGTGCAAGAACAACAGATGTTGTGGTTCCATCCCCAACTAAATCATTTGTCTTTTCCGCAACTTGCCTTACCAACTTGGCCCCAATATTTTCAACTGGGTCCTCTAATTCAACCAATAAAAAGGCCAAAACCATAACATTGAGATACATTTCATTACACTATCAATAACAATAAAATTTGACTCAGCCATAACCCTTTCCTTTTATTGTTGTGAAAAGCTTTACGCATTACTCTAATGTGGCTAGTCCATAGGCCAAGTAGACCACTGGGTAACAAATATGTTTCCTTTCACCTTTGAGTTTTCAAATTATGCCTACCAAATCTAAGACATTTAAGAGGGGAACTAATACAACGTTAAAAAGAAAACCAGAGCACACATCTACAAATTACCTCCTTAGCTACTGTCACACCATCATTAACTATTTTCGGAGAACCATACTTGCTCTCCAAGACAACATTTTTCCCTTCGCCCCAAGGGTGACTCCAACAAGATCAGCAAGTTTGTTCACACCGCCTGCAAGACAAATTGACAATGCTTTCAGTAAGTGTGCAATTGAATGCCAGACCATATGCAAAAACAACCCTCCATGAAAAATTAAAATAACACATTAAAATTGAATATAAGTGGACAAGGAAAGATCCACCGCAGTGAAGTTTCACGTGTAGGGGACCTTCCTTTAAACATAATTTTTTCTCTGACCTGCAATTTTTTTGTCACTGAGCCATCCTTGTTGAAGTACAACTCCTTTTCCATAGCTCTTGTATTAACTACCTTCTCTCTGTCGCGTAATCTCAGAGTCCCTCTTCTGCTTGAGCGATTAAAGGACATGGGTGAAAAAACTGAAAGAGAAGACAATTGTCTGCCATAATTATCAAACATTGCACCCAACTTCTTCCCCTTTCCATTGTTACCCAATGAGGTAGATGTGGCAATTGTTGTCATACCGCCCAAAGCAGAGGCCATCTTCTCTTATGCTGAATATAGAATTACAAGATCTTCATATTAGTATGAACCTTTAAAAACATGACTCCCATTGCTAAAAACCACTTTTAAGTTGTAACAGGCAAACTAAACAACTATCGCAACTTTTGGCAACTTCTGGAGCATTAAGAGAGAAACAACCAAAGAGAAATACAACCACAATCCTCATTTTAATGAGACCTGACTATATATTTGCATTAAGATAATAGAAAGAAATCACGACTATATTAAGGCCAGCACAAAACAATCTTTAACCAGTGTCTCTCGCGGCCTTCAGGTTGCCATGCTAGAGGTTGCATATTTTTAATTTAAATTCTCGACCTCTCGTGCCCATCTATGAATGCATCCAATGGGATATCTACATCAAATGCTCCTTTATATCCCCAAAAACAAATTCCCTACTACAAGAGCACCAGCATTGATGGATCACCCCACACCATCCCACCCACTAGAAACGGTGAAAAAGGAAACCCGAGAAACCTTCTGAAATATCTCAAGATGACTATATGGGTGGTTCTTATGAATCAACCAACCATTCAGAACATGCTCATGAATCCAAACCATAAGTATTATGTGACAATATTCAAGCAGGCACTGAATCAGATTTCTGAAGCTATGTTAGAGAAACCCTAAACTCTCACTGAAAATAGGTGAAATGTGGCACCACTCAGAGATTGACCTGTGCCAATTGGTACAAGTGGTAGACAATTGGCATGCTCAAACAACGAGGTGATGCAGGAATGACATGAGGGAGAAAATATCAGAAAAGCCCCAAATCTGGAGAACTAAAGCTCATCACCAAACTGAGATTGACAACTTTACATGATGTAACCTATGAAATCGTAAATGGAGAAATCATAGTAACAATAAAGTAACCTATGTAACAATAAAGTCGGATTCATCCTAGGAGTGGTAATGGGAGAAATCATAGTGAACAACAGGAAACATGCATTGTTGCTTACAATCAAATAGATGAAAAAACACATACAAAAAACCTAGATAATAATCATGAACAAGCTTAATATTGAATTATGAACCGTAAAGGAACTTACAAAATGTGACATTACGAACCTGGTCAAGCGCACAAGCAAAAATATCCTGGACATGACCCTGGTTGACAAGTTGTATTGCTCATGATGCAAGAGGATTTGCACCTGCACTGCCAAGTCAATCAAAATCCATCATTATCTATACAATAAATACAAGTAATTGATGTAGTATTTTTTACTCTAAGATGCATTCTTATGATAATGTTAGAACATATGTTGAAAATGTCAAACCATACCTGAATAAGCTCCTCTTCGTTTCAAGAACAATTTATTGGAGTCGCATGAACTTGGAACAAGCCTCCCACGATCTGAAAGAGTAGCAACTAAGTCAACAGTGACTTTTTTGTTGCTACGCTGGATCGAGGGAGGTTTGCTCCAAGATTAAATCACTAAAATAAATTATTCTCTACTAAACAGGGCTAACCACGTGAAGGTGGAAGCTCTTATGCCCCCCCCCCCACATCACTCTCAATTCTCCAATACCCAATCTATATTTCATTTTTTACTTTCATGAGCATAAAAAAAATATTCAATAACTAATAAAAAAACAATTCAACAAAAAGTACGCAAGGAAACATTGCAATTAATTCTTGACATAAAAATAGTATGATAAATGAGTTTTTTATATAACGCAAAAAACATTCCAAGTATGGTAACGTTTGTCTTATAATAATACAATATTTTACATTGTCAAATTTTCTTTTTCTTCTTCCTATTTTTAAAGCTCCTAATTACATCATCAATATCATCGTGCTCTGCTCCTATTTCGTGCCTTTCAACCCGCACTACTGACCTAGTTGCGTATTCACGATGTCTGGGCTCATCCAGTGATGGGGCATCGCCTACAAAAACAGATAATATTAAATTTTAATTGTCAGTTTTTAAATATCATTGAACTAGTTCGGTAATATTAATAAAAAATTGCAATGAGATTATTTACCTGGTGCACCAGTTGTCGCCGCTGACCTAGTTGCGTAGTCACGATGTCTGGTCTCATCCAGTGACGGGGCATCGCCTACAAAAAAAGATAATATTAAATTTTAATTGTCAGTTTTTAAATATCATTGAACTAGTTCGGTAATATTAATAAAAAAAATTGCAATGAGATTATTTACCCGGTGCACCAGTTGTCGCCGTTGGGACTGTTGCCCTGTCTTCCTCTCTGGTGGTAAGATCCTCAAGGGAAACATTCTCTGTCATTTAAACAAAAAACGTTATAAGGACAACCATCAAGGTATAATTAGAAAAATTATAAGTGGAAATTAATTACCGTCACGGCCCTCACTGATAGCAGTATTGTCGGCCTGGTCCCCACTACAATGATCAGGTTGCACGAGAGGATCATCTACATCTGGCTCTAAAACTGGGTTATTTACCTCGTCGGTAGTGTTGCTCCCCCGATTTAAACAAAGTTGTTAGACATTAAATTTATGGACGAAAACAAAAATATTGAAAGGTTAATGTTTTACCTTATCAGGCATTGTAGATCTTGGGACCTGCCCCAAGCTTCTGCGACGTTCAACTACAGCTTGATAGCCAAAACGGAAAGCAGTATTTTTATCTTCCTCTGTAGTTATTGTTCCAAAGTCATCACCCTACATTATATATGATTGTGTATTTTTAATCATATCCGATAGGATTACAAAAACGTTGGAAGGCGATACAATTAATTATAAGATGTTTAGCTACTTAATTACAATTCTTGCAGCTAATTTCAAGTAGCCACCCTGGCCGAGCTTGTGATGGCCCCTTTTCTCAATCCTAGCTTTGGTTGCCTTTGAGGTGTCAGGCAACCTAGCATCAAAAGATTGAAGTCAGATATGACGTAGCACACTTTTATTTTAGACATAAAGAAAATTAAAGCTATTGAATTAAAGTTGTAATTTACCTTGCGGGTCCATTTGGCATTTTTCCTTCTTTCTTTGCCCTTTTCTCTTTTCCGTCATGGATGAGTGCTCTCCACTCACTCTCTGAAACTGCGAGAGGACGCTCATATCTAGGGTTAAATTGCAATTGCGTCCTATAGGTGTCCCCGGTATATTTCAAATATTTTCCGGCTACCTGAGCCACCGCTTTTCTGTCAAATGTGCCGACCCCAAAAAGGGCTTCTAGATAATCTAGAAGTTCTTTTTTCAGGTTGGAATTCTGGGAATTCCACCCTGTACGTATGGTTGGGCCAAAATTACCAACGCATGGCTCTCCAGAATCCTGTAGAACTCATTGTTTCCTACACAGAATAAAACCAAAAGAAAAAGAAGATATTATCATTAATTTAAAAATAAAAATCATGATAAATATGTTTTAGATAAAGTATATGAAATAGTTAAAATATTAAAATTTACCTGGGAGTTGTACATGCTTTATAGGGACACCTTCATCGTTCACCAACAACGTGCCATTAATGGTCCCTGTGGAGCTGACACGTGTAGCTCCAGGAAACACAATAATGTAGTTGGCCATATCAGCCTCATCATTGCCAACACGTTCAGCGGTTGGTTGGGTGTCCGCTTGGGCAGGGTGTGTTTCTTGCCTGGCACCTAAAGGAGTAGAAGGTGTACAAGAGGGTTGTTGGGCAATCTCTTGCCCTTGTGTCCCACTACCACCAACACCGGATTCAGCAAGTGCCAGAAAATGCTACATACAAAAGAACTTTTTGTTAGTTTAGTCATTGTAAAAATTAAAAATCAAACTATCACAATTCATCTCATGCAGAACAAAAAAAATATCCTTTTGACTTTTTATTATTACCTGATATCTTTCTAGCTACCTCATAAGATGTTGTATCCTCTCTTCTGTTTCAGGTGTTTGAGGCGCGTCTATTAAAGTATTAAATTCCGACCTTGCATCTCGTGCCTTTTTTTGCAACAAGAACACTGGAGATAGGGATGAAGAAATCTCTTCCTCAAAGAGGGAATCATCAGGCGTACCATGGCTAGGTGTCTGCATATTTGAACAAAATTAATATTATTTCAATTATCTAAATAACTAAAATACCTGAAGATAGAGCAATGCTGGCACTTTACATGTTCTTCCGCTGGCCTCTTTCCGCAATCATCCCGTCTCGGGGTTGTTCCTGCACTGCTCTGATCAGTCTGCCACATTGCAATAAAATTATAAATGTAAAAACTTGAAAACAATATCTAACTTGAAAACACAAAATGAAAACTGAAATAATTTCTACTAAGACACCGGAAGACAGAGTTAGAGTTTCAAATATGCCTTGCATTGAATTCAGTCCTGGAAACATGTCATTGCACATTAAGGCACCCAAACATTCAATCCACAAATGATATATTTAAGTAGGCTTCTCCTATTATGGGAAAACACCATACCTATAATGCATTCACTTGCATGTATAAAGGGAAAGGAAAACATGTTTTCATACAACGGTGACAAAGGCATCTTGGGGAAAGGTATCTTTACTTTTTATTTATGTTGTTCACCCACACCACTCTCGTGTTTTCACTAATCCTGTTTTGTCATTTTTGGATTCAAATTAAGTTAAGGCTTTAAGTATTTTTTGACCTTTCGGTGTAGTTTTTATAAGTGGCATGTATGGATTTTCCATTAATTCTGCACTTTTTCTCTTCATGCGCATGTTTCCCCGGAAATCAAATGCATGATTTAGTCCCATACATTTAACAAGTTGTTGGATCAACTCCATAGGAAATATCATGTTTCCTATTCAATCAAAATTTATCTCAGTTAGGGTAGGTAGGAAGGTTTTCCCCTTGTATTAATAGGGCACTTCTAGCTTGCATTTTTATTATATCTTTCAAATTTAGTGTCGTTTCAATTAGGGCATGATTTTTTGCAACTTTCAAGGTGAGAATGAACAAAGACAAATTTTTGTGATGGATGATTATATATGACTCCATGGCCAGAGGAAAAGGCACTAATCTACTTCTTCAAATATCTATAGTTCTCATTCACCTCATACGAAGATGGTCCCTGATTTTGAGCCAAATGTTGCAGCAAAAAGTTCCCCCCCTCCATAATTTGATATTCAATGGAAATTTCTTAAATTGATGATGGGGCATGATTATGGAACATTGGCACATACATATGTAATGTAATTCCAAGATCATGATATATGTTTTCATATGTTTATGGCAATGTTCCACCAAGTCCCCTGGAGATGGGAGCGAGGGGGCGCGGGAGCGCGGGAGCGGCCTATGCAAAAGCTCCCTACCAATTTTCAGGAAACGTGGGGGGACGTCGGGGTCATAAAAATTATAAAATTTAATATTTAAAATGTAACTATATTTTTGCAAGGAATGTATATACAATCATCATACACTTGCATCATGAAAGATAAATCATAAATGATAAAATTACAAATCGATGAATGATGAATCATATAATTGAAACAAATTTAAAAGTTAAAAGTTAAAACATACATCATACAATCATGCATGTAAGTTTGTAAGTTTGTAACTATATAATCATTAATTTAACTACTAACAATGCACAATGAAAATAAAGTTTAAGATATCATATGACATATTATATCAAGATTCAAAATAGAGTTTAAACAGAAGTTTACAACTCAAGTCTGAAACATAAAACTTAAACGCAAATAAGTTATGTTTGAAACATAAAACATAAAACATAACATATGAATATCAAATGATATCATCATAATGATAAATGAGCATAAATGCTCAAGTTAATGCCCCACTAGTCTCTGCATCCAACTTCTACACGAATATATCAAGATCAACCATGTCACCATCTGAATCAGAATCACTTGGATTCTCAAATATGCTAAGTGGCACATCAACTTTTAACACGAAACCATAAACTAAAAGGGGTGGTGAGGGGACGTGAGGGGGCGTGAAGGGGGGTGTGAGGGGGCGTGAGGGGGCGTGAAAGGGGGTGTGCGGGGGCGTGAGGGGGCGTGAGGGAAACATCCCCTAGAAGTCCCCAAGACCCCGGAGCGCGAGGGGGCGAGGAATCTAGACCCCTAGGTGGGGGGCGAGACCCCGTGTAACACTGGTTTATGGAGGTGGTGGAGCAAAAAAGAGCTCAAATAGAGCTGAAATTTTTCACATAAAAAGGACTATGGGCTTGACTAATGGTTCCATTTAAAAAATGATATCTAGACAGAGAATAAGTGTAGCATGCAAACATGCATTGAAAATCCATCTGAGTTTGCATTGTATTACTTATGATGGATTCAAATTTGGGTTTCAAAATGCCAGGTTATGGCATGATTATGTCGAAAAACCCTTAGTTGGATTCTCATGTTGGTTTAATTTATATTTTAAGTTTGTTTTGCAATATTTGGGTAATAGTAACTCATGAACTAGGTTACCAATGTGTAACAATCATATTTCAAGAATAAAGTTGTGATTTTTTTATATTATTATTATTATCTATTAGCTACGAGTATTGACACCTAGTGCCTGGAATTTTGACATCTTGATAGCATGGATAATTTCGAAAATGTTTCTAGTAATGTTAGCATAATAACTATCATTACGTGTCTTCACTTTTGTCACCATAATAGACCTGTGATATGGACTCATCACACAACTTCATATGCTATGTCCCAACAAGTTCAAACTGGTTGAACCTACCTCATAGTGTGGTTATTAAGGACTGTTAGGGTCCCGTGATTTGGCCGATTGGCTAGCCAAATGACGATGTAACATCAAACCAAGCTTTGGAGCCCAAGGACCTAGCCTTCCTGGACTCAGAGAGGGCTCTCTCTATAAGTGTAAAAGATGTCAGTGTGTTTACTTGCGATTTCCTGATGTTAGGCTAGTTATAAAGTGTGTTTTTTGGTTTTTTTTTTTTTAGTTTTTAAGTTTTTAAGTTTGTGAGGGATACAACTGATCAAATACATAAACTGGATAACAAGATGTAGATAAATTGGGCTATGGGGTCAAACAGGTCAAGGAAGCTATGAAGTGATGATGTAAAGCTGCTGTAGGGCCGATTTGATTCACGGTAGAAGGGATCTCTGGGCAAAATGGATTAAGTGGACAACAAGTTGGTGAAAAACAAGGGATTTCAAGTGTAACTAGTTAATAGCAGACAATAAACATGTAATAGCAAGCCATTAATCATGCTAAGTATAACTATAAGCTAATTAACACATAGAAATCAAACATTCCAGCCATACATAGAGGTATAAGACCCTCTAACTTTGGGAAATGGCTATCAGACTTTGGGGAAAACATATAAGACGAACTAACAACTCATAAACTATGCCGGAACGCCTAAACATAGTCTCTAAGTCATTGGGTACTTGGACAAATAATTTTTCATAGTTTTAGGCAAAGGGCTAGATCGGGACTAGGCCTCCTTGGTTCAACAAGATGATCAACAAATCAGTCAAAGAGAAAGTTTTATGGACAGAACTATGGGCAGCTTGTAGGTAGGTAGGGCAAACCATACATCCTACTCAACATACATAGAACTTATGAATAAAACTTAGCAACAAAACCTTAAGTTACTAAAGAGCAGCTAAGAATTCTTTAGCATAACTAAGGGAGAAGAAAACATCAAGCTATGAAGATTCAGGGATTTTGAGGTGCCTCCATGGGCATGTCTCAAAATCAATCTTTACTGATCTATAGCAGCAAGAAAAATGAATTATGAGTGAAAACTATAAGACAAAACACATTAAGAAGCACTATACCATTCTACCATGTCAAGGAATCCATCAACAAGCCTTCAACATTCCTCAAAAGCATCCAAGAGGCAGTCCAAAAATCATAACTCAAGTGTATTCTTCAAAGCTCATATGACCAATGCATTAATTCTTCTCTCAAGTTCAGCCTCTGATTTACAATGAAAACCATGGAATAAATAGGCTTGAGGAAGGAAAACCTCATGGAGCAACTAGCTATCCCATTGGCCAAGTCAAAATATCTAAACTTGTCCTTGAGGCTTTGCAAAGCCCAAGGCACAAAATATCCCATAAAATATCTAAAAAACTACTAAAATCGGAAATTATATTGACTTTACATCATTTCCCAATGATAAAAATAGCTTAACGCACATTTGGGAAAAGCAGATTTTTGGAGTTCAAAAATTACAAAAATACTTCATATTTATGCCTGAAAAAGGTCCCCTGACTTGCTGGATGCAAATGGCAGCCTTCTCGATGTCGAAATGAGGCTCATGAGGGCTTGCTGGAAATCTCTCTGTGTCTACTTTCTGGCGCAACTGAAACCAACTCAATCCGATGTCCGGAAGTCATCCAAAACTGTACCTGTGTGCAAAAACCCAGAAAATAGCAGACTGCTGATATGGCGGGCAGAACGTGCAAAATGAGGCTGTTTTTCGCCAATTTGAGGGGGCGAATGATCTTCAAATGCCCTGAAAATCGCTGGAGACCTGCTCATGGAATTATGGCATCCATCGGTATCATTCTCTTCCCTTGAAAACTCATCAAACTAAAATGGCGAATTTATGAGTTTTTGGCCAAAAACCCAAAAAATGCCAAAAAACAAAAAGTTGCCGAAATAGGCCCAAAATTGGCATGCGTGACCCTCAAGGGTCCATAGAAACATGCTCCGAAGCTGAAGCCAAAATATCAAGGGCTGATATGCTTTTCCCTTCCTTCCGTGCTAGGCGCCTCTCCTTCAACTTCTTCAATTTCTCTTGTGCTACCTTTAATTTTCGCCTGGCAAATTGATTTAGCTTCTGAAAGTGAAGAGTCCTCTTTCTCTGTAGCTCAAGATCCCTATTCGCCTTCTCAAGCTTTGTCTCTAAATGCTGGTTAGCTCTCTCAAGCCATGCTTCTTTGTTTTCCTCAATTTCCTGCTCAAAGAGGGCAGTGAGAGGAAAGGCTTCGAAATGAGCTTGTTCTTCTGCTCTCTGTTTCTCCAAGGCTCTTCTAAGCCCGATGGTCCTAGGCCTCTTCTGCCTAGGCTGGTCTTCCTCCTCTTCATCATCAAACTCGCCAATGAGCTCTTCAATTCTTACTTGTGCCTTTTCTACCTCTTTTTTATACTTGATCGCCCTTGCCTCATGAATGGTTGCATGATACTTCATTTGTTTGTTTTCAACCTCCAAGAAGTGGTTGAAATTCCTCGCCCTTTGAAGGTCTTCTTGTAACACCTCAATTTGCCCTTCTTTGTGAATGAGGAGGTTTTCAAGGAGGCGGGCCTCATTGTCACTATCATCACTTTGGATAGGGATAATAGCTAATTCACCTCCATGCTTGGCACTTTCTCCAACTATGCTTTTGCTTTTGAAAGCTAATCTGGCGCTTTTTTCTCCTTGGCAAGCTAGAAGTTGTCCTTTTGGGCAATTTCCTCTTTTTAGGAACAGCTTTGGTCACTGTCAAGGAGGCAGCTTCAGCTTGCTGTCCTTCCTCAACATCCTGTCCAGTTTGTGGCTCAAAAGGCGCTTCAATTGTTTGCTCAACTTGCTGCTCTTCAATTTCTGTCTGCTGTTGTCCCTCTTCTTGTACCTGCTGCTGTTCATCAACCTGTAGCTGTTGCTGATCTTCAAACTCTAGTTGTTGCTGTTCACTAATCTCCAACTGCTGCTGTCCCTCAATATCTAGTTGCTGCTGTTCACTGCCTTCTTTTTCTCCCTGTGGTTCACTGCCCTCTCCTTCTCCCTGTTGACTTGGCTGCCCAGTGGTCATCTTGAGTTTTTTAGGAGTAGGCCTACTAGACAAAGGCACCGGGCGATGGACAGGCTGAGTAGGAGACACATGAACAGGAGGGACAGTGGCGAAATTTGCATGGCTAATGAATGAATCCCATGAAACCCCTTTTTTCTCCAGCTGGTGTAAGAAGATAATCTTGATCAAGGAATGATGAAAGAGAGAAGGGATTTGCTGAGGTGGAGCCTTCTTTTGGACAGTAGCTGCCATTTTCTCTATGCTTTTGGACAAAAAGTATGGAAGGTTTAATTGCCCGCTTCTGGTAAAATGCATCAACAAGCGGACATGATAGGCATAAATTTGGTTAAACCTCCCTTCACAAGTGAAATATATCATTATGGCTTTCATCAGCGGAGCATAACTGTCAAGAAGATAGGAAAAAGGGAAAATAGCAGTGATGGTTTCCCTATGTTCAGGTTTGATGAAAGGTTTATAATCCTCTAGATCAAGATGAGCTTGTTTAAACCACTTTTCACCATGATACGGGATCTTGGTAGCCTTGGATACATACCTTGGGGAGATTTTTAAATCAAGACCCGCTAACTGGAAGTGTTTGTCCTTGAATCTCAAAGCGCACAAATGTGTAAGTGGCGAAAAAATCTTGACTTATTCTATTCTCTGGTAGAAATCAAGACAGCCTACTTCATGGAAATTGAAAAGCACAGATGGGTGAGCATGGATTTCTTCTATGGAGATAGGCTCATATCTCTTATGTGGACCGCTCCTGTGATCTCGCTTTGGAGGCATTCTGACTTTGACCAAACTTTGGAAGAGGCAAACTGCCTTTACTGTATGAACAATGCTCTGCTGGATTGAAACTGGCCACTAGACTGTTTGGACAGATATGGACACTGTGGTTTGGATAAAATGCAACAATGTTTCTTTGAATAAACCACCTCCGCACTTCTTAAAAATAGTCCTTCAACTCTGGATGCACTTCAGCCATGTAAAATTCTCAATAGGAAACCATCAATAAAGATGAGACAATATGCTGTATAAATTTCATGTATGTAGTGTTAAGCAATCATTCCTCCTGGTGAGTTTGTTAGAGATCAACCAACCCTTGCATTTTGCATCTATAAGACCAATCTTCAATATTAAAACCCTGCTCTTTATAAATGGTCTTCCTCTTGAAAAATATTAAAATCAACAGCTCTTCAAAATGATATAATGTAGTGAAAAGAAAAAACAGACCTAGGTTGGGTGTAAAATTAGTGCACAGTGGTTTAGTAAACACACTCTTTGCTTGTGAGTTTAAGAGATCCACCAACACATCTATACCTCTGCCTCCAATGTTTAACTTCTCATCAACAAACTCTGCCCTTTAATATGCTGTCACCATTGGAAACTCTCTGTCAACAAATCTTCAGAATGATACAATATAGTGCAAGGAAAAGGCAGACCTAGGTTAGGTGTAAAATCAATGCATAGTGCTTTAGGAAAACCACCTCTTTACTTGTGAATTTCAAAGGTCAACACTACACCTGTACCTTTGTCTCAATGTTAAATGCAATCACCAACAACTCTGCCCTTTAGAAAGTGGCCCTTTTCATTTGTGAAGTTTTAAGAAATCAAACACCACTTTTGTACCTCTGCCTCCAAAGTTAGAATCCCATCAACGAACTCTGCCCTTCAGTGTACTGTTCATCCTTAGAATCTCTCTGTCAATCAATTTTCAGTATGAAATAATGTAGTGAAGAAAAAGGGGCAGACTATATGAGGCAGGCTATATGTAATGCCAAAGTTTCCCTGCTTGGTGATCTTTGAAAGTTTGAGCAACACATCTTGTGTCTTGGATCAACATTACATTTTCCAATTATTCCAAATATGCCTTGACTAAGTATACCAACAGCCAATCAGCTTTCATGTGTGAAAACAACTGTTTGTGCAATTTAAAAAATCACTTGGTATAATCTTGAGCCAAGATGACAGACCCTTTAAAAAAACCACGGAGCTTTGGGCAGAGGGTTATGTGAGTTTTCTTTTTCAAAACAGTCAAGGGCCCCTCATACACGCAGCCCTAGCTTTTGGAAGGGGAAAACCTTTGTTACACCTGACAGACCTAAGCCCTGTCTCTATGACAAAATCTTCTTTTCTGTTTGAACAATAACCCCTACAGCTTTACATTTCAAAACCTTACACAGCAAAAACACTATTCTTCCTTTCTATTTTAGCTATGGGGACAAGGTTTTGAAAGGTCTTGTATGCTGGGGTGTGAACAATTTGCAGTGGTTTCAACACTCGCTTCCCTCCATAGGCCTCCTTAACAATACATCTTCTTTTTAGCATAGTTCCAAATCAAGGAATACATAGTTCAATTTTGGTATTCGAGATTTTCAAGGGCGGAGTTTGAAATACCTCTTGAAATTGATGGGAAAACCTTTGGAAGAAAACTTGAGTAGCACCGGGATCTTCAGAAGCTGCGCGGCACTCTTTGCAGTCAGCACGTCGCGCAAAAATCACCATGGGTGGCCTGTCGGGTCGACCAGTCGGGCGGTCGGGCGGCCTTGTACAGGCGCGTCACGCCAACGTACAGGCACGTCGCGCCGACAAAGGGCCCTGTGTAAATTTCCGCCCAGGCACGTCGCGCAGAAACCCAGGCACGTCGTGCAGTGCAAAAAAGGTGCAGACTGTGTGATTTCGACCAGAAACGCCTTGTTTTGGTGCTAGGGAGGCACGGGGTCTGGTTTCAGCTTTGAAATTGACAATATTTCCCTCACCTTATTCTTTTATATCAATTCGAAACAAGTCTTAACGGTCTTAAACTTTGGAAAATGAATGTTGGCTTTTGACTCTGTTTTGTTTTTAAAACAGTGGGCTTGTCATTTTAATATATAAACCCGAACATTGGCTCCCACCCCGAGCTTTTAAACCTAAACAACTCAACAAATTCTTCATCACCTCTGCCACTGCGTTATAAAACTGCTAATGAAATACCTGAACACTGATTTGTTGCTGAGAGGACAGGATTCTGTAAACCTATTTTGACAATCTTTGGTCTTTTGACTGCTTTCTCCAATCTTTAAATACAAAAGGTGCCAAGTTTACTGACCTAACTTGGATTTGGTTATGGTTTCTCAATTTCAAAAGGCGCCTCCTTTTTGTTTTAAATAACTTCCTGCCTGAAGGTACATTACTCATGATATATCTGTCTCTTGAATGGTGAGAGAGATGCATTTGCCCCAAACTTAAAAACTGACAATTTATCAAACTACTTCTTTGTCTATTTATAGCATTGTATACCTGTTCATCATGCATTCTATAGCTCAACTTTGGCCATTGTTTTACCTTCTTAGTGATTTTTATCAAGGAAGGACCATTCATAATGCGCCAGAAATATTTGAAAACCTTGAACACCATTTCTTGAAAAGCGCTTCTTTGGACCTTTGGCATGTGATATTGTTTTGTTGCTTGACCCTTTCCCTCAAGGAAAATGCCTTCTTTTTGGCATCAATGGCATACATATATTCAATATTTTCTCTCTTCTACTGCAGGTATAGTCTGACAGATAGCTCTTTGAAGAGGGAAATCAATACCTTTGCATCATAAACAGTAACACTTACCTGTGCAATGACTCCTATTCAGTTTTTGGTATCCTTCCACTGCTTTCTTATATCAATCAGTTTCAGCAACCTGCAATAGCTTTGGCCATCTGCTCATACATGGAGGAGGCTCTTCATCAGGTAAGGTATCTGAAGGCTTTTTGACCACTATGTTTGACACAGCCTTTTTCTGAATGTGATGGTAAGTAAACCACTTGAAAAACATCAATCTTAGCATCTTTACTTGCAAGCATCACTGTATTTCAGAAGAAGCCCTAGCCACAGTGACACTGTTCCTCTGTACTGCTCTAAGGGTGACTAAAATATCATCATGTGTTTTGGTCATCTCATAACAGGTTACTTGACAAAAAATCTTTGTGACTATGAAGGTCCGTGCTTTTTGAAAAACCAAGGACTTTCCTTCTGCCTGTGTAATGGCATTGGTTAACAGCATCTATTCCATTTGATCTTGGACAAAACAGGCTTCTTATGATTGGGATGTTTACTGATGACAGGCCTTTCTAAAGTTCAACAATTTACATGATTTGAAAGCTTCAGATGACCTTCTTTATCAAACCAGACTCTCCTTTCCTTTGAGCTAGCATATTTCAAGCTCCATTCCTGTTATGATCATCAATTACATTCATAAAACCTGAAGATATTGTTTCTTTGTTTCAGTAAAGGCAAACCTGGACTTTTGAAACCTTCTAAGTCAATACTGGCCCTAACCCTCTGCTTATGGATGAAGGAGGCGCCCTAACCCTCTGCTTGTGAATGAAGGAGGTTCTGGGCCTTGACAATTTACCAGTTTGCTGAGACAGTGGTGACCTTTTCTTACTGTGATTTTCATGCTGGAAAGAGCTGTAAGGTCCTGATGAGTGAATTTTGTTTTGCAGCTTCATCTCAGGCTCAAGTTACATTTAGAAGCAGCTGTTCCTCTAACTGTAAACTCAAACATTTACTCCATGAGATGAAATATATTTCCTGCCTTTGTAGAAACCATAGAACACTGTGAAAAAACTAATAGTCAGCTTGAGATTGGGTTTTATGCAGTGCTGAGATCTAGGGGGTGTGAGTGGCGCGACTTAGGGCTGCTTGTCAAACTAATTTGCAAAGTAGGAGGTCAGTCATGGTTGGTCTGTAGTAGATGGAGGCTTTTTGGCCTTTTGATGATTGCCAAGGGTGAAATGTCTTAAAGCGCCACTTCCTAACGTAGGGGAGACTTTTGAAACAGATGTGGATTTGCCTTTTTAAAGCTGATGGGCAGACCAAGAAGGCTGAAGCTAGATAGGATAGTGACAATGAGGTTTTGATTTCGACATGGGCGAACTGAAAAGGTAGAGGGGCGAAAAAAGTTTTAGGAGGGTTTTCTGGATGACATATTGACATAAGGAAATCAGTTTCTAGAAAACTTAGCTGATATAGTCATCACTAACATGTAAAAAAAAATACTGATGGCTAACAGTGGCTCCATTTGGGGAGGGCAGCTCCTCGTCAGGAGGTGTCCAGAATTCAGATTTTTGGCTTATGAAGACCAGTGCCTTATCCATTGGTGCAAAATTTACCCTTCTCTTGATGTTATTTCTGAAAGTGACAGCATGGTTAACATCAATGATACTTCTACCTACCCCACTATCTTTCCTAACATTTTTTCTTCTCTTTGGCGCATTTGAACTAGTAGCCTTTTGACAATGCATATTTTTCTTTTTGCAAAATGAAACTATCTATTTCTACTCTTATATCTGCCGGGAGTTCAGATTAAGCTGATGAACTCCTTCATTTCTCTACCTAAAACTAGATCGACTGTCAAGATTAAGCAGTTTGACATGATTTCATTCTCTAATCTACAACATGAAATTTAAAAATGATCAAATCAGGATTAAGCAGTCTGATTTGTCATGCATTTGCGGCATAAAAGACAAGCTGCACACAAATGTTATTCTGCAATAAAAGGAAACTAGACAAGCTTTCTATTTTTTGAATATTTCAAACAATGGTATGCACAATGACTGAAAGTGTTTCTAACTCAAAAATGGAGCTCCTGACAAAAATAATGTTTCAATGTCCTGCCATTCACAGGACCCCCAAAAATTTCAGTCCCATCAGGTTCTTGTAAGAAGAAAGCATTGTTTCCACTAACTGAGCTGATGATGTAAGGCCCTTTCCATAAATTTTCAAACTTGCCATGTTTACCCTTGTCTTCTCTTCTAGAATCCCATTTTAAAACTTTATCTCCAATTTGAAAATCATTTTCCTTAGTTCTTCTGTCAAAAATCTGTTTTATTTTGTCTTGTGTTAATTGGGCCCTTTGGTAAACTTCTTCTCTGGTTTGTTGTAAATGGATAGTCTGGTTTACTCTCCTTTGTATGTCATTTTCTTCTATTTGGACTTCTTGTAATAGTTTCATTACCGGAACCCCTAAAGATGTTGGGAAAATGGCATCAACACCATAAACTAGCTCGTAAGGGGACATACCTATGGACTTCTTGGTGGTTAATCTATCAGCCCATAAGGCGTGTACTAGTTTCCCATGCCATGCTTTTTGATTTTGTTCAAGAAGTTTTTTGATAATGTTGACTAGGCTTTTGTTAGAAGACTTGGCTAAACCATTACCTTGAGGGTAATAAGCTGTGGAATGCCCTAATGAAATATGATACTTGTGACAGAAGTCTATCATTTTCTTGGAAGAGAAGGCAGCGGCGTTATCTGTAATGATTTTCCTGGGACAGCCAAATCTGGATAGGATATTGGTTTCTAGGAACGTGATGATGACTGAATCAGTGGCGTTATGAGATGGTATGGCTTCTATCCATTTGGTAAAGTAATCAGTGGCTGTGAGGATCCATTTATGTTGAGCGGAGGAGGAGGGGTGAATTTCCCCAATGAAGTCTAGACCCCATTGTTGGAAGAGTCCTTCAACTATGATGGGATGTAAGGGCAAAGGTAGAAGCTTTTTCTTGCCATCAAAAATTTGACATTTATGGCAGGTCATGACCAGTTTGTGAGTATCAGGGAACAAGGTGGGCCAATAATAACCGGCTCTAAGGATTTTGTTTGTAGTAGTTTTCCAGTAGAGATGACC
Organism: Pinus albicaulis; assembly: GCA_034641835.2. Classification (NCBI taxonomy): domain Eukaryota; kingdom Viridiplantae; phylum Streptophyta; class Pinopsida; order Pinales; family Pinaceae; genus Pinus; species Pinus albicaulis. The sequence goes on from CM076582.1 coordinate 1,385,521,794, forward strand.
TCCACATTCCCCTTCATGCATTTCCCGCATAATTTTCTCTGCATCAGACTCAAGCAGACATTTAAGCAGCATACCAGTAGGATTTTTCCAATACAGAGAACTATCTATAATGCAAAACTTTAAAGATTTTTGTTTGAGAAATCTTGCTTTTGTTTTTGATAAAGTCGGAGGAGCATTCATATAAGTTAATACATAGAGAATGTCTGCATACCAAGGTGAATCCAAAAATGTTTGATCGATAGGGGGAAGTGTGCATTCTTCCTGTTCTTCTAAGACATCGACAAAATTTATATCTAAAGCTTGGAGGTTGGTTTCAGCCATTAATCTCGCAAGTCCTTGCCCTTTAAATAGTTTAGTAGGCCTGATTTCTAAATCATACTCTAGGATGATAGCAATCCACTTTCCCCTTTTACCATCGGGATCTTGGTTGAGAATGTCTTTGACGACAGTATTAGGGACGAAAGCTATGACATGAGAATGTAAGATGTAAACTCGGAAATCTTTTAGTGCCTTTACCAATGCGAATGCCTGTTTTTCCATGATGTTATATTTCAAGGGAGCATCTCTCAGAGATTTGCTAAAAAAGGCAATGGGTTGCTCCTGCCCAGCTGCATTTTTCTGTAACAATACCGCAGCTATTGTATGTTCTGAGGCAAATGAGAAAATGTAAAAATCTTTGGTGAAATCAGGGCTTATTAATACTGGTGTTTCAGTTAAAGCCCTTTTAATTAGTTCAAAAGATTTTTTGGCTTCCATAGTCCATTTAACCCCGACCTCCTTTCTTAACATATTTGTGATATCTTTCAAGAGCTCAGCAAGATTTGGAATGAATCTTCTCAAAAAATTTATCTTGCCGATAAAGGACTGTAACTCCTTTATGTTTCTGGGGTGACTTATCTGTAAAATACCTTCGATTCTCTGGGGGTCTATTTTAATTCCTTCTTCCGAAATAATGTGACCTAGGAGTTTTCCTTCTTCTAGACCGAAAAGTGTTTTCTTGGGGTTTAGGGACAAACCATACTTCATGCATTTGTTGAAGACCTTTCTTAAGTGTGCTAGGTGTTCTTCATCTGATTTAGAATATACTGTTATATCGTCGAGATATATGACTATGAAAACACCTATGTCTTCTGAGAAAGTTATGTCCATGGCTCTTTGAAATGTGGCGCCAGCATTCATTAGTCCGAAAGGCATTTTAACGTACATAAAAGTGCCCCAGGGGGTGGTGAACGCTGTTTTATGCTGATCGGTAGGATAAACCAATACTTGGTTATAACCAGAAAAACCATCAAGCAATGAGATTCTTTTAGCGCCTACTACCTTCTGAAGTATGTGGTCCATTTTGGGCAGAGGGTAGTTATCTTTCAGACATGCCCTATTCAAGTTTCGGAAATCTATGCAGAGTCTGATTTCACCAGTCTTTTTCCTAACTAATACTAAATTTGAGACCCACTCAGAATAGCGGAGAGATACTATTATCCCGGCATCATACATCTTTTTAATTTCTTTTTCAACCAATGGGAGTAATACCGGGTTTATCCTTCTTAACTTTTGTTTAAAAGGTTTTTGGTTTTCTTTAAGGGGAATTTTATGTTGGATGATGCTGGTATCATATGATTTCAAATCTTGGTACCCCCATGCAAACACATCTTTAAACTCTTTGAATAGATTTATGTACCTATGTTTTATGTTAGGTGGGAGGGTTTTGGATAGTTTAATGTTTTTTGGCTCTTCTGGGCTTCCTGTATTGTATTCCTCTATGTCATCTTCTGTAGATTCCATTTTAGGCTTTTTGGCCACATCATTAAAGTCAAACAATTCTTCTAAAGGTGCGAGCCCTCTGGGTATGGTGTCATTCTCACAGTGTAAGACTTCGAGTTCTCTTTGGTCAATGTCTTCTTCTATTTCTCTATCACATGAATGATCTACCAGGTTTAGATTTGTCCACAAAGGTAGATTTAATTCTTGATCTTGACTTAGGCTGGGTTTCCTTTCTTCATCTCCTGAGTCTGTTTTGGTTATTTCAAACTCATTCCTAGATTGGAGGAAATCATCAATTTGATCATCATCTTGGAACACTTGCCAATGGTCAAGATTATCTGGTATAGTAGGGCGGTGTTTCACTTGGATGTCATATTTCTCACTTATACATGGTATTTGGCTAGTGCTTGCAGCAAAGGCGAGCTCATTTGCCAGACTATTTTGAATCCTAGGGATATAGGTGAGTTCATATTTTTCAAAAGTTTTAAGGATATCTAAAGCTGCATTCCTATATTCTCTCAGTCTTGGATTCTTTGCCGAATATTCACCTTTGATTTGCCTGATTACAAGCTCAGAGTCTCCTTGGGCTGATATTCTATTGGCACCTAAGTCTCTAAGCATGTGTAGACCAATGAGAAGGGCTTCATATTCCGCAATGTTATTTGTACATTGGAATTCTAGTCTAAAAGAATGACCTTCTTTAGTATTTTGTATCCAGATGCCTGCTCCTGAACCTGTCTTGCCACAAGAACCATCAAAGCTTATACTCCAAAGAGTTTCTTTTTCATACATGATACTAAGCTGTTTCTCAGGTTTCTTGGGACTTTGGTCATCAATTTCTTCATTCAGTAATGGTTTGGACATGTCTTCATTTTCTTTTATCTGCTTGTTTATATCATCTTCATTGTATAATATAAAAGAATCTAAATTGGAATGAATGGAATAGATGGGGGTATTGTTTGGCTTATCTCTGTTGCTAACCATGTATTTCATGTGAGCTTCTCGGTATAACCTCCTAGTTTGGTTGAAAACTGGGATAGTAGCGAATGACATATCCATTTGGAGGCTACCTTGTATTTTGGCAGCCCATGCTCTTGACAATAGCATCCCATACTTGGGTGTGATGTCGGCCACTACTACATCCATAACTAAGTTTTTGGCTCGTAGTTGTGTTAGGGCAAAATCTAGATTTTTTATCAGACCTAAGCATTTTACCTGACTTGAGTCGAAAGAATACAAGTTTTTGTAAGGTTGAGTCACTTCTAGTCCTAGGTTTTCCATGACTGCTTTAGGCATGAGGTTATGGGAAGCACCAGAATCCAACATGGCATTATGTAATATTTTGTCCCGTATATTTAAGCTCAAATAGAAAGGATAAATAGTTCCTTCTTGATATTCACCTTCTACTTTAGGGCCAAATAAAAGCTCGGGCTTGTCGTCAGTTAAATTCAAAGTATCTGCCTTACTATCTAGGTCAAAGATTTTGAAGATTTGAGATCTATACCTATCTATAGTTATTAACTCTGTAAGGGGTATGGTAATTTTTATTTTGGAAATTTCCCCTTCGAAGCTAAAAGGAGTAGGTAGCTTGGGCAGATTTGTTTCAGCTTTTTCAGACATAACCTTTTCTATGTTCTTAATTTGCTGACTTTGGCTTGGGACTTCTTTTGATATAGTCACTTTTGGGGTTTCTTTGGAGGTACTAGGGGTGTCTGAGCTGGTATTTGTCTGAATGGCCTTACCCTTGTTTTGGTCAGTCCCTTTGGCCTCAATTTTATCATTTCCTACTGCTTTCTTGAGGATGGTACTAGGGACTTTAGAAGTATCCGAGTTACCTTTCTTGACATTGTTTTGGTTTCTTTTACTTCTAAGGTCATATTGCCTGTGAGCTTCTATAATGGCATTCTGAAAATCTATGGCAGGGTCGTCAAGATCTTCATAATTGGTCTCATCTTGATCAGGCGAAAAGAAGGCTTGTTCTTCTTCTGTGAGGTACACCTCCTTCTCACTATCAGACCCTATGAGGTTTAGATGACTTTCATCAAGAGGTTCTGTATCTCTATCATTCTCTTCCACATAGTTTTCATTGAATGGTGGCCTGATCTGTTGGTCATTTTCCCTTGGTCTGTTTTGGGGCTGCTCCCTCCTAAAGTTTTGGTTTCGGTTTCTGATTGGAGGGTTTGGCTGGTTGTCCCTAACAGGAGCCTTTTCATTGATCTTTTCCCACATTTTGGCCATGTATTTGACCAAGTCATCTATTCTAGGATCTAGGGAAGGTGATGAGGTCGAGACCTCATCTCTATAGGTGACCTTCCTTTCCGATCTAGTCCTAGCCCTTTTTTCAGCTAAGTTGGCATCTGCTTTTATAGCTATTTGTTGCATTTCCTCCAAGGTAGGGGGATCTTTATCTCTCAGATGATATGTCATGTCCGGATCAAAACCCTCAGGAAATTTTTCCAAAGCTAAACCGAGTGGAGGTTTGAAATGAGGTGGGAGGGAGTTATATACACTGTTGAACCTAGTACAGTAAGCTTGGACACTTTCCCCATTTTCCCGTTTTAGATTGTTATATTCTGACAGGATTTGAATGGGGTTTCTTCGGATTTCCCACCTATTTCTGAAAACTTGATGTAGTTCGGGGATATTATGGATGTTGTTTGGAGCTAAGCTTTTGAACCATGCTTTGGGTTCACCACCAAGACTTTGGGCAAATATTCTCATTCTGACAGTCTCGTCTTGTACCTCTAGGTATTCATAAGCATCAGTCATTCTACTTATATGCTGTTGAGGTGTGGTGGTGTCTTCTCCGGTAAAGTGTGGGATTTTGTCTTGATATTTGTTTGGGAGAGGAGCCAAGGGTGGTGGCAACACCAAAGGTGCGTACCAGGCTGCCATGACTGGAGCTAATGGATGATGTGCAAGATGAGGACTAGTAGGCTGAAATGAAGTGGTTTGAATAGTGGTGGTTTGACCAGGTGTGGCGGATGAACTTGGTCTATTGATCTGGTTTTGAGCAGATCTGGGATGATAGGAGCCAAATTGATAAAGAAGCTGGAAATCAGGAGGAGTGGTGGGTGAAGCTTCTCTAATAGGACTCTGTGGTGGGTTTAGGGGTTCAAGATCGTCGAAGTTTATCTTACTATATGATTTACTTCGGGGAAGAGCTTGTGATGACTCTAGTTTCGAAGGTGAATCTAGAAGGATATTGAGAGTTTTAGGTACAGATCTTGTTCTACGGATGGATCTATCGGTAGCTAGATGATCAGTTTCAGAAGCTTGCCACAGAATCTTCTCTGGGTCATCTACTATGATAGGGGGATTTGGGTCTGGATGGGATCTGGTATTGATTCTTCGGGAAGCCAGATTTTAGATCTAGAGTTTAGGGAGAATGATATTGGTGAATGTTCTGGATGAGTGGGTTTTCTAAGGTTTTACTAAGGTGAAGGATGGTCAAAAGTAAAGGGATGGATTAGTGGAGTCGCCAGGTGAAAAATGGGTTGTTCTTATGAAGATAGCTATGGTCCACCAACAATAACTATTCTGAGAATGTTTTTTGGATTTTCTGAGTTTTATGTGCAGCCTATGGTTTGTTAAAGTATCCTAGACTTGTTTCAACACTTTGCTAGGGTGATGAGAACAAAAAGAGTTTACTCTAAATGGATCTAAGGACTGCTTGCTCGTTTATGAGACCTAAAAGACCAAAGAGTCTATAAGAGTTTGCTGGACTATTATGTACTCAGTGTCCCACCATCTCCCGCTATGTTAGTGAGTGATGGGATAGGTCTATCAGATAGTAGCCTAGATTTTGGTGAAATAGTAAGGCTTACTAGAAGTTAGTGGAGTCGCCAGGTGGATTGTCAGTTGTTTGGGATATATTTGTATGGTCCACCACCAATACTATCAAAAACCAATCTAAAGGAGTGTTTTGGGGTTTTTTGAGTTTTATGTGCCTACAAGGTTTGGAAGAGTTTTCTATAACTGATTCACCATTTTTCTAAGATGGTGAAAGAGCTATTTCTACCCTTCAGACAATATCTAAATATACTAAGCTTGACTGAGACTTCAAGAGTTACTAAGGTGTACTTAGATTGTCACTAACTCAGAAGGTCCTACTGTGAGTGTCACTATGTTAGTGAGCAGTGGGATAAGTCAGCAAGCTAATATTCTCAAAAGTCTCTAAAGATTAGGGAAACTAAGTTTGTTTAGTACTCGATGTCCCACCGTGATCGCCATTATGTTAGGGTCCCGTGATTTGGCCGATTGGCTAGCCAAATGACGATGTAACATCAAAACAAGCTTTAGAGCCCAAGGACCTAGCCTTCCTGGACTCAGAGAGGGCTCTCTCTATAAGTGTAAAATATGTCGGTGTGTTTACTTGCGATTTCCTGATGTTAGGCTAGTTATGAAGTGTGTTTTTGGTTTTTTTAGTTTTTTAAATTTTTAAGTTTGTGAGTGTTAAGTCCCTATATTAATAGTGTAGTCCCTTATTATGTTAGTGTAGCCCCAATTATTGTTATTGTTGTACCCCTGTAACCCCCATATTGTTATTATTGTGCCCTTAAATTATTATTGTTAGGTCGGCTAGGATTACATTGTGGCCCACTAGGATTACATTATGGCCCCATGGACTCCTATATATAGAAAGGAGGTTTTGTAAATTGTATCATCCAAGAATTGTTCATTTATGTAATGTAATGGAGGTTTCCCCCTCGAAGTGGCTTATTTCTAAGGCGTTCATATCTCTTTTCTTCTATTTTTGGAGCTGGTTACACAACATTTGGTATCAGAGGCTTGGGATTCTAGGGTTTCGCTGCTCCAAACAGGTCATCGTGGAATTTTCGCTATAACTATTTTTCTACGAAGTTTCAGAAGCTGAAATTTTTAGGGTGCGAAGAAAAAATCCTGAGGAAGCTTGTATAAAAATTTCAGAGTTTGGTTCGCAATAATTTCGGAGATATGATTTGTGGAAGTAAGGTATTTTTTCTGGCTCCTAAATAGGTCATCGTGGAATTTGCGCTATAAATTTTTTCTACGAAGGTTTAGAATCTAAAATTCATATGGTGTGAAGCTGAAATCTTGAGGAAATGCATCAAAAAATTTCAGAGCTTGGTTCGCAATATTTTTGGAGATATGATCTGTGGAAGGTAGTGCTTTTTCAGGCTCCTGAATTTCATCTCAAAGAGGTGATCGTGGGAAACGTTCAATAACTCTCTCTCTGAAGATTGGATTGGAGAGCTACTGCCAAAAGTGGTCATTAGTACCGGGCTCCGTAGTTTCTTCGTTTATCAATTTCGCAGACAAAGGACAAAACAGCTGACACGTGGCAAGTCGTACAAGTTCGCTCTACTGAACCAGTCCAGAATTAGGTCATTGTGGGAGATTGGACACAACTTTGTCTTGGAGAATCAAAATCAGGTTAGACCTGTGGAATTTGAAAGAAGCTTCAGAGGGCTACTACAGGGCTGAATTTGAGATGTTGAAGATTTTCAATCACAGAGATAATACAATTCCAATATCGAGCTCCTCAAAAGAAAGTAAAAGGTGTGTATTGTTTTTCCTAAATTGCATAAATCTTGTTTGAAAAATCAGTTTGAAGTGATTCCAAGGGCCTATTGAGAATATATTACTGTATTGAGTTCTGAAATGCCTCCTAAAAAGAATTCAACACCCATTAAGCCCTCAGAAATCTATACTATGATGCATGAAGTGGAAGAATTGCAGTATGAGATATCAAAATTACGGTACCAAGTGCAACAAATTTCGATCTTACGAAGAGAAACCGAAGATGAAATAGATGGTTTAAAAGCAGAAATGGAGGCTAAGTTGGATGGTTTGAAGGATCAAATAATAGCAAATATGGATGATAAATTAGTGGAATATCACATCGAGCATCAACAACAAGTTCTCCAACCCTCAAAGGATAACCCAACTTTGGTGCAGAATCTAATGAAACAACAGGAAGATCAACATCACATCGAAAGAAGTTATGAAGCAGTCATAGAAACAAGAACTCGACAAGTACGATCAATTTCAGAGTATCTCAGCAAGTGGAAGAACTTTCCTATAGAATATCTCACATGGGAGGATGACATTTTATACAGAAGCATCAAGAAATAATCAAGCGCTGAGGACAACACTTGTTTGAAGGAGAGGGGCATGTTAAGTCCCTATATTAATAATGTAGCCCCTTATTATGTTAGTGTAGCCCCCCTTATTGTTATTATTGTACCCCTGTAACCCCCATATTGTTATTATTGTGCCCTTACATTATTATTGTTAGGTCGGCTAGGATTACATTGTGGCTCACTAGGATTACATTATGGCCCCATGGACTCCTATATATAGAAAGGAGGTTTTGTAAATTGTATCATCCAAGAATTGTTCATTTATGTAATGTATTGGAGGTTGCCCCCTCGAAGTGGCTCATTTATAAGGCGTTGATATCTCTTTTCTTCTCTTTTTGGAGCTGGTTACACAACAGTGAGGGATACAATTGATCAAATACATAAACTGGATAACAAGATGTAGATAAATTGGGCTATGGGGTCAAACAGGTCAAGGAAGCTATGAAGAGATGATGTAAAGCTGCTGTAGGGCCGATTTGATTCACGGTAGAAGGGATCTCTGGGCAAAATGGCTTAAATGGACAACAAGTTGGTGAAAGACAAGGGATTTCAAGTGTAACTAGTTAATAGCAGACATAAACATGTAATAGAAAGCCATTAATCATGCTAAGTATAACTATAAGCTAATTAATACATAGAAATCAAACATTCCAGCCATACATAGAGGTATAAGACCCTCTAACTTCGGGAAATGGCTATCAGACTTTGGGGAAAACACATGAGACAAACTAACAACTCATAAACTATGCTGGAATGCCTAAACATAGTCTCTAAGTCATTGGGCACTTGGAAAAATAAGTTTTCATAGTTTTAGGCAAAGGGCTAGATCGGGACTAGGCCTCCTTGGTTCAACAAGATGATCAGCAAATCAGTCAAAGAGAAAGTTTTATGGACAGAACTATGGGTAGCTTGTAGGTAGGTAGGGAAAACCATACATCCTACTCAACATACATAGAACTTATGAATAAAACTTAGCAACAAAACCTTAAGTTACTAAAGAGCAGCTAAGAATTCTTTAGCATAACTAAGGGAGAGGAAAACATCAAGCTATGAAGATTCGGGGATTTTGAGGTGCCTCCATGGGCATATCTCAAAATCAATCTTTACTGATCTATAGCAGCAAGAAATATGTAGTATGAATGAAAACTAGAAGACAAAACACATTAAGAAGCACTATACCATTCTACCGTGTCAAGGAATCCATCAACAATCCTTCATCATTCCTCAAAAGCATCCAAGAGGCAGTCCAAAAATCATAACTCAAGTGTATTCTTCAAAGCTCATATGACCAATGTATTAATTCTTCTCTCAAGTTCAGCCTCTGATTTACAATGAAAACCATGGAATAAATAGGCTTGAGGAAGGAAAACCTCATAGAGCAACTAGCTATCCCATTGGCCAAGTCAAAATATCTAAACTTGTCCTTGAGGCTTTGCAAAGCCCAAGGCACAAAATATCCCATAAAATATCTAAAAAACTACTAAAAACGGAAATTATATTGACTTTACATCATTTCCCAATGATAAAAATAGCTTAACGCGCATTTGGGAAAAGCAGATTTTTGGAGTTCAAAAATTACAAAAATACTTCATATTTATGCCTGAAAAAGGTCCCCTGACTTGCTGGATGCAAATGGCAGCCTTCCCGATGTCGAAATGGGGCTCATGAGGGCTTGTTGGAAAGCTCTCTGTGTCTACTTTCCGTCGCAACTAAAACCAACTCAATCTGAGGTCCGGAAGTCATCCAAAACTGTACCTGTGTGCAAAAACCCAGAAAATAGCAGACTGCTGATATGGCGGGCAGAACGTGCAAAATGAGGCTGTTTTTCGCCAATTTGAGGGGGCGAATGATCTTCAAATGCCCTGAAAATCGCTGGAGACCTGCTCATGGAATTATGGCATCCATCGGTATCATTCTCTTCCCTTGAAAACTCATCAAACTGAAATGGCGAATTTATGAGTTTTTGGCCAAAAACCCAAAAAATGCCAAAAAAAAAAAAGTTACCAAAACAGGCCCAAAATTGGCATGCATGACCCTCAAGGGTCCATAGAAACATGCTCCGAAGCTGAAGCCAAAATATCAAGGGCTGATATGCTTTTCCCTTCCTTCCGTGCTAGGCGCCTCTCCTTCAACTTCTTCAATTTCTCTTGTGCTACCTTTAATTTTCGCCTGGCAAATTGATTTAGCTTCTGAAAGTGAAGAGTCCTCTTTCTCTGTAGCTCAAGATCCCTATTCGCCTTCTCAAGCTTTGTCTCTAAATGCTGGTTAGCTCTCTCAAGCCATGCTTCTTTGTTTTCCTCAATTTCCTGCTCAAAGAGGGCAGTGAGAGGAAAGGCTTCGAAATGAGCTTGTTCTTCTGCTCTCTGTTTCTCCAAGGCTCTTCTAAGCCCGATGGTCCTAGGCCTCTTTCACCTAGTCTGGTCTTCTTCCTCTTCATCATCAAACTCGCCAATGATCTCTTCAATTCTTACTTGTGCCTTTTCTGCCTCTTTCTTATACTTGATTGCTCTTGCTTCATGGATAGCTGCATGAAACTTCATTTGTTTGTTTTCAACCTCCAAGAAATGGTTGAAATTCCTCGCCCTTTGAAGATCTTCTTGTAACACCTCAATTTTCCCTTCTTTGTGAATGAGGAGGTTTTCAAGGATGCGGGCCTCGTTATCACTGTCATCGCTTGGGATAGGGATGACAGCTGATTTACCTCCATGCTTGGCACTTTCTCCAACTATGCTTTTGCCTTTGAAAGCTAATCTGGCGCTTTTTCTCCTTGGCAAGCTAGAAGTTGTCCTTTTGGGCAATTTCCTCTTTTTAGGAACAGTTTTGGTCACTGTCAAGGTGGCAGCTTCAGCTTTCTGTCCTTCCTCAACATCCTGTCCAGTTTGTGGCTCAAAAGGCGCTTCAATTGTTTGCCCAACTTGCTGCTCCTCAACTACTGTCTGCTGCTGTTCCTCTTCCTGTACCTGCTGCTGTTCCTCTTCCTGTACTTGCTGTTGTTCATCAACCTGTAGCTGCTGCTGATCTTCAAACTCTAGTTGTTGTTGTTCACTAATCTCCAACTGCTGCTGTCCCTCAATATCTAGCTGCTATTGTTCACTGCCTTCTTTTTCTCCCTGTGGTTCACTGCCCTCTCCTTCTCCCTGTTGACTTGGCTGCCCAGTGGTCATCTTGAGTTTTTTAGGGGTAGGCCTACTAGACAAAGGCACTGGGCGATGGACAGGCTGAGTAGGAGACACATGAACAGGAGGGACAGTGGCGAAATATGCATGGCTAATGAATGAATCCCATGAAACCCCTTTTTTCTCCAGCTGGTGTAAGAAGATAATCTTGATCAAGGAATGATGAAAGAGAAAAGGGATTTGCTGAGGTGGAGCTTTCTTTTGGACAGTAGAAGCCATTTTCTCTATGCTTTTGGACAAAAAGTATGGAAGGTTTAATTGCCTGCTTCTGGTAAAATGCATCAACAAGCGGACATGATAGGCATAAATTTGGTTAAACCTCCCTTCACAAGTGAAATATCTCATTATGGCTTTCATCGGCGGAGCATAACTGTCAAGAAGATAGGAAAAAGGGAAAATAGCAGTGATGGTTTCCCTATGTTCAGGCTTGATGAAAGGTTTATAATCCTCTAGATCAAGATGAGCTTGTTTAAACCACTTTTCACCATGATACGGGATCTTGGTAGCCTTGGATACATACCTTGGGGAGATTTTGAAATCAAGACCCGCCAACTGGAAGTGTTTTTCCTTGAATCTCAAAGCGCACAAATGTGTAAGTGGCGAAAAACTCTTGACTTCTTCTATTCTCTGGCAGAAATCAAGACAGCCTACTTCATGGAAATTGAAAAGCACTGATGGGTGAGCATTTATTTCTTCTATGGAGATAGGCTCATATCTCTTATGTGGACCTCTCATGTGATCTTGCTTTGGAGGCATTCTGACTTTGACCAAACTTTGGAAGAGGCAAACTGCCTTTACTGTATGAACAATGCTCTGCTGGATTGAAACTGGCCACTAGACTGTTTGGACAGATATGGACACTGTGGTTTGGATAAAATGCAACAATGTTTCTTTGAATAAACCACCTTTGCACTTCTTAAAAACAGTCCTTCAACTCTGGATGCACTTCAGCCATGTAAAATTCTCAATAGGAAACCATCAATAAAGATGAGACAATATGCTGTATAAATTTCCTGTATGTAGTGTTAAGCAATCATTCCTCCTGGTGAGTTTGTTAGAGATCAACCAACCCTTGCATTTTGCATCTATAAGACCAATCTTCAATATTAAAACACTGCTCTTTAGAAATGGTCTTCCTCTTGAAAAATATCAAAATCAACAGCTCTTCAAAATGATATAATGTAGTGAAAAGAAAAAACAGACCTAGGTTGGGTGTAAAATTAGTGCACAGTGGTTTAGGAAACACACTCTTTGCTTGTGAGTTTAAGAGATCCACCAACACATCTATACCTCTGCCTCCAATGTTTAACTTCTCATCAACAAAATCTGCCCTTTAATGTGCTGTCACCTTTGGAAACTCTCTGTCAACAAATCTTCAGAATGATACAATATAGTGCAAGGAAAAGGCAGACCTAGGTTAGGTGTAAAATCAATGCATAGTGCTTTAGGAAAACCGCCTCTTTACTTGTGAATTTCAAAGGTCAACACTACACCTGTACCTCTGTCTCAATGTTAAATGCAATCACCAACAACTCTGCCCTTTAGAAAGTGGCCCTTTTCATTTGTGAAGTTTTAAGAAATCAAACACCACTTTTGTACCTCTGCCTCCAAAGTTAGAATCCCATCAACGAACTCTGCCCTTCAGTGTACTGTTCATCCTTAGAATCTCTCTGTCAATCAATTTTCAGTATGAAATAATGTAGTGAAAAAAAGGGGCAGACTATATGAGGCAGGCTGTATGTAATGCCAAAGTTTCCCTGCTTGGTGATCTTTGAAAGTTTGAGCAACACATCTTGTGTCTTGGATCAACATTACATTTTCCAATTATTCCAAATATGCCTTGACTAAGTATACCAACAGCCAATCAGCTTTCCTGTGTGAAAACAACTGTTTGTGCAATTTTAAAAATCACTTGGTATAATCTTGAGCCAAGATGACAGACCCTTTAAAAAACCACAGAGCTTTGGGCAGAGGGTTATGTGAGTTTTCTTTTTCAAAACAATCAAGGGCCCCTCATACACGCAGCCCTAGCTTTTGGAAGGGGAAAACCTTTGTTACACCTGACAGACCTAAGCCCTGTCTCTATGACAAAATCTTCTTTTCTGCTTGAACAATAACCCCTACAGCTTTACATTTCAAAACCTTACACAGCAAAAACACTGTTCTTCCTTTCTATTTTAGCTATGGGGACAAGGTTTTGAAAGGTCTTGTATGCTGGGGTGTGAACAATTTGCAGTGGTTTCAACACTCGCTTCCCTCCATAGGCCTCCTTAACAATACATCTATCTTTTTAGCATAGTTGCAAATCAAGGAATACATAGTTCAATTTTGGTATTCGAGATTTTCAAGGGCGGAGTTTGAAATACCTCTTGAAATTGATGGGAAAACCTTTGGAAGAAAACTTGAGTAGCATCGGGATCTTCAGAAGCTGCGCAGCACTCTTTGCAGTCAGCACGTCGCTCATACAATGCTTGTCGGGTCGGCCTGTCGGGTGGTCGGGCGGCCTTGTACAGGCGCGTCGCGCCAGCGTACAGGCACGTCGCGCCGACAAAGGGCTCTGTGTAAATTTCCGCCCAGGCACGTCGCGCAGTGCAAAAAAGGTGCAGACTGTGTTATTTCGACCAGAAACGCCTTGTTTTGGTGCTAGGGAGGCACGGGATCTGGTTTCAGCTTTGAAATTGACAATATTTCCCTCACCTTATTCTTTTATATCAATTCGAAACCAGTCTTAACGGTCTTAAACTTTGGAAAATGAATGTTGGCTTTTGACTCTGTTTTGTTTTTAAAACAGTGGGCTCGTCATTTTAATATATAAACCCGAACATTGGCTCCCACCCCGAGCTTTTAAACCTAAACAACTCAACAAATTCTTCATCACCTCTGCCACTGCGTTATAAAACTGCTAATGAAAAACCTGAACACTGATTTGTTGCTGAGAGGACAGGATTCTGTAAACCTGTTTTGACAATCTTTGGTCTTTTGACTTCTTTCTCCAATCTTTAAATACAAAAGGTGCCAAGTTTACTGACCTAACTTGGATTTGGTTATGGTTTCTCAGTTTCAAAAGGCGCCTCCTTTTTGTTTTAAATAACTTCCTGCCTGAAGGTACATTACTCATGATATATCTGTCTCTTGAATGGTGAGAGAGATGCATTTGCCCCAAACTCAAAAACTGACAATTTATCAAACTACCTCTTTGTCTATTTATAACATTGTATACCTGTTCATCATGCATTCTATAGCTCAACTTTGGCCACTGTTTTACCTTCTTAGTGATTTTTATCAAGGAAGGACCATTCATAATGCGCCAGAAATATTTGAAAACTTTGAACACCCTTTCTTGAAAAGCGCTTCTTTGGACCTTTGGCATGTGATATTGTTTTGTTGCTTGACCCTTTCCCTCAAGGAAAATGCCTTCTTTTTGGCATCAATGGCATACATATATTCAATATTTTCTCTTTTCTACTGCAGGTACAGTCTGACAGATAGCTCTTTGAAGAGGGAAAACAATACCTTTGCATTATAAACAGTAACACTTACCTGTGAAATGACTCCTATTCAGTTTTTTGGTATCCTTCCACTGCTTTCTTATATCAATCAGTTTCAGAAACCTGCAATAGCTTTGGCTATCTACTCATACATGGAGGAGGCTCTTCATCAGGTAAGGTATCTGAAGGCTTTTTTTTACCACTATGTTTGACACAGCCTTTCTCTGAATGTGATGGTAAGTAAACCACTTGAAAAACTTCAATCTTAGCATCTTTACTTGCAAGCATCACTGTATTTCAGAAGAAGCCCTAGCCACAGTGACACTGTTCCTCTGTACTGCTCTAAGGGTGACTAAAATATCATCATGTGTTTTGGTCATCTCATGACAGGTTCCTTGACAAAAAATCTTTGTGACTATGAAGGTCAGTGCTTTTTGAAAAACCAAGGACTTTCCTTCTGCCTGTGTAATGGCATTGGTTAACAGCATCTATTCCATTTGATCTTGGACAAAACAGGCTTCTTATGATTGGGATGTTTACTGATGACAGGCCTTTCTAAAGTTCAACAATTTACATGATTTGAAAGCTTCAGATGACCTTCTTTATCAAACCAGACTCTCCTTTCCTTTGAGCTAGCATATTTCAAGCTCCATTCCTGTTATGATCATCAGTTACATTCATAAAACCTGAAGATATTGTTTCATTGTTCAGTAAAGGCAAACCTGGACTTTTGCAACCTTCTAAGTCAATACTGGCCCGCGCCCTCTGCTTATGGATGAAGGAGGCGCCCTAACCCTCTGCTTGTAAATGAAGGAGGTTCTGGGCCTTGACAATTTACCAGTTTGCTGAGACAGTGGTGACCTTTTCTTACTGTGATTTTCATGCTGGAAAGAGCTGTAAGGTCCTGATGAGTGAATTTTGTTTTGCAGCTTCATCTCAGGCTCAAGTTACATTTAGAAGCAGCTGTTCCTCTAACTGTAAACTCAAACATTTACTCCATGAGATGAAATATATTTCCTGCCTTTGTAGAAACCATAGAACACTGTGAAAAAACTAATAGTCAGCTTGAGATTGGGTTTTATGCAGTGCTGAGATCTAGGGGGTGTGAGTGGCGCGACTTAGGGCTGCTTGTCAAACTAATTTGCAAAGTAGGAGGTCAGTCATGGTTGGTCTGTAGTAGATGGAGGCTTTTTGGCCTTTTGATGATTGCCAAGGGTGAAATGTCTTAAAGCGCCACTTCCTAACGTAGGGGAGACTTTTGAAACAGATGTGGATTTGCCTTTTTAAAGCTGATGGGCAGACCAAGAAGGCTGAAGCTAGATAGGATAGTGACAATGAGGTTTTGATTTCGACATGGGCGAACTGAAAAGGTAGAGGGGCGAAAAAAGTTTTAGGAGGGTTTTCTGGATGACATATTGACATAAGGAAATCAGTTTCTAGAAAACTTAGCTGTAGATATAGTCATCACTAACATGTAAAAAATACTGATGGCTAACAAGGACAAGTTGCTTGATATATAACTCGATAGCATAAACCGCGTTGCAGTTCTAAAAAGAATCCTCAAGTGTCAAAAAAACTTCACAATATGTTCTACTATAAAGCCTTTTGGGATACCTGAAATAATATATGTATCATTGATGACTTTTAAAGTATGACAAGATCCAGAGGGAAAGGAAATCAATGGAAGAGTGATCCACCAATGAGAACCTAGAATTTAGCATCAAATGAGTTAGAGTCTAGGAAATTGAAAGCCTATAATTTTAATTAGTGATGAAGGACATCACATAGGTAATTATATTTTCATGTAGAATAATCTGTTAATTCAAATTTAAACTACATAATATGAAAGGCATACCATAAATTTTTCCACGTAAGTCCAAACAACCTATAAAAAAGGAAAACCTTCTTTTTCCATGGGAAATAATTTACCTTTCCTTTTTCAAGATAATCTAAATCACAAAAAATATGAACTATACTGCACACATTCTTGGATAATGTGAAAGTGGAAAAGGAATACCCTACACAAGTGATGTACACATGTACATTTGAACACATAGATTTTTGTAGTTGAAATGCAATGCTTGTTTTCATTTAAATGTAGGGTTTTTAAAGCAGGGAGAAATAATGGCTGCCAAATTAATAAGCGTTTCTTTGGGAAAAATTTAAATCTTGTATTGGGTGATGAAGATAATAGAGGGTATTGAATCTTGATTCTTGACATCTAGAGAGAACCCTACAGCCTAATACAATCCAATGGAATTGACCAAAAAAACCCAAACAGAGTCAACCCTACTATAGGAGGAAGGGCCTGTAGTAAGAACTTACCATTTTTCGAGAGCTGAGGGCGAATGCTGTTCTGCAAGAGCTGAGGGCGAACGTCGAGGGCGAATGCCGAGGGCAAATGCCAGCCCCGCAAGAGCCGAGAAAGAATGCAGGCGAATGCCGTTCTAAAAGAGCCGAGGGAGAATCCAAAGAATGATGTCTCCGTGTTGCTTAGGCGAATGTTTTTTCCGCAAGAGCCGAGGCGAATGTTGTTCTCATAAGAGCCCAGGCAATGCCGAGGCGAATGCTTGTTTCGCAAGAGCGGAGGGCGAATGCGCGAGTGATATTAGACGTTAATGTAGCACACATGTACATTTGAACACTAATAGATTTTTGTAGTTGAAATGTAATGCTTGTTTTCATTTAAATGTAGGGTTTTTAAAGAAGGGAGAAATAATGGCTGCCAAATTAATAAGCGTTTCTTTGGGAAAAATTTAAATCTTGTATTGGGTGATGAAGATAATAGAGGTTATTGAATCTTGATTCTTGACATCTACAGAGAACCCTACAGCCTAACACAATCCAATGGAATTGACCAAAAAAACCCAAATAGAGTCAACCCTACTATAGGAGGAAGGGCCTGTAGTAAGAACTTACCATTTTGCAAGAGCTGAGGGTGAATGTTGTTCTGCAAGAGCTGAGGGCGAACATTGAGGGCGAATGCTGAGGGCAAATGCTATTCTGCATGAGCTGAGTGCGAATGCTGAGGGCAAATGCTATTCTGCATGAGCTGAGTGCGAATGCTGACGGCAAATGCTGTTCTGCAAGAGCTAAGGGCGAATGCTATTCTGCAAGAGCCGAGGGCGAATGCGCGCGTCATATCACACGTTAATGTAGCTATTGCGACGCATATGAAACAATAAAATCATTTTTATGTACCGCGCATATAAGTTTCAAATTTTTATGTAGCGCGCATATAAGTTTCGTTTTTTTATGTGGCGCGCATATAAGTGTCGTTATACCAACGTCAGAGAAAGCGTCGCTATTGTGATGGGTACTTAAACGTCGCAATGGCGACACCTAGACATTGTGTCGCACTTGCGACGATTGGAGTTGTCTCAATAGCGACGCTTTGGGCCATAGTGTCGCAATTGCGACGTATTCCTCCAAACGTCGCAATTGTGACACTTTTCTAAGTGTCGGTATTGCGACACTTTTCTATAAACGTCAGTATAGCGACGGTTTCGGGCGGGATGGAAAAAAATTGGGGAAATTTCTGACATTTGGTCAAAAGCATCGAAACCAAGTGTCGGAATTTGCGCCAAATGTAGTAGTGCCAAAAGAAGTCAGAGAAATGCTCTGAGCCTCTTTGACTGGAAGTTTAGAATGTAGAATAACTATAGGGGAGGGGAAATTAGTGATTTTTTCCTAGTAACAAATATTACAATGATTTTCCCACCTTTTTCTACCTACCCAACTTTAATCTAACATTTTTTCTTCCATTTTACAGGTGCATTTGAGCTAGCAAACTTGAACATTTTATTCTTTTGAAAGCATAAAAACTATCTAATTCTATTTTGTATCATTCGAGGGCTTAGTTTAAACTAATGAGCTCCTCATTATTCTCTACCTATCTACTAATTAGTCGGGATTAAGAATTCTGACTAATCTTTATTCACTTTCTACAACATGTAAATTGAAACATGACAAGTCAAGATTGAACAATTCAACTCATCATGGATTATGGCATTTATTGAGACTCTGCCATAATTATCAGTAACGAAGTAAAAAGTAGTGGCATTTGAATTTGCACACTTTCATATTTTATTTCTTTTTTCTTTGGGGTATATATTTTTTCTAAGTCCTTTGATTTTTCTTTTAGGACTTTACCCTCTTTTTGATTTTCTATTTTTTTATTTTTTTACAAAATATGGGAAAACAACTTGCAGAAAGCAAGGTATGTACATATTTACAAGACTATCATAAGTCAATTCCAAATTATGAATCCTATACTTATAGGACCCTAACATTAGGTACTAGCACTAATGGAGAGACCCATTGACTGTTAGAAATAGGATAGATAAAACCGACATCCAAGAGTTTTTGTACTTATTCCTTCACAATATCTCTTAGAGCTGGATTCATTTGCCTTTGGGGTTTTTGGACAGGCCAGGTTCCTTCCTGAATATAGATATGATGTATACAAGTTTCAGGAGGGATACCCTTCATATCTTCATAACCCCAAGCAAAGGCACTAAGATGGTTTTGCAACAAATTCACAAGCTGCTCCTGCTGAGATGAGTCCAAATCTGAACTAATATGCAAGGATTTACCAAGGCTAATCTCAACAAGAGTGGTATCAGGCTCAAGAGTACTCAAGGGAGTGGTCAAATCCAATGGTACAGAAGAATTAGAATCATGATTATCTTGAAAATATAGGCTGAAAATCCGGCTCAATGGCTCAAAATTAGCCATGGTGTCTAGATTATTCAGGAAATATTGAATCTCATCTTCTTGTGAAGACCCAGTATAATGATGGATAAGGGAAATAGGTTGTGTCTCCTCATCACTGATTTGATTCAACCATAAATTATCTCGAATATCTTGAATGGATCTGGCAGGGGGGTATAAGGTAACTTTCTTCCTATAATCTCCATGTGAAATATACATATCGCCAGAATGACATCTAATATATGCATCATCTATAGAAAGCCATTGTCGACCCAATATCAAGGGATGTCCTCCTACTGGGTTCTTTGGCTGAAGCACATTGAAATCAGCACGATATTTCCAAGAATCTAATGAGATGATCACATCGTCCAATACTCCTTCTGGCTTAATTTTAGATCTATCTACCAATTCAAGCACAATGGGAGTAGGGCAGAGATGAGATAAGAGAAGTTGATCCATGGTTTTCTTAGTCATGACATTAATGGTTGCCCCAGTTTTATAAGAACATTAGATACAAGGACATTACCAATCTGAACTGAGACAACAGGGTTTTCGGGATCAGTATACTTTTCCATAGACACACATCCCGTCATCAACTCTGCTGCCCTACCAAAAAATTGAATGGTTTGGG
This sequence comes from Pinus albicaulis, assembly GCA_034641835.2. Taxonomy (NCBI): domain Eukaryota; kingdom Viridiplantae; phylum Streptophyta; class Pinopsida; order Pinales; family Pinaceae; genus Pinus; species Pinus albicaulis. The sequence goes on from CM076582.1 coordinate 1,385,541,688, forward strand.
GTTCCAATATCTTCTTCCCGGGTTTCTTGAGACAGATTTCCTTGATAATATTAGTACAAATGGGGATCTCTTCAATGGCTTGAAGCAAAGGTATCTTAATGAAAATATTCCAAAGCTTAGATGCCAAACTAGTCTCGGAAATAGGCTCACCTCTTTCCATTACTAGCCTCTCTGGGAAGGGAGGTTGGTTGGAAGAAGATGGAAAGGATTCAGAGGGTAAAGGCTACTTAGTGACAGCTTTCGGAGAATGGATAAGAGTTTCCTCTTCTCCTTTCTCTTCAACAATCACCATAGGTTGCTTTGATTTTTTGATGTTATAACCCTTCCTGATCTTAATTGAATATCTGAACCCCAATTGGAATAGACTGGTATTCGAATGGTAAAGGTGGGTTTGTTACATAGATCATTTTCACTTCTTTATTATTGTTAGGATTGGGCATAGGTTGAGCAGGAAATTGAGGAGGTCGAAAGGGTGGAGGTAAAGGCAACGGTGGAGTAGACTAACTCGGAAGTTGAGGCATTGAATAAGGTGTATGCGTAGATGGATATGACTCTATAGGTGGCTGGTGGGAATATGGAAAATGAGTTGGCCCTTTCCAACCTTTTTGCCATGGTTGAGAAGGTTTCCCATGCTGATATTGATTCCCATACTACCACTGCTGATTAGTGTTAGGATAAGAATATGCATGTTAATTATAACCAAAATAGTGTGGAGAAATTTCAGGAGCCATACCTGCACCTACATGAGGCCAATTCCTTCTTGCTCCCATAGCATACAAGTATTCAACTTCAGGTTGTCCCCCTGTAAATACAACTTTAAGTCCAGGTATAGAGGGACATTTTTCTGTGACATGGTCTTCTGCACAAATAACACACTTATTACTTTCTTTCAAATTAAGAGGAGACTCTTTAAAAGGACGCTTATCTCTACATGATCTGACATTGTGTGAACAAAATATTTCTTATACAGAGATAGACAGTAGGGGCTTTTACTGGTTATTTCAAATTTACTAGAAAGGATGAAACCAGAAGCTTCTGGCCCTCTTACTGGCTCTGCCTAAAGAAATATAAGGTAAACACTAAATCGATCTGTCAATGAAAGTATTTTTTTATGTTTTCAAAGTATTCATTAACCAAATTTTATGTGTGAACAAGCAAGTTCAAGTATTCTGCAATCGAAGTAATGTGGTTTGAAGATAAACTAATGAGTTTTGATCACTGTATAAGTCTCATTGGGAAAAGTGGACTTATTAAAAATTATTGTTTAATGTAGTAAAATCTGAAATATAGCAGCAAAAATGCATAACATAATAGTAAGCATTTGTTTAAGTGGTTCACCCCTCTCTTGGGCTACCTATGCTGGGTCCAAAAGCCTCCAAATAGGCTTTTCCCTCTTTCATTAATGCTAAAAATAAGTATTACACTGTGAAGAAAGCTCAAAAGGCTAAAATATCTACAAATTTATAAACAGAGGACTGAAAATAGTAAAAATCGACTATTCATTCACCTCAAATGGATGAGTATAGTCCAATATAGTTGATCTTTCACCAAGCCCTAGTGGCTCCACAAGAAAATTCGCTGATAAAATCATTGATAGAGTTCCCTGATGGCTCTAAAACCTGTCCCAACAGCTCCAGAATGCTTCAATACCCCCAAATAAAAAAAAAAATCACTTCAATTGGACTTCCCTAGCCAAAGTTATGGTCAACTGAAATTTTTGTCCAGTTAGGGCTAAGAAAGCTCCACCAAATGTGGTGGAACTCCAGTTAAGCCCTCCAAAATAGGGCAGCCACCAAAATAGGCAGAATCCGTTGTTTCTACTGCCAGTCCATAGGAGATAGGGTGCTAAGGAGATAGGGTCGCGGGTCCATAGGACCGCACCCTTCGAAATTTGTTTTTAAGAGCTGGAGTTTATTACGGCATGTGTTAACATTTAACCATATGATAAAAATCATATAATAGCCCACCATGCACATGTTGCGGATAATATGACACGTTGCAATCCATTTGAATGCGCCAACCGTTAAAGCCATTGGTTCCGGGCCCTGAGGTTACATGCAGAGGGGGCTGGCCCCCTTTCAGGCCCCGCCCAAACCACATTTAAAATTCAAATATAATTTCATTCCGCCATATATTAAAAACCACAGCTCTGGCCCAACGGTTGGGCCATTCCGTTGCCACTGCCCCGACCCGAGGTCGAACCCTGCCGTGAACACATAAAATTTTATTGAACCGTTTTCTTGACCTTGGGGCCAAGTGGCGGCCTCCAGGCTGGCCAGGTGGCGCCCTTTGATTGGCCGCCTGCAGAATATTCCACAAAATATTCTATGGAATATTCCATGGAATATTCCTAGAATATTCTGTGGAATATTCTTTTTTTAATAAAATATTTTGTAAAGTCCATTTGGCCATTTTTTTTACTGAAATTGGCAAACTTCAAAGCTGAATAAATTTCTCATACGGCGTCAATTTTCAGTGTCGTTCATGTCTACAAGATCGTCTTTGCAAGATTTTTCATATCGTTCTAGTTTGGACCAATTATGAGCAACTTCATTTTTTAGCATTTTTCTATAAGAGACTGGATCTCCTGATCACACCTCCCAAATGGGAAGCTTTTGGACCCCAAAAGCTCTCTGATTACTGAAACTGATGATGTGTAGACTGATTCTCCACTCTTCCACCCTTGAATAACTAAAATCTACCCAATTTCATCAAATGGAGCTTTTGAGAAAACGATAATCTGTCTCTAGAATCAACTGATTGACCATTTCTATGATTGACGGAGTCATGATGCAAATTATTGAAATTTGCAGAACAAAAATTGTAATCTGCAGAAATCAAACTTTTTCTACACTGATCAAACTTCCCAGAAGACTTAAAATAACTTTTTCCTTGCAAAATGTTCCCATGGCGAATTCCACCATTCTGAAACCAACTTTTTCCCATGTTGAATTGTGTGTCCTCCTTGCTTGCACTGCTTTGCTTTGAAACTTAATTCACTGCATTGGCTAACCCAAAAGGTATTGTGCAACATAACATCATCTTCTTTCAAAGACAAACTGTTATAAAGCTGAGACATATTATTAGCAACATCATAAAATGGTGAATCCTCAAAATCTGGTTGTTTCAACATCAACAAAGTTAGACTTTGACTTGCATTAACCAGTCTTTTCAATTGACTTGCATGGAGTAAAGAAGATTCCAGCTTCTTCTTGTGAGCTCTCACAATGTACTCTTTACCATATTTGAACAAGTGATACTTGTTTTCATCGCGATAAAAGATAGCCTTCCTGTCAAATAAATAAGGACTTCACAAAACAATACCTGAGATATCAAGCGGCACCACATCAAATTCCACTGGGTCAATAAAGTGTGCAGTTATTGCAAAGCGTAATATGCACTTCCTTGAGACTTGCAAATTAGCATCCTTGCATATCCATCCAAGTGGATAAGGCTTCGGATGTGGAATGGTCTCAAGTTTAAGCTGCTTGACCAAGTCTTCAGATATGAGATTTGCTTGTGACCCACTGTCAAATAGTGTGTCAATTTTGGTATGTTTTGAAATTACCCTCACATGGAAAAGCTCTATCCTCCTCTTTTCTTCATGAGTATCTTTGTGACAATTCAAAGATCTAGAACTGGGAGTTGTGTCTTGCACCACTTCTTTCCCCTTAATGTTCTTTAAAACCATGGCGATGCTTTTTGTCTCATCTCCTGAGTCTGACCCTAAGTCTTGCTCAACTGTTGCTACAGTTTTCTCCTTTTCTTTGGTCTTGTTTTTATTCTTGTATTTTTCTGGTTTCAGTTCAGGATGAAGCTTCCAACAATGATCTTCATCATGACTTGTTTTCGAACAGTTCTTGCAAAAGAACTTTCCTTTTTCTTTTCTTGAATTTGCAACTCTCTTCTTTCCTTTGTTTTTGAAATTACTATCCTCATCAAAAGTATTCTTTCCTCTAGCTTCTAAATGTGTAGCCTGGACACAGACTTCATCTAAGCTGGTAGGATTGAACATTAGAACAGTATATTGAAGGTAATTGTGCAAACCACCTATGTATTTCAACAAGGTGTCTTGACTGTGTATGTCTACCCCAAGTAGAAGTGATCTCCTTCTAAACTCTTGGGTATAATCTTGTACACTTTTACCCTTAAGTTGCCTAAAATTTTACCAATTCAAAATTGCTTTCTGAATATGAGCAAGAGGATAAAATTGTTTCTTAATAGCAGTAATAAACTCATTCCAAGTTAGAGTTCTCTTACCATGCTTTTTAATTTCCTCCCCGGTTTTGGCTTCCCACCAAACCAAAGCTGCTCCATCCATTCTCAATGAGGCTAATTGGATTTTTGTGTCATCATCATGCAAATTCTAAATTCTTAGATAGACTTCCAGCTGTCTAATCCAGTTATCCAATTTTTCTGCATTCACGTCACCATTAAACATCGGCAACTCAAACTTCACATCAAGCTTCAACAAAGGATTTCTAAGAGATGTTTTTGTTTTGTGTGCCTAATTGACATAAGTTGAAGAGGATGATGTGGAGGAAGAGGTTGACGATGGAGATGAAGGATCACCATTTCCTCCATTCCCTTTTTTAGACTCATCCTTGTCTTTCTTCCGTCTTGAAGAATCTCCTTCTTCTCTTTGATTTCTAGACCCTTCTCCAGCAATCCTATCATTTCTCTCCTGGTATAGGATCCTAACCATCTCAGTCATGTCCAAGAAAGCTTTTCTAAAGACTCTTTCTTCTTCCTTGGGATCCATTTCCTCATGTACTTCTCCTTCTCTGGAATACATGTTTGTGGTTGATTCTAAGGCTAATGAGGATGAAATGGAAAGTGGAGATAATGGCACCCTAGCCCTCCTTGGTTGAGGATTATCTTGTGCTCTAACCAATTGACCTTCCCCTCTTTTCAATTTCAGCCTAGTAAGCATCAAATTTTGCAGAATAGCACAATCTTCTTGCACAAATTTCACAAACTCTTAAACAAAACCTAGAGCTCTGATACCAATCTGATCTGAAATTGTGTGAACAAAATATTTCTTATACAGAGATAGACATTAGGGGCTTTTACTGGTTATTTCACCTTTACTAGAAAGGATGAAACCAGAAGCTTCTAGCCCTCTTATTGGCTCTGCCTAAATAAATATAAGGTAAACACTAAATCGATCTGTCAATGAAAGTATTTTTTATGTTTTCAAAGTATTCATTAACCAAATTTTATGTGTGAATAAGAAATTTCAAGTATTCTGCAATGGATGTAATGTGGTTTGAAGTGAAACTAATGAGTTTTGATCACTATATAAGTCTCATTGGGAAAAAATTTCTTATTAAAAATTACTGTTTAATGTAGTAAAATCTGAAATATAGCAGCAAAAATGCACAGCATAATAGTAAGCATTTGTTTAAGCAGTTCACCCCTCTCTTGGGCTACCTCTGCTGGGTCCAAAAGCCTCCAAATAGGCTTTTCCCTCTTTCATTAATGCTCAAAATAAGTATTACACTATGAAGAAAGCCTCAAAAGGCTAAAATAGCTGCAAATTCGGAAATAGAGGACTGAAAACAGTAAAAATCGACTATTCATTCACCTCAAATGGATGAATATAGTCCAATACAGCTGATCTTTCACCAAGCCCTAGTGGCTCCACAAGCAAATTCGCTGATAAAATCACTGATATAGTGCCCTAATGGCTCTGCAACCTATCCCAACAGCTACAGAATGCTTCAATACCCCCAAATAAAAAAAAAAATCGCTTCAATTGGACTTCCCTAGCCAAAGTTATGGTCAACTGAAGTTTTTGTCTAGTTAGGGCTAAGAAAGCTCCACCAAATGTGGTGGAACTCCAGTTAAGCCCTCCAAAATAGGGCGGCCACCAAAATAGGCGGAATCCGCCATTTCTACCGCCAGTCCATAGGAGATAGGGTGCTAAGGAGATAGGGTCACGGGTCCATAGGACCGCACCCTTCGAAATTTGTTTTTAAAAGCTGGAGTTTATTGCAGCATGTGTTAACGTTTAACCATATGATACAAATCATATAATAGCCCACCACGCACCTGTTGTGGATAATATGACACGTTGCAATCCGTTTGAACGTGCCAACCGTTAAAGCCATTAGTTCCAAGCCCTGAGGTTACAAGCAGAGGGGTCTGGCCCCCTTTCAGGCCCCGCCCAAACCACATTTAAAATTCAAATATAATTTCATTCCACCATATATTAAAAACCACAGCTCTGGCCCAACGGTTGGGTCGTTCCATTGCCACTGCCTCGACCCGTGGTCGAACCCTGCCGCGAACACATAAAATTTTATTGAACCGTTTGCTTGACCTTGGGGCCACGTGGCGGCCTTCGAGCTGGCCAGGTGGCGCCCTTTGATTGGCCGCCTACAGAATATTCCGTAGAATATTCTATGGAACATTCCCATAATATTCTGTGGAATGTTCTTTTTTTAATAAAATATTTTGTAAAGTCCATTTGGCCATTTTGTTTACTGAAATTGGCAAACTTCAAAGCTGAATAACTTTCTCATACGGTCTCAGTTTTTAGTGTTGTTCACATCTACAGGATTGTCTTTCTGAGCTCTTTCCAATCATTCTAGTTTGGACCAATTATGAGCAACTTCATTTTTGAGCATTTTTCTACAAGAGACTGGATCTCCTGATCACACCTCCCAAATGGGAAGCTTTTGGACCCCAAAAGCTCTCTAATTACTGAAACTGATGATGTGGAGACTGATTCTCCACTCTTCCACCCTTGAATAACTGAAATCTACCTGATTTCATCAAATGGAGCTTTTAAGAAAATGATAATCTGTATCTGGAATCAACTAATCGACCATTGCTATGATTGACGGAGTCATGATGCAAATTATTAAAATTTGCAGAACAACAATTGTAATCTGTAGAAAACAAAATTTTTCTACACTGATCAAAATTCCCAGAAGACTTAAAATAACTTTCTCCTTGCAAATTGTTCCCATGGCGAATTCTACCATTCTGAAACCAACTTTTTCCCATGCTGAATTGTGTGTCCTCCTTGCTTGCACTGCTTTTCTTTGACACTTCATTCACTACATTGGCTGACCCAAAAGGTAATTTGTGCAACATAACATCATCTTTTTTCAAATACAAACTGTTATCAAGCTGAGACATATTATTAGCAACATCATAAAATGGTGAATGCTCAAAATCTAGTCGTTTCAACATCAACAAAGTTAGACTTTGACTTGCATTAACCAGTCTTTTCAATTGACTTGCATGGAGTAAAGAAGATTCCAGCTTCTTCTTGTGAGCTCTCACAATGTACTCTTTACCATATTTGAACAAGTTATACTTGTTTTCATGGCGATAAAATATATCCTTCCTGTCAAATAAATAAGGACTTCACAAAACAATACCTGAGATATCAAGCGGCACCACATCAAGTTCCACTGGGTCAATAAAGTGTGCAGTTATTGCAAAGCGCAATATGCACTTCCTTGAGACTTGAAAATTAGCATCCTTGCATATCCATCCAAGTGGATAAGGCTTCGGATGTGGAATGGTCTCAAGTTTAAGCTGCTTGACAAAGTCTTCAGATATGATATTTGCTTGTGACCCACTGTCAAACAGTGTGTCAATTTTGGTATGTTTTGAAATTACCCTCACATGGAAGAGCTCTATCCTCCTCTTTTCTTCATGAGTATCTTTGTGACAATTCAAAGAGCTAGAACTGGGAATTGTATCTTGCACCCCTTCTTTCCCCTTAATGTTCTTTAAAACCATGGCTATGCTTTTTATCTCATCTCCTGAGTCTGACCCTAAGTCTTGCTCAACTGTTGCTATAGTTTTCTCCTTTTCTTTGGTCTTGTTTTTGTTCTTGTATTTTTTGGTTTTAGTTCAGGATGAAGCTTCCAACAATGATATTTATCATGACTTGTCTTTGAACAGTTCTTGCAAAAGAACTTTCCTTTTTCTTTTCTTGAATTTGCAACTCTCTTCTTTCCTTTGTTTTTGAAATTACTATCCTCATCAAAAGTATTCTTTCCTCTAGCTTCTAAATGTGTAGCCTGGACACAGACTTCATCTAAGCTGGTAGGATTGAACATTAGAACAGTATGTTGAAGGTAATTGTGCAAACCTCCTATGTATTTCAACAAGGTGTCTTGACTTTGTAAGTCAACCCCAAGTAGAAGTGCTCTCCTTCTAAACTCTTGGGTGTAATCTTGCACATTTTGACCCTTAAGTTGCCTAAAATTTTGCCAATTCATAATTTCTTTATGAATATGAGCAAGAGGATAAAACTGCTTCTTAATAGTGGTAATAAACTCATTCCAAGTTAGAGTTATCTTACCATGCTTTTTAATTTCCTCCCTGGTTCTGGCTTCCCACCAAACCAAAGTTTCTCAATCTATTCTCAATGAGGCTAATTGGATTTTTGTGTCATCATCATGAAAATTCTGAATTCTTAGATAGACTTCCAGCTGTCTAATCCAGTTATCCAATTTTTCTGCATTCACATCACCATTAAACATCGGCAACTCAAACTTCACATCAAGCTTCAACAAAGGATTTCTAAGAGATGTTTTTGTTTTGTGTGACTGATTGACAGAAGTTGAAGAGGGTGATGTGGAGGAAGAGAATGACGATATAGATGAAGGATCACCATTTCCTCCATTCCCTTTTTTACACTCATCCTTGTCTTTCCTCCCTCCTGAAGAATCTCCTTCTTCTCTTTGGTTTCTAGACCCTTGTCCAGCAATCCTATCATTTCTCTCCTGGTATAGGATCCTAACCATCACAATCATGTCCAAGAAAGCTTTTCTAAAGACTCTTTCTTCTTCCTTGGGATCCATTTCCTCATGTACTTCTCCTTCTCTGGAAGACATGTTTGTGGCTGATTCTAAGGCTAATGAGGATGAAATGGAAGGTGGAGATAATGGCACCCTAGCCCTCCTTGGTTGAGGATTATCCTGTTCTCTAACCAATTGACCTTCCCCTCTTTTCAATTTCAGCCTAGTAAGCATCAAATTTTGCAGAATAACACAATCTTCTTGCACAAATTTCACAAACTCTTAAGCAAAACCTAGAGCTCTGATACCAATCTGATCTGAAATTGTGTGAACAAAATATTTCTTATACAGAGATAGACAGTAGGGGCTTTTACTGGTTATTTCACCTTTACTAGAAAGGATGAAACCAAAAGCTTCTAGCCCTCTTACTGGCTCTGCCTAAAGAAATATAAGGTAAACACTAAATCGATCTGGCAATGAAAGTATTTGTTTATGTTTGCAAAGTATTCATTAACCAAATTTTATGTGTGAATAAGCAAGTTCAAGTATTCTGCAATGGAAGTAATGTGGTTTGAAGTGAAACTAATGAGTTTTTTGATCAACGTATGTCCTGTCAGAAAAAATGACCTATTAAAAATCATCGTTAATGTAGTAAAATCAAAATATAGCGTTAAAAATGCACAAAGACAACAAAGAAGCATTTGTTTAAGCAACACCCTCCCTCGTCATCGAAGGGTCCAAAAGCCTCCAAATAGGCTTTTCCATCTTTCATTAATGCTCAAAATAAGTATTAAACTATGAAGAAAGCCTCAAAAGGCTAAAATAGCTGCAAATTCAGAAACAGAGGATTGAAAACAGTAAAAATCGACTATTCATTCACCTCAAATGGATGAGTATAGTCCAATACAGCTGATCTTTCACCAAGCCCTAGTGGCTCCACAAGAAAATTCGCTGATAAAATCATTGATAGAGTGCCCTAATGGCTTTGCAACCTATCCCAACTGCTCCAGAATGCTTCAATACCCCCAAATAAAAAAAAAAAATCACTTCAATTGGACTTCCCTAGCCAAAGTTATGGTCAACTGAAATTTTTGTCCAATTAATGCTAAGAAAGCTCCACCAAATGTGGTGGAACTCCAGTTAAGCCCTCCAAAATAGGGAGGGCACCAAAATAGGCAGAATCTGCCGTTTCTACCACTAGTCCATAGGAGATAGGGTCCTAAGGAGATAGGGTCGTGGGTCCATAGGACCGCACCCTTCGAAATTTGTTTTTAAGAGCTGGATTTTATTGCAGCATGTGTTAACGTTTAACCATATGATAAAAATCATATAATAGCCCACCACGCACCTATTGCGGATAATATGACATGTTTCAATCCGTTTGAACGTGCAAACCGTTAAAGCCATTGGTTCCGGGCCCCGAGGTTACATGCGGAGGGGGCTGGCCCCCTTTCAGGCCCCGCCCAAACCACATTTAAAATTCAAATATAATTTCATTCTGCCAAATGTTAAAAACCACAGCTCTGGCCCAACGGTTGGGCCATTCCGTTGCCACTGCCCCGACCCGAGGTCGAACCCTACCGCAAACACATAAATTTTTATTGAACCATTTGCTTGACCTTGGGGCCACGTGGCGGCCTCTGGGCTGGCCACGTGGTGCCCTTTGATTAGCCACCTGCAGAATATTCCACAAAATATTCTGTGGAATATTTTGTGGAATATTCTTTTTTTAATAAAATATTTTGCAAAGTCCATTTGGCCATTTTTTTTTACTGAAATTGGCAAACTTCAAAGTTGAATAACTTTCTCATACGGCGTCGGTTTTCAGTGCCGTTCACGTCTACAGGATCATTTTTCTGAGCTCTTTCCAATCGTTCTAGTTTGGACCAATTCTGAGAAACTTCATTTTTTAGCATTTTTCTACAAGAGACTGGATCTCCTGATCACTACATTTAGGACAGAAAATACATAATGACTTTTGTTCCTTCATAAGTTTTTGCTGGAATTTTAAAGAGTCCAACTATTTTGTAACAATATTCATTATATCAATTTTCATGTTTTCCATTTTATTTTCTAGTCCAATAATCATATCATCAGTAGATTCAATTTTTCTATTTCTGTTTCGAATTCCTCTACCAGATCTATACTGATTTCTTGAAAATTTCCTGCATAATTCACAAATTTGTTCAAAATTTTGCTGAGAAATATCACCTTGTCCTAACATATTTAAGTTATTTCTAGCATTATCAGTAACTCCTCTTAAGAACAAGGTTCTAATAGTACTGGGATCAAACTTAAGTTTATACCTTTGTAAAATATAAAGAAATCTTTCTAGGTAATCTTCAAGAGTTTCATCATCATCATGTATGATCGTAAAAATTTCATCCTGCACGTCCCGAGTTTTGCAATATTCTTGATATTTAGACAAAAAAATTCTCTTCATCTGATCCCAAGAGTTTATAGTGTTTCCTCCCAACCCCATAAACCAGCGTAGAGTTGAGTCCTTGAGAGTAAAAGGAAATAATCGTAACTTATGAGCGTCAGTTGAATAATCATAACTCCTACACAGAATATCAAACTCAAATAGAAAAGAGTCAGGATCTTCACGAACTTTACCATGGAAATGAGGGAGAGATGATGGTGGGATATTCTTCATTTGCATCACAATATCAAGATCCACAATTGGAAACAAAAAATTGGATTGTTCTCTACTTACCTAGTTTTCACCAGTCCCTTCCAAATGATCTTCATAGTCCACCATTGTTTCCCTTTTACTTGTACCGCTCTCAACAGGCTGATCCACACCCGAGCTATTGACACCAGAATCCAGGTGGATTTCTCCTATGTGATTTGTTTGAATTGGATTCGGCTTCCTGCTAATAGAAGGAGACCCAATATGAGAATTGTTTTCAAAATTCTTTTGGCCCTTAGTGGGGTTTGAACCCTTACCTTTTCTAGGCATTCATTTCAAGAAAAGAAAAATAGCAACAAATTCTAGTAAAAATGCTGTCAGAAATCAATTAACACTAGTAAAATTCCTTAAAAGAAGCTTTTTCCAAAAAATACTGCAAAAATAAAGGAAAAATTACCTCTGTTGTATAATCAGAAAATTCTTACCAAATCAAATCACCTCCCCGGCAACGGCGCCAAAATGTCGGGTGCAGGAATTACACTTAAGCAAACTCCTCAACACTTAATTTATCAACCCGGGGGATTCGTAAGCTTAGAGACAAAGCAAATGCAATGCTAGAGATGCTATGAATCTTCCTAATATAAATCCCTACTTTCTGTAAAGGAAAGATTGCAGAATAAAATTAAAAAGAGAAAAGAAAGGCAACTTGAACCATCAAAAATAATCTAAGACTGAAACAAGAAAGAATAAATTTGCAAGAGGGAATTAAAGATAAAAGGCAATCAATCCAGCTAATTATTGTTTAACTATTGAGTATGTTTTTTTCTTTAGTAGAGACACTTAGCAGTCTCATCTAATGGGCCCTTAAATCCGCTCCTTTAGAGATTTCCTTCTTGCACCAATCTGTCATGCACTTTCGCAATCTGCTTGCACTAGTGCAGGAATGGAGATTTATGCAAAAGGTATAGATAGTGTCTTTACTAAAGATTTGTTTACTTCATGCAAGGGCTTAAACTTGTCCAGGTTCAAAGCACTCAAATTCCGTGGCAAGAAATGATTGCTTGCACCAGATCAGAGCTTCCTGAACTTAGCATTTAATTCTTAGAATGAGTGTTTAATTATTGCAAGTGCTATTATACTGTTAAATAAAATTTCACACATAAAAAATGAATGTTTCTAGTCTTAACAGAATGTAGAAATAAAGAAACAATCATTATATTTATCTTGTCATAAGATTTAATGAAAGAAAGAGGGTTGCAGGAAGTTAAACTAAGAAATTTTGTTGCATCACACCAACGTGCACTAGTGCGGGTTCATTTCTCCTGCTTGAACCAGGTAGGGAAACCAATCAAGCAGGGTTGCAGAAAAAGAGATATGACACCAACGTGCACTGGTGCAGGTTCATTTCTCTTGGTTGGACCAGGCAGAGAAAACCAATCTAAAATCAAGTGCAGGAATAGAAATTGCAAGAAAAGGAAATTTATCTACTTCACACAATGGATCCGCTTGCACTCAGACAGGAATACATGTGCTTAAGATTAAATCACACTTGACAAAGTAAACACAAATTACAAGAAAACAAGAAATGGGGTAAACATGCTAGGTTGGCTGGGCCCTAGCCAACCAGCACGTTTCCGTTTTAAATAGAAACGTTGCTCAGTACCTTAATCAATTCATCAACTCAATACAGAAACATAATTTTCAAAACATGAGGTGGAGCTCCTTTTATTGATTCACTGAGGCAAGTACATACATTAATGCATCATCCAGCCCAGATTTGGGCGATAACAAAATACAACGACCTGCTACTGCCTCTCGTCTGTGTTTCTGTTCTCCTCTATTATCAAAAAAATTTCCTCTCAGTCCTATTTACATTCTACATTATATAGACCTTTGTCCAAAGGCCAAAATAGATCATTTAATTGATTACATAACCAAACACAGAATTTAACTTTTCAGTCTTCAAAATTAAGCAGTTAGCAGAACTAACCGTAGCTAATCTACAGCTTTCGCCCTTTATGGATTTGGTCTCAACTACCTTTGGATCACTCTACTATCATGGTTGAAGCGGCTTAAGACAAGGCGGTGATCAAGGAGGTTCAGATCTGCTGCAAGGATTTTTTGTGTTGGCAATGGTGCAGGATCCGATCCTGCACTAGGATCAGCGGTCACGGTAAGTACTCTAACTACAAAATAAACATAGGAGATATCAATAAGTTACAAAGAGTGATTAAAAGTAATAAATAATTAATAAATTCTAATTTGAATTAAAAATATGAAAAATAAATTTTATACGAAATATGTCACCATGCTTGGACTGGTGCAAGATGAGGGTGCATAAAAGAGGTAAAACAGAGGTAAATGGTTATGGTTTAAGAAGGGGAAAATGGAAAAAAGAGAGCAAATTAGGGGGCTAACAAGAGGAAACTTGAAATATAATTTGACCAGTGGATACTTAGCCTTTAAAGGCTCAGGCCTATAACAAACATTTTTTAAGGGCACCTTGAAAATCCCTCATGAAGTAGTATTGGAATAAACAAAAGCAATAGTTAAATTACTTACTGGAGTAGCAGCATTATAAATCACTTGGAACAGTCATATCCAAAGAAAATATTGAAGATACCTTGAAGATATTATGGGACATTTCTTGATCTAAAGAGTTGAAGCCTTGTGAAGACTAAAATTTGACAAGACATTGGAGCATCTCTTTGAAGTTTCTTGGAGAAAATTTGATATACATCTTGAAGTGGTTTTGGAGTAGCTTATTGAAGATTCTTGAAGACCATGATACACTAATGCCATCATGAGGAAACCTTGGAGATTTATTTTGGGTAACATGAAGAGTAGTGGTGACACCTATATGAGAACTACAAGAAAAAAGGAAGCACCGTGAGAACTATGAATAGTAGTCCTTTGTCTATTCATACTGCTGCATACGGAGGAAGCCTTTGACAAAATTATTATATTCCCAATAATGACGCTATAGTGAAGCCAACTTAAACACAAAATTCTGCATGAATACCTTACATATTGCAGACTTTTAATGCTTCGGAAACTATAATACGTGTGAATAGACCTTGAAATATTTAGATTCAAGCTCCAGAATTTTGAATCAATTGTTTGAATTATTCATCTTCATAATGGTGTTGGGTCGTAGATAACTAGATTGATGACCAAAAAAGTGCAGAAGAATGATGGGTTGCATACATATCAGTAAAACAGTTATCCACAAATCTGAAATAGGTCATATGCCCTTACCCATGACTAAAATGCTTCAAGGAGTTGTAAAGAATATTTTGGGGAATTTTCAAATAGTTCACAAGATAAAAGGATCACTGGGAGGTTGGAGAAAAATGGGGGGAGAAAACACTTCATCAGAACAAGAATTGTCATTCTGGGGGGTGAGGAAGGAATTTTGGAAGGAGAGGTTTTCGTATTTGAATAAGTATAAGCAGATCATTGGCAGGGACAAACCTCTGCCCAAGTGGACCGATGTGGACGTGGATAATTTAACCCAATTGGATCCACTCTATGGCCCTCAACTGAAGCTCACACGAGAAGCTGACAAGATAGTAGCCACTGGGAGTCTGATCAATGTGGTTTCAACAACTGGGGTTTCATAGAAATATTCTAGACATGGAATCAGAGCTATATTGTCCTTCGGTGTAGGATTTTCTTTTGGTTGGGTTTTTGGGAGGGAAATTGCAAACCATACACTTCGTCTATATAAGTTTGACTGAATGGCTGCCCAGCTAAAGTTTTTTGAGTGATATTCCATAGAGACGAGGGCTTATGCTACAATTCTGGAATGTCATCAACTATTCATGCAATTTCTTTTAGAGCCAAATTGTCAATGAAATGTGATACCACCAAACCTTTCATGCTTAGTAATAAATTCCTAAAGAGGGCTGAAATTATACATATAAAAAAGGTTTTCAAACAAGCCTGAATGGATTTTTAACAACCCTTATTGTTCATCGATTTATATTAATCACAGAGACAAGGATGTTGCTCAAAAATTATGCTACTAGGAGTTATTTGAATTATACAAGGATTTCCTCTTGCTAGTTTCTGTAGCCCTAGTTCTTACGCATTGTTCAGCAATGAGCCTATTGGTCGCAGCGAAAATCCTTGTATAAAAGACGATACCCTTAAGGGGACGAAAGTCTACACCTTGCAATTATGAAACCAAACCAGATACTACTAAATACACAGGAAATGAACGTAGAGATAAAGAAGTTGCTTCAAAAATATTCAAGAGGTTTTTAATGCTCGAAACTTACACAGATAAATACCCTTCCTGTCATAGATGGAAGAAGAAATTACTGCACGTGCAGAGAGAGATGAAATTGTTTCCATGTTGTTGACTGATAGCTTTCCCTCAGGCCTAATAGAATAAGACCCACAACAAAAGCCCTAATCACTAAGCCATCGGAAGATGAGCGGGAGATGTGTTTTGGGTGGGAGATGTGTTATTTTAACTCGAGGTCTAAAATTTAAACGAAAAATGAATACTCCATCCCTCCATTTTTCAAAACATCATTTTTAATATTATGCTCTCCAAATATCATTTTTAATATCATATCATTTTCAATTTCATTCTAATATATTTATTTTAAGAACATTGATGATGAACCACATAGAAAGGTGTAGACCTTAAAAAATTTGTGATTTATCTAGAAGAGTTTTTAAAGAAATTATTTAATTAATTATTAAAATAAAATTGAGATAAAATAGTAAATTTAGGAGAGGTTTTTTCCAACCGTGGTTTTGCTAATGGTATTCCACCTTGCCAAAAATGGGGAATTAACCTGATCGTAGGTCCTAACTAGACCTGCTCTCATTTGGAATGGCTAATCCCACAGGTTTTAAGGATTGTCATAAGGGTTAGGGGAATAATGAGTTAGTGGTTAAGGGATTAAGGACTAGAGGCTTAGGGGTTAGGGGAATAAGGGCTTAGGAATTAGAGGTTTAGGGTTTAGGGGTTAGGGGAATAATGAGTTATTGGTTAAGGGGTTATGGATTGGGGGCTTTGGGGTTAAGGGGTTAGGGATTGGGAGCTTAGGGGATAGGGGATTTATGCACATTTTGGGGTTAAGGGAATAATGAGTTAGTGGTTAAGGGACTAGGGATTCAGGTTGGGGGAATAATGAGTTAGTGGTTAAATGGTTAGGGATTTGGGGGTTAGGAGTTAGGGGATTTAAGCACATTTAGGGGTTTAATGAGTTAGTGGTTAAGGGATTGGGGGCTTAGGGGTTAGGGGATTTAGGCGTAGTTAGGGGCTAGGTGAATAATGATTTACTATTTAAGGGATTAGGGATTAGGGGCTTAGGTCTTAGGGGTGAGGGGTTAATGGGTTATGGGTTAAGCATTAATGGTTTAGGTGTTTAGGGGCTAAGGGGTTAGGGGTTTAGGTGTTAGTGGTTTATGGGTTTAAGGGTACACCAAAGATAATGATTATAGGGTACAACAACACTATAAGGTTTAGAGGTTGATTGATATTGACACTGATAGGGTAAGCTTCAATAGTGAATTTGTTTTTGATGAGGAGGTTGGACCTTTCCAAACTTCTCCTAAGTTTTGAATTACTTATAAGTTGAAAGGGGTTGAGGATTCAGGTGTCAAGCTTCAGGTAGCACATGAAGGGGGGTGGAATATTTTGAGCATGATGAGTCTCCTAGACTAGTAATTTATGATATAGATATAGGTGGTCCAGGTCATGGTGACAATACTGACTTCCGAACATTCTGTAGAAGATCCACAGAGTTTGCAGAGATTGTCAGGCAGGGAAGCTACATTGAATACCATTTTATGAAGGACAAGCTTGGAGAGAGTAGAGGGTCCTTCAGTTGGTACTTTTAGACATATGTGGACCAATGAACATGACATCAACCACTGGTGCTAGGTACTTCCTTCTGATTGTTGATTATTTAGTAGAAAATTGTGGGTATATTTTCTATAATTAAAATATGATGTGTTTAATGAATTTCAAAAGTTCAAAGCAAAAATAGAGAAACAGTTAGGTTGTCATATTGCCTCTCTTATATATGATACTGGTGGGGAATTATACTTAAAATATTTCAATAAATGTTTTGCTAAACATGGAATCCAAAGACAATATACTACACCTTACACTCCACAACAAAATGTATTGATTGAGAGGAAAAATTGTACTATCACAAAGATGGATAGGTGTAAGTTGCAGAGGAAGTATATTCCAAATAGGTTTTGAGCTGAGGCAATGTTCACAATATTATACCTATTGAATAGATCTCCCACGATGGCGATGAAGTAGAAGGTCACAAAGAAACATGGTTTGCAAGAAAGTCCAAGTAATTCATCTTAAAGTTTTTGGTTCTATTGCCTACACTTGGATTCTAGCTAACAAGATAACCAAATTAGATCCAATGAGAAAAGCTAATTATTATATGGTACAACAACTGTATAAGGTTTATAGGTTGATTGATATGGACATTGATAAGGTAAGCTTCAATAGTGAAGTTGTTGTTGATGAGGAGGTTGGACCTTTCCAAACTTCTCCTAAGTTTTGAATTACTTAGAAGCTAGAAGGGGTTGAGGATTCATGTGTCAAGCTTCAGTTAGCTGCACTTGAAGGGGGGTGGAAGATTTTGAGCATGACGAGTCTCCTAGACTAGTAATTTATGATCTAGATATAGGTGGTCTAGGTCATGGTGACAATACTGACTTCCAAACATTTTGTAGAAGATCCACAGAATTTGCAGAGCTTGTAAGGCAAGGAAGCTACATTGAATACCATTTTATGAAGTACAAGCCTAGAGAGCGTAGAGGGTCCTTCAGTTGGTAATTTCAGACATGTGTGGACCAATGAACATGACATCAACCACTGGTGCTAGGTACTTCCTTCCATTTGTTGATTATTTCAGTAGAAAAATGTGGGTATATTTTCTATAATTAAAATATGATGTGTTTAATGAATTTCAAAAGTTCAAAGCATTAATAGGGAAACAGTTAGGTTGTCATATTGCCTCTCTTAGATATGATACTGGTGGTGAATTCTACTTACAATATTTCAATAATTTGTTTGCTAAACATGGGATCCAAAGATAATATACTACACCTTACACTCCACAACAAAATGTATTGGTTGAGAGGAAAATTGTACTATCACAAAGATGGCTAGGTTTAAGTTGCAGAGGAAGTCTATTCCAAATAGGTTTTGAGTTGAGGCAATGTTCACAATAGTATACCTATTGAATAGATCTCCCATGATGGTGATGAAGTAGAAGCTCACAAAGAACCATGGTTTGGAAGAAATTACGAGTAAGTCATCTTAAAGTTTTTAGTTCTATTGCCTACACTTGGATTCTAGCTAAGAAGATAATGAAATTAGATCCAACGAGAAAATATAATGATTATATGGTACAACAAAAATATAAGGTTTATAGGTTGATTGATATTGACACTGATAGGGTAATATTCAATAGTGAAGTTGTTTTTGATGAGGTGGTTGGACCTTTCCAAACTTCTCCTAAGTTTTTAATTACTTAGAAGCTGTAAGGGGTTAAGGATTCAGGTGTCAAGCTTCAGGTAGCTGCACTTGAAGGGGGGTAGAAGATTTTGAGCATGATGAGTCTCCTAGACTAGTAATTTATGATCTAGATATAGGTGGTCTAGGTCATGGTGACAATATTGACTTCCTAACATTTTGTAGAAGATCCATAGAGTTTGCAGAGGTTGTCATTCAAGTAGAATCTCTCAATTACTTATGTCAGTAATGGTGAGATCATTTTTTATTCTCTTAAAGGAACTCTTTCTAGACATGCACCCCATCAAACATAAATCATTTATTCAAAAATAATGGAATGAAGGAATAAGAGGGTGTGTTGGGGGTGTTAGCGAGTGTCAAGCATGGCAAGGGGGGAGTGGTAAGGCATACTAGGGAATGCAATGGCATTTAAAGAAGTGTTAGGGTGTGCTAATAAGGTCCAGATAGTGCCAAGGCATGCCAGGCATGCCAATACATGCCTTGTGTTAAGGAGGGAGTGTTAGAAAGTTCTAGGCGTGTTAAGGAGGGAGTGACAAAGTATGTTAGGAAATTCCAAGGCATGATAGAGTGCTAGGAAATCATGCCAAGTTGTGCCAAGTTACAGGGTGTGCCAATGTGTGCCAAGGAGTGTTAGGGAGTGCTAGAGAAACACAACAGCACTATGTCACAATGCATGGAAATGAATGAATAATAGTGTGTGACAAGGAGTTTCAACGAGTTCCATGTGTGATAAGGAGTGACAAGGCATGATTGGAAGTGATAAGGAATGATAGAGTGCTAGGGTGGAATGCAGCCAAGACGTTCAAACGCGTGCAAGGAAGTGTTAACTAGGAGTGCCCGGGAAACACAATGGAACACTGCGTCAAAATGCATGGAAATGATCAAATAAGAGTTTGGGATTGGAAGTTTCGGTGACTTCAAGGTGTGCTAAGGAGGGATTGACAATGTATGCTAGGTAGTGTTAAGGCATGCTAGAGGCCAGGGCGACATGCCAAGATGTCCCAGGTGTTAGGGTGTACCACCACGTGCCAAGGAGTGTTAAGGAATGATATGGAAACACAAGGAAGCACGTGGTAAAAATTCATGAAAATTAATGAATACGAGTTTGTGGCTGGGATTTTCAATGAGCTCTAGGTGTGATAAGGAGAGAGTGAAAAGGTATGCTAGGTAGAGCCAATGAATGCTAGAGTTCTAGGGTGGAATTCCAAGATGTGTCAGGTGTTAGGGTGTGCCAATGCATGCTAGGGAGTGTTAGGGAGTGTCAGGTAAACAAAAGGAAGCACTAGATCAAAATGCATGGAAATGAACGAATAAGAGTGTGTGATATGGAGTGTCAATGAGTTCTAGGTGTGTGACATTCCTATCTTGAACCCATTAAGGTATGTGACATTCTTGTGAACCCTCACATGATCGTATTACTCTTAGTGGATGATCATGGCCTCCCTTTAGCGATGCTTACTCAGACCTCTAACTAGACCTACTTTAGGACTACATCTCTCCTAGCCTCCTTGATAAAATGAGCTCATTCTTACTTGATGTTCTTGCCTTCATACTAAGGCCTCGTTAAATAGCTTTTCCTAGCTAGGCCTCTTAAGAATGCTCTAGAACTTACGAATTTTATATACTTAGATCTTAGGAAATATTATTTTTTTGTTTAATTTTATTTTAGATTTTAAACCTCATCTCGGGTCCAAAGCCCCTTCGCTTGGGTTATTTTCGCACAAAATATTTTGTGGTCAAAATCACGCAAAATATTCTTATTTTTTACATCTAAAAAAAATTGATATGCATAGAGAAAGAGATTCTAGGGGTAGATTCATAGCTAGAGTTAGGAGTTTAATTCCTACAAAACCACTCACTCCACCAAGACCACAAAGTGATACACCTCCATATCAAACTCATATTCCATACTTCACTAGACATAGACTTCCTGAAGTCCTAAGGTCAGAAATCCAATTAGGAAGATCTCCTACTTCATCCACTGAGGCAGTCTTAGAGGAAGAAGATCCTATATCTCCAACAGAAGGAGTAACCTTTTTCACCTTTAGAGGGGAACATATTTTAGTTGAAGAGTTAGAAATTCCTAGTGGTGAGGAAGAGGAAGAACCTTTCTTCAACATACCATTTATAGAAGAACCAGAGGAAGAGCAGTTAACCTTGCAGGTTGAATCTTATATTAGCTCTGAAGAATCTATAATGGCAGGAAGAGGAGAAGGAGAAGGAGAAATTATAAATGGGGAAAATGTAATAATTGGAGGAGGAAGAGGAATAGGTGGAGGAAATGCAGGAGGAGGCAGAAGAAATAGGGAAATTGATAGTTCTTTTGGATTCCCTATATTTGATGGAGAGACAAATACTACAATGAAAAATATCTCACCTCCTGTCCTCCCAAATTTTCATGAATGAAAAAGTGAAGATCCTGAAACCTTTTTGTTTGAATTTGAAGTCTTGTGCAGAACTTATGATTATTTACGAGACTCTCAAAAAATTAAGTTTTTTCCTTCAACATTGAAAGGAGCAGCTTTAAAATGGTTCATGGGTTTAATCACTTAGTTATCAGAACATGGAATGACATGAAGCAAGAATTTTTAGAAATTTATTTGGATTATTGCATACCCATCAATCACAAGGATGAAGTATTTAAAATTATGCAAAAAGAGGATGAGAATTGGAGGATTTAATTGAAAGGTTTAATTATAACATAAAAGAGAGAAAAATAGAAAATTTAGATCAAGATACTTTAAAAGCTCTTATATTAAAATCCATTAGAGAAGAATGGATCCTCAACATGATGGGAAATGCGGATATCTCTCAACTTCCTTTATCTGACATTGGTGAATTATGCATTCATCTCTCAAGGGGAAAAGAAAAAACTGGGAAAAGTCCAAGAGATCCTTCTCTTGCTAGAGTAAATAAATATGCAACTGGAGCAGTAAGTAGGGCAGAAATTGGAAACATGCTTGATGAATTTAAAACAGATATTTTAGGGAGTCTTAGTGAACAGGTAGACACCCTTAAATTACAAAACAAGTAGAAAGCCGAGCTGATGCTTTAGCTATTTTCTGTCATAAATGCATAAGGAAGCATGCTTCAAGAGAATTTCCTTTTGATGAAAAATTCATAGAGACCTTTATGATTTGTACAGAAAATCATGAAACTAAGAGTTGTCCATCAATTATAGGTTGTAAGGTTGTTTTTCAAGAAGAAAAAACTTCAAACCCAATAGAATCTCTTTGCTTTGTCTCTAGAAGACCATGGCAAGGGCCAAAAACTCAAGGCTTTAACAATCAAATGTATACTCAACCCCCACCAAATAATTGGAATTCTTGCCAACAACCTTGGCCTCAATCTCAATGTCAATCTCAATCTTGGGCACAAGGAATGAAAAATCCCTATGGGAGATTCTCTCAATATTATCAATATTGTCCATCATATCCAAATTATCATCCACAACAAATTCCTCAACAAAATCAACAACCCCAACTCCAAAACTAAAATCCACAACTTTCATTACCATTTCCACAAAGACCGAATCAACTACCTACCCAACCATTACCAAACCCTAATAATAAAAATCCTAAAAATACGTATATGATAGAAGGACAACAATTTCCAACCTACATGATTACTCATCTAGATCTCAATGATGTCCAACTTAGATCTGGTAGGATGCTAGAAAATAAAAATCCTTTTGTAGTTATTCAAGAACAAGATAATTTTTAGGAAGATTCTCTACAGCCAAATAAAAGTTTTGAGGAAGGAACATCTCTTCAAAAACAGAATTCTGAAAATGAAAAACAAAAAGAACCAGTAAACTCAACTCCTATCATAGAGCAACCATCAGTACTTACTTCTAAACCTCATTTTCCTGAAATATTACAAGTTGATAAAGGGGTATAAATGCATATTATGTTGCCCAATTATGATTTTCTAGATGAATTGAAAAATGTCTGCATAAAAATCCCTTTGTTACAGGCCATTAAAGAGACTCCAATTCTAGTCGAAATAATAAAAGAGTTGAGCATGAAGAAACCAGGAAGAAAAATGAAAGAAATAAAAAGAATTCAGCTAGTAGGAAAAATTGCAGACATAATGATGGGAAAAATTGCCATACAAAAATATTTAGATCCAGGAAGTCCAGTTGTAAAAACACATATCAATGGTGTTTAAATTCCAAATGCATTGATTGATTTAGGAGTAGCAATAAACATCATGATTAAACAAACCATGGAACAACTCAAACTTCCTAATCTTCTGTATACACCTACATTACGGAAATTAGCAGATAGATATGTAACCAAGCCAGATGGTATGTTAGAAGACATTTCAGTATCCTTAGACTCTTGGGAGCATCCTGTTGATTTTATGATCTTAACTCCTAATAACAATCTAGGAGGACATCCACTTATATTAAGAAGACCTTGGTTGGCCACAGCTGATGCTTTCATTAGCTAAAGATCTCGTGACATGTATATCTCTGATGGTAACTCAACAAATAAATTCACTCTATATCCTCTAGAAAAAACAATCACAGAGTTAGATGACAAAGAATGGATTGATTATGGTATTCATTGATATCGAGAATTGAATAAAGCTACCCTAAAAGATCAGTTTCCTTTACCATTTATAGATCAAGTATTAGATACATTAGCAGGTAAAAAGTATTTATCATTCCTGGATGGTTTTAGTGGCTACAATCAAATGCAAGTAGCACCTGAAGATCAAAATAGACCACATTCACCTGTCCGTGGGGAAATTATGCCTACCTAGTGCTTCCTTTTGGATTGTGCAATGCACCTGCAACATTCCAAAGGGAAATACTAGGAATTTTTTTATGATTTAACACATGATTGTGTAGAGGTGTACATGGATGAATTTACAGTTTATGGGAATTTGTTTGAAGAAGCTTTAGAAAATTTGGAAAAGGTTCTTAAAACATGTAAGGAAGCAAACCTTTCACTAAGTCATGAAAAATGTTTTATGATGTTTACAAAAGGGATTTTTTTCGGACATCACATTTCAGGAGATGGAATTAAAGTTTATACATCTAAATTTGAAGTCATCTCCAAACTATCAATTACAAGTTGTCAAAAGGATGTTAGAATTTTTCTAAGATTCATAGGATATTATAGAATATTTATAGAAAATTTCACTAAAACAGCAACCCCACTCTTCAAGTTACTTACCAAAGATTGTGAGTTCATTTGGAATCCTGATTGCCAATTGGCATTTGAAACTTTAAAAACAAAAATTTCTAAAGCACCCATCTTAAGAGGTCCAAATTGGAAATTACCTTTTCACATTTCAATAAATGCTTTAGATACAACTCTAGGAGCTGTATTAGGACAAAAAGATTTGATCCCCTATGCCATCTATTACACAAATAAGAATGTGACTCCCTTTAAGTTAAATTACACTATAAATGAAAAGGAATTCTTAGTTGTTGTATTCAGACATTATATTACAAGCTATGAAACCTTTGTTCATACAGATCACTCTGCAATTAAATACTTAATGAATAAA
The DNA here is from genome assembly GCA_034641835.2 of Pinus albicaulis. Taxonomy (NCBI): domain Eukaryota; kingdom Viridiplantae; phylum Streptophyta; class Pinopsida; order Pinales; family Pinaceae; genus Pinus; species Pinus albicaulis. The sequence continues at coordinate 1,385,566,139 of CM076582.1, forward strand.
TCTATTACTAATGGCAGAATTACAAAATGGTTATTACTCCTACAAGAATTCAACATCGCCATTCTAGACTGACCTAGAAAACAAAACACAATTGCTGATTTCTTGTCTATAATTTAGAAGATCAAAGATGACACTCCAGTTGAGGATAAATTTCTTGATGAAAATATTTTTGCAATAACTACTAAAACTCCTTGGTTTGCAAATATTGCTAATTACTTAGTCACAGAAAAATTACCTTCACATTTGTTTCCCAGGGAGAAAAGAAAAATTATTCAAATAAGTGCAAGGTACTCATCTATTACTAATGAACTGAATAAAACAGCTTCAGATCTCATTATCAGAAGATGTGTTTGGGAAGATGAAATGCTTGAAATTCTTAAGGCATGTAATGATGAACCTTATGGTGGACACTTTGCTGATAAGAGGACAACCTATAAAATCCTTCATTTGGGATATTATTAGCCATCCATCTTTAGAGATACCAAATAATATATCAAAAGGTGTAACAACTTCCAAAGGGTAGGGAAACCTGCTCCTTCAGATGAAATGCCATTACAACCTCAAGTACTCATAAAACCATTTAAAAAATGGGCCTTGGATTTTGTTGGAGCAATCAATCCACCATCTAAACAAAATAAATATATTTTGGTATGTACTGATTATGTCACTAAATGGCTAGAGGCTAAATCATTACCTTTTTCTAATGAACATTATGTAGTTAATTTTCTTTTTGAGGATATATTCACTCGTTTTGGTGTTCCAAGAGAAATTGTGACAAATTAGGGATCCCATTTTAAATCCAAGTTGGTGAAAAAGGCTCGTGGAAGATTACAAGATCAAGCACAGAAATTCTACTCCTTATCATCCACAAGCAAATGGTCAAGTAGAATCTACCAATAAAGTGATTGAAGGAATTCTCACTAAGATTGTACATATACACAGAAGAGATTGGGCAAAAAGGCTTCCTCAAGCCTTATGGGCCTACAGAACTACATGGAGGAATATAACAGGAAATACTCCCTATGAACTTGTTTATGGAAAGAAAGTCTTGTTCCCTATAGAGTTTCAGATTCGAACCTTGAAGATGCCAGTCCAATTGGGACTTAATTTATCAGAAGCACAGAAACATGGATTGGAGCAACTCAATGAGCTTGATGAAATCAGGCAAGATGCAGCTCAAAGAACCAATATAATCCAACAAAAAAGGGCTAAATGGCATGACAGATATATTTAGTAGAAGAAGTTTCAAGTAGGGGATTGGGCACTTTTGTTCGATTCAAAATTCAAAGACCTTCAAGGAAAGTTTTAGACTCATTGGCTTGGGCCATATGAGATTGAAAAATTATTTGACGATGGAGCAGTCAAGATAAGGACAATTGATGAAGAAAAGGTACCTCTTCTTGTGAATGGTCATCAGCTGAAAGTATATCATAAGCCAATTTCAAGAGAAAAGTTTATCAAGATTTTCCAAGATAATACTGATATGAAGTTAGTGAAGAAGAATTCTTCTTCTTCACTAAATTAGCTTTTATTTTTCCTATATATATACATATATAGTGTATAAGTATGAAAACCAATCAATGATTGGCATCTTTATACAGAAAATACAAGGTAAAAATCAAAGATTTCTAACATCCAATATTTTCCATTTATTTTTCTAGAATAAGTAGTAATACATAAATATATTCATATTCCATGTTTGCAGTCCATAACCTACAGTTTCATTCCATTTTCACAGTCGTATTCCACTTTCATTCCATTTCATATTCATATTCTACTTACATTCCATTCCACAGTCATATTCCATTTCATAGCTACATTACATTCTGTAGTTGATTCCATTCTGCAAGTGATTCTGCAAACTGGTTCCATTCTGTAGCCACATTTCATTTCATTCAGCAGCTCTAACACATTTGTACAGCTTACTAAAAATGATGAATATAGTAAATTGAAGGATTACATTTGAAGACCACCACGCTAAAAGGTACATGAAGAATCAACACCAAAGAAACGACAACAAAACGTTAGTTCTAAAGGTAAAGCTGCAAAAAATTATTTTAATAGCAAATTCAAAACATTATCATGTATAATATGGATGGTCATATTCTCCCTTGACAGATCATCATTTGATTTAATTGCGATTTCCTTCATATCGTAGATTGGCAACATCATCCACATTATCTTTCATAACGGTCCACAATAGACTCTCCCATTTATGATTAACGGTCATAACCTGTTGACGTGGCATACCCCTCTACGTTTCTTCAAAACTCCAATCCTTCCACTTATTTATTCCTACAAACCCTCGATGCCTTTCATCAGATCCGTAATCCAATTCATTTCATAACAGAGAAGGATAATTATAAAGGTTAGAACTCTTCATAATCAAAATCATGTGACTGATAGTTAGAATAGAACCAGTGGGAACAAAATATATGGAAGGATATCCTTAAGTCAAGGAAATGTTGCAGAAAGCTAAATGGCTCAAATTCATAGAGAAATTTGATGCTTTTCACAAATAGATCACAAAGTCTTTTGTTAGGTCTTTTGATGGCATAGAAGTGGAAATTAGACACATAAAATTCACAATTACTGAGACATTTATAGCTGAAGCCACAAAACTCCCAAGGTTTGGCAAAAGGTGGTTCAAAAACAGGGAATTTCACAATGAATCGTGGAAAGTTATCCTCAAATACCTAGGTATGGATGTTTATGTTTTCAGAAAAGGTATCACTAACTCAACTCTTAAAAATAAATGGAGGAACATGCTCTTTGTTTTACAGAAATTTGTCACTTGTGAAGGAAGGTTTGGTTGCATGTATGCATATCATATTCGATTGTTGATGAATTTCTTAGAGAATGGTGAAATAAATCTTCCCTTATTTCTACTGAATAGCTTAAAAATAATGTCTACAAACGTGCAGAAGATAATACAGTTTATAGATAACACTATGTACCCTCATGGGTTGATAAAAATACTTGTTGAGTTTCATTTAAAAAACATAGGAGATTCTTGGGAGAGTTTTCTTATCAGAAACCATTTCCAAGAAGTACCAGAACAACCTAAAGAAGACGATGTTAGAAAGAGCAGAAGGAGGAAGACTGATACAAACATTGAAGACAGACCTGCATCTTCATTTCAGAAAAATGATGAAAATCTCATCTCTGTAGAACTGACAGAGAACAGAAAGAAAAATAAAGTCAAGACAAGAGGTAAGATAAGAAAGAGGAACAAGATTACAAGTGCGGAAAATGTAAATCCTCTATAGCTAAGAAAGAGCTCCAGACTCCAAGGTTCGACGAAGAAAACACTACCAAAAGAGACAGAGTGTGTAAGTTTAGATGAAGAAACTCCAATACCATCTCCTATCAATATTTCTCCTCCACATAGTCCTCAAAATTCTCCTATTCATAATTTTTAAGGTATCCCCAGCAGAAAATCTCCAGGCATAGACCCAACACAACAAGAAATATATGATTACATAAAATCACTAGATAAGAGAAATGAAACAATGAATCTAGAACCTCCTATCAATCCACAAGAACTTCTAGTTGATAATCTCAAACAGGAAATTTATGAACTAGAGATATTGAATAGGCATATTAAATAGGAGAATGAAGCCTTGAAGTAGCAAAACAAGTTGGAAAATGTAATTAGTGACAATACCTTTCTACATTTGATATTGTGGTACAAAAAGAACAAGAAATTGAAAAGAAATAACAAGTCACTAAACAAGGCAGTCATTAATCTCAAATACAAGCTTCTTATGGGAAAGCCTAGGATGGCAATCACTCCAAATAAAATAAAAAGAAGGAAATTGGATGTGTTAGCAGAAGTGTCTGAACAAATGTAGTAAGAGGAAAAATTCACATTTTTAGTAAATTGCATGAGGACAGGCAATGACTTCTTAGTGGGGGTATGTTGAACCTTACAATTATCTTCTCTCTGACATCTTTCCTCACCATTTTCCCTTGCTTTCTCATAAGTTCATATATTCCAATCAATGATAAATGTCATGTTTTGTCTCAAGGAATGCATTTAAATGATTTCCGTGTTATATTCTGATGTTATTGCTATTCGAATGAAGTTTTGTAATTTGGCTACAGAACGCAACCTATTCTGCATCTAATCATGGGTTCTGCAGTTACTTTCATGGTCTGGCGGGTTTCAGGGATCAAATGGAGAAATTAGCCACATGGGAATTTCTAGAATATTCTACACATGGATTTCGTCCTATCTACTTGATCGAGATCGATAGAAAACGATGCTTTAGATCGTGGTCAAAGTCTGGTCAAAGGACATTAGCCGAGAACAAAAGGACTCCTGATTTGCTCTATCGTAGCAAATCAAGAGTTAAACAATCAAATTCTAATTCTATAAGGTGGTTAATATTAGCCACCTGTAAGTAGAATTAGCTCATAAAAATTTATGTTTGTTTTATTTAAATACCGATTGTACAAAACCGAGATTAAGTAAAAAAAAATTTTAACGTTGTGTATTGTTTTAAGACTTCGTTCTATTATAATACAAGGATCGCGTTCATGGTACCAGTGATTGCTTAAGTGCATATATAACCAGCTAGGATCTTAACCAAATCTGTTGTAGAGGGCCCCTGTACAGGAGGAGGTTTTTCATTCATTGTTTTAGTTTAAGTTCCTTACTCTATTTTTGTCAATTATGTTTTCTAAGTAGATTAATGTTACATTTCAGTTTTGATCAGTAGCATAGAATTAAATCATAATTGCGTAATCATTGTTCTTCTAAAACATTTCGTGTGGATAGATCTATCTATTTTCAAATTGAATTAAGTTTGAAGCAATCATTAGGGGAATTTTGAAGTCTAAAATGGGCTTCCTAAGGAAAATTTACAATCAAAATTCACTTTATGAGAATCAATCACATTTTAGGAGATGACATCATCCCTAATGGTTGAGGTTGCATTGCTTGAGTTAAAGGTACTTGTCACATTCTCAATGGTGGATAAAAAGTCATGGTTAATCATGATAGTTCTCTAAGTACTTTTAAAGTCATAAAGTAAAGTACTCATAATAAATTTTATTTCACACTTTTTGAATAAAATATTATTATTGTCATTTCATATTTTTTGAAAGAAACTATGCATATCCCTACACAATCTTCATATCTTTACACATTTTTCAATCAATATTATATTTGTATATTTTCATATATTTATTTTTAAAATATATATTCATCTCATTTTATTTAATATTACAATTTCAAATTAATTAATAGTTAATATTTATACATATATATTATACATACAAAATCAAAATAAATAAAAATGTAACCTTGTAATTTTAAGATAAACCAAATCTATAAATAATATTATTAAAATATTAATAGCAATACAAACATATGAAAATTAAAGAAAAAACATAATTTTAGAGTTGTATAATGAAAAATGGTATATTATTTTTGTATGTTAAAAAAATATATATTAAATTAAACATAGTTTGGGGCAAAAAAAATCTAAATTTCAGTGTATATAAATCTTATATTATACTTATAAATATAAATTAAATTTATTTCAATACTTTTTTTCTTTAATTTTATCAATTCATTTCATTATAATTATATTAATATCAAATATTATTAATATTATGAAAAATAATCTAAATGTTATAGAATATTTATTATATTCTATTTTATATTATATATTATTTCTTCTTATGTTATATATCAAATCAATTCAATATGTAATATAAAATTCGTACATAAAATAATATATTACATATATTATATTATTTATATATAGTATACTAATTACATGTTATTAGATAATTTAAATAATATAAAATTTAATTAATAGTGTATTATACAATTAAGAATTTATGAATTTATATTTATATTTTATTTTAAATTATTTAAGTACAAAGGACAAATGCATTAGTTGTTCAATGATAATGACTTTTTATTAAAAAACTCATTCTAATTTATAGTCACATTAATACAATTTTTTTATTAATTTTATTTTGGTAAAAATTTTGAATTAATTTAACTATGGTTACATGGATTTTGGTGCAAAAAGTGAACTACAAATTCATAAATATTATTTTATTGGTTTAGCTATTTTTTTATTATTTCCTTAGGATACTCATTTTAGACCTCAAAATTTCCCTAATGAATAATTTACAGTTATCTAGTTTCCTTTACTATTTTTTCATTTACTTTCTTAGATTAAAACTATCAATTAATTGTATCAATGGATGTTCTTAAAAGTCATTTCAAGAAGATGATCCTAAATTAAATGATTGAATGTCTAATTCATACAATTATTGAACTTTCATCTGCATACTTTACTTGTTTTCTAGGGCATTAGAAACTAAGGTATAATTGGTTGCTTGCGCATTATCTCAAGAGGATAATACTTCATATTGAATGTTGAAGTAATCAAACATACATTAATTATTTACAATCAGTTGAGTTTTAACTTTGCATGCTTTCAAAATTGCTTTTAGATCATCATTTAATTGCATCACTGGATGTTCTTATATGTCATTCCAAGAAGTTGATTTTATCATATTTATAGACTGAATGATTGAATATTTAATTCATGCAATTACTGAGTTTTCCTTTGCACACTTTACTTTCTTTTCTAAAACATTAGAAACTAAGGTATAATTGGTTACTTACACATCACCTCAAGAAGGTAACACTTCATATTGAATGCTGGAGTAACTAAACATACATTAGTTATTTTCTTTTGAATCTGCTTTCACTTAGAGTAGCATTGCAATTTCAATTTCAGTTATAAGATTTACATCCATGGAATATGACTAATGTTAAATTATAAGTCACTAGAATAGATACTCTGTTTTTCAGATCAGATTCTAGCCAACCAATAGTCTTTGATTCATTTTTATGCAAATTAGGGAATACTTCATTTTCTTCCTTCTTAAAAATCATTAAGATTCATTTGATTTGTCTCATAGTTTTAGATTAACACTCTTAGATATAAAGAACAAAACCTCCAAAACAACATGAAAATACATACAATGAATTAAGAAGAAGGTCAAATAATCACATCTAATGCACCACACTTCATCAGTTTACAAACCTCGGTTGATAATTTATGCAAGAAATTTAAGACATTAAATTGACTAAACATTTTGGCGTCATTTTCGAGGAAGTGTAATTATATAGCCTTATTTCTTACATCTAAAAAAAATGATATGCATAGAGAAAGAGATTCTAGGGGTAGATTCATAGCTATATGCGGGAGTTTAATTCCTACAACACCACTCACTCCACAAATACCACGAAGTGATACACCTCCATCTCAAGCTCATATTCCATACTTCACTAGACATAGACTCCCTGAAGTCTTAAGGTCATAAATCCAATTAGGAGGATCTCCTACTTCATCCACTGAGGCAGTCTTAGAAGAAGAAAATCCTAGATCTCCAACACGAGTAACCTTTTTCACCTCTACAGGGGAACATATTTTAGTTAAAGAGTTAGAAATTCCTAGTGAAGAGGAAGAGGAAGAACCTTTCTTCAACATATCATTGATAGAAGAACCAAAGGAAGAGCAGTTAACCTTGTAAGTTGAATCTTATATTAGCTCTAGAGAATCTATAATTGCAGGAAGAGGAGAAGGAGAAGGAGAAAATGTAATAATTGGGGGAGGAAGAGGAATAGGTAGAGGAAATGTAGGAGGAGGCAAAAGAAATAGGGAAATTGATATTTCTTTTGGATTCCCTATAGTTGATGGAGAGACAAATGCCACAATGAGAAATATCTCACATCCTGTCCTCCCAAATTTTCATGAATTAAAAAGTGAAGATCCTGAAACCTTTTTGTTTAAATTTGAAGTCTTGTGCAGAACTTATGATTATTTACAAGACTCTCAAAAACTTAAGTTGATTCCTTCAACATTGAAAGGAGTAGCTTTAAAATGGTTAATGGGTTTAATCACCCAGTTATCAGAACATGGAATGACATGAACCACGAATTTTTAGAAAGGTATTTGGATTATTTCATACCCATCAATCACAATGATGAAGTATTTAAAATGATGCAAAAAGATGATGAGAATTTGGAGGATTTAATTGAAAGGTTCAATTATAACATAAAAATAGTAAAAATGGAAAATTTATATCAAGATACTTTAAAAGCTCTTTTATTAAAATTCATTAGAGATGAATGGATAGACATCCTCAACATGATGGGAAAGGGGGATATCTCTCAACTTCCATTATCTGACATTGGTGAATTATGTATTCATCTCTCAAGGGGAAAAGAAAAAACTGGGAAAAGTCCAAGAGATCCTTCTCTTACTAGAGTAAATAAATCTGCAACTGGAATAGTAAGTAGGGCAGAAATTGGAAACATGTTTGATGAATTTAAAATAGATATTTTAGGGAGTCTTAGTGAACATATAGACACCCTTAAATTACAAAACAAGCAGAAAGCCGAGACTGATGCTTTAGCTATTTTCAGTCCAAAATAATGAAGGAAGCATGCTTTAAGAGAATTTCCTCTTGATGAAAAACTCATAGAGACCTATATGATTTGTTCAGAAAGTCATAAAACTAAGATTTGTCCATCAATTACAGGTCTTAAGGTTGTTTTTCATGAATAAAAAACTTCAAATCCAACAGAATCTCTTTGCTTTGTCTCTAGAAGACCATGGCAGGGGTCAAGGCTTTAATAATCAAATGTATACTCAGCCCCCACCAAATAATTGGAATTCTTTCCAACAACCTTGGCCTCAATCTCAATGTCAATCTCAATCTTGGGCATAAGGAATGCAAAATCCCTATGGGAGATTCTCTCAATATTATCAATATCCTCCACCATATCCAAATTATCCTCCCCAACAAGTTCCTTAACAAAATCAACAACTCCAACTCCAAAACCAAATTCTGCAACTTTCATTACCATTTCCACAAAGACCAAATCAACTACCTGCCCAACCATTACCAAACCCCAATAATAAAAATCCTCAAAGTACTTATATGATAGAAGGACAACAATTTCCAACCTACATGATCACTCATATAAATCTCAATGATGTCCAACTTAGATCTAGTAGGATGCTAGAAAAGAAAAATCCTTCTGTAGTTATTCAAGAAAAAGATAATTTTTAGGAAGAGTATCTACAGCCAAATAAAAGTTTTGAGGAAGGAACATCTGTTCAAAACAAGAATTCTGAAAATGAAAAACAAAAAGAACTAGTAATCTCAACTCCTATCATAGAGCAACCATCAGTACGTACTTCTAAACCTCATTTTCCTGAAATATTACAAGTTGATAAAGTGGTAGAAATACATATTATGTTGCCCAATTATGATTTTCTAGATGAATTGAAAATTTTCTGCATCAAAATTCCTTTGTTACAGGTCATTAAAGAGATTCCAATTCTAGCCAAAACAATAAAAGAGTTGAGCATGAAGAAACCAGGAAGAAAAACGAAAGAAATAAAAAAAATTTAGCTAGTAAGAAAAATTGCAGACATAATCATGGGAAAAATTACCATACAAAAATACTTAGATCCAGGAAGTCCAGTTGTAAAAACACATATCAATGGTGTTGAAATTCCAAATACATTGATTGATTTAGGAGCAGTAATAAACATCATGAGCAAAAAAACCATGGAACAACTCAAACTTCCTAATCTTTTGTATACACCTACATTACTGCAATTAGCAAATAGATCTGTAATCAAGCTAGATAGTGTGTTAGAAGATATTTCAGTATCCGTAAACTCTTGGGAGTATCTTGTTGATTTTATGATCTTAACTCCTAAGAACAATCTAGGAGGACATCCACTTATATTAGGAAGACCTTGGTTGGCTACAATTAATGCTTTCATTAGTTGTAGATCTCGTGACATATATATCTCTGATGGTAACTCAACAAAGAAATTCACTCTATATCCTCCAGCGAAAACAATCACAGAGTTAGATGACAATGAATGGATTGATGATGACAATGATATACAGTCTCTCTTTATTATTTCAACCATTAATGAAGATTGTCAAATCTTAAATACAATATAAAACATTGAATCATCCCCAGAATATGAACATGACCAATTTCAAGCGAAATCAAATATTGAATATTTTTCATCCAGACAGATGTCTCTTCATTCTATGGAAGAATTTGGTAGCTCTACAGTTGAAATCTTTCCATGAAAAGCTTTGAACATAAACAAAAACTTGGAGAGATTACAATAGGAAAAGTTAATCAAAACATAACAGCAACATTCTTCTACATATGCATGGGAATACAATCACATGAAAGGAATTAGTCCTAATACTTGTATACATCACATTTATATTTAGAAAAATTGTAAACCTATCAGACAACCTCAAAGAAGGATGAATCCAAATCTTATGGAAATTGTGAAAGAAGAGTTGCAAACATTGTTGAATGTGAACTTCATTTACCCAATTTCAGACAATTAGTGGGTTTCCCCTTTAGTGATTGTTCCAAAAAGGAATGGTAAATGGAGGATATGCATTGATTATAGAGAATTGAATAAAGCTACCCTAAAAGATCATTTTCCTTTACGCTTTATAGATCAAGTATTGAATACATTAGCAGGTAAAAAATATTTATCATTCCTGGATGGTTTTAGTGGTTACAATCAAATTTAGGTAGCACCTGAAGATCAAGATAAGACCACATTCACCTATCCATGGGGGACTTATGCCTACCGAGTGCTTCCTTTTGGATTATGCAATTCACCTGCAACATTACAAAGGGAAATACTAGGAATTTTTTCTAATCTAATACATGATTGTGTAGAGGTGTACATGGATGAATTTATAGTTTATGGGAATTCATTTGAAAAAGCTTTAGAAAATTAGGAAAATTTTCTTAAAAGATGTAAGAAATCAAACCTTTCACTAAGTCATGAAAAATGTTTTATGATGTTTACATAAGGGATTTTTTTAAGACATTACATTTCAGGAGATGGAATTAAATTTTATACATATAAAGTTGAATTCATCTCCAAACTATCAATTCCAAGTTGGCAAAAGGATGTTAGAAGTTTTCTAGGATTCACAGGATATTATAGAATATTTATAGAAAATTTCACTAAAATAGCATCCCCGCTCTTCAAGTTACTTACCAAAAATTGTGAATTCAGTTGGAATCATGATTGCCAATTGGCATTTGAAACTTTAAAAACAAAAATTTCTGAAGCACCCATCTTACGAGGCCCAAATTGGAAACTACATTTTCACATTTCAACAGATGCTTCAGATACAGCTCTAGGAGTTGTATTAGGACAAAAAATTTGATCCCCTATGCCATCTATTACACAAGCAAGAATTTAACTCCCTCTGAGTTAAATTACACTGTAATTGAAAATGAATTCTTAGTTGTTGTATTCAGAAATTATATTACAGGCTATGAAACCTTTGTTCTTACAGATCACTCTGTAGTTAGATACTTAATAAATAAATATATTACTAATGGTAGAATTAGAAGATGGTTATAACTCTTGCAAGGATTCAACATCACCATTCTAGACCGATCTAGAATACAAAACACAATTGTTGATTTCTTGTCTAGAATTTAGAAGATCAAAGATGACACTCCAGTTGAGGATAAATTTCATGAGGAATATATTTTTGCAATAACTACTAAAACTCCTTGGTTTGTAGATATTGTTAATCACTTAGTCACAAGAAAATTACCTTCAGATTTATTTCCTAGGGAGAAAAGAAAAATTATTCAAATAAGTGCAATGTACTCATGTATTACTAATGAACTGTATAAAACAACTCCATATCTCATTATCAGAATATGTGTTTGGGAAGATGAAATGCTTGAAATTCTTAAGGCATGTCATGATAAACCTTGTGGTGGACACTTTGCTGATAAGAGGACAGCCTATAAAATATTTCATTTGGGATATTATTGGCCATCCATCTTTAGAGATACCAAAGAATATGTCAAAAGGTGTGACAGCTTCCAAAGGGTAGGGAAACCTGCTCCTTCAGATGAAATTCCATTACAACCTCAGGTACTCATAGAACCATTTGAAAAATGGGCCTTGGATTTTGTTGGACCAATCAATCCACCATCTAAACAAAATAAATATATTTTGGTATGTACTGATTATGTCACTAAATGGGTAGAGGCTAAAGCATTACCTTTTTCTAATGAACGTTACGTAGTTAATTTTCTTTTTGAGGATATCTTCACTCATTTTGGTGTTCCAGGAGAATTTGTGATAGATCAGGGATCCCATTTTACATCCAAGTTGGTGAAAATGATCGTGGAATATTACAAGATCAAGAAAATAAATTCTACTCCTTATCATCCACAAGAAAATGGTCAAGTAGAATCTACAAATAAAGTGATTGAAGGAATTATCACTAAGACTATACATCTACATAGAAGAGATTGGGAAGAAAGGCTTCCTGAAGCCTTCTAGGCATACAGAACTACATGTAGGAATATAACAGGACATACTCCCTATGAACTTGTTTATGGAAAGAAAGTCTTGTTCCCTATAGAGTTTCAGATTCAAACCTTCAAGATGTCAGTCCAATTGGGACTTGATTTATCAGAATCACAGAAACATATATTGGAGCAACTCAATGAGCTTGATGAAATCAGGCAAGATGCAGTTCAAAGAACTAATATAATTCAGCAGCAAAGGGCTAAATGGCATGACAGATATATTAAGGAGAAGAAGTTTCAAGTAGGGGATTGGGCACTTTTGTTCGATTCAAAATTCAAAGATCTTCAAGGAAAGTTTCAGACTCATTAGCTTGAGCCATATGAGATTAAAAAATTCTTTGACGATGGAGTAGTCAAGATAAGGACAATTGATTAAGAAAAGGTACCTCTTCTTGTGAATGGTCATCGGTTGAAAGTATATCATAAGCCAATTTCAAGAGAAGAGTTTATCAATATTTTCCAAGATAATACTGATATAAGTTAGTGAAGAAGAATTCTTCTTCTTCACTAACTTATATTTTATTTTTCCTATATATATATATATATATATAAAGTGTATAAGTATGAAAACCAATCAATGATTGGCATCCTTATATAGAAAATACAGGGTGAAAATCAGAGATTTCTGACATCCTATATTTTCCATTTCTTTTTCTGCAATAAGTAGTAATACAGAACTACATTCATATTCCATGTTTTCAGTCCATAATCTACAGTTTCATTCCATTTTCACAGCCATATTATACTTACATTCCATTCCACAGTCATATTCCACTTACATTCCATTCCACAGTCATATTCCATTTGATAGCTACATTACATTTTGCAGCTGATTACATTCTGCAGTTGATTCCATTCTATAGTTGACTACATTCTGTATTTGATTCCATTCTGCAGGTGATTCTGCAAGCGTTCCATTCTATAGTTGATTCCATTCTGCAGCCACATTCCATTTCATTCAGCAGCTCTAACACATTTTTACAGCTTACTAAAAATGATGAATACAGGAAATTGAAGGACTACATTTGAAGACCACCATGCTAAAAGATACATGAATAATCAACACCAAAGAAACGACAACAAAAGGTTATTTCTAAAGGTAAAGTTGCAAAAATTTATTTTAATAGCAAGGTCAAAACATTAGCATGTATAATATGGATGGTCATATTCTCCCTTGACAAGTCATCATTTGATTTGATTGCGATCTCCATCATATCATAGATCGGCAACATCATCCACCTTTTGTTTCATAACGTTCCACAATAGAATCCCCCATTAATGATTAACGGTCATGACCTATTGGCATGACATAACCATCTACGTTTCTTCAAAACCTGAATTCATACCACTTATTTATTCCTACAAACCCTCGATCCATTTCATCAGATCTGTAATCCAATTCATTTCATAACAAAGAAGGATAATTCTAAAGGTTAGAACTCTTCATAATAGAAAGCATGGGACTAATATTTAGAACAGAACCGGTGGGAACAAAATATATGGAAGGATATCCTCGGGTCAAGTAAATGTTGCAGAAAGCTAAATTTCTCAAATTCATAAAGAAATTCAATGCTTTTCACAAATAGATCACAAAGTCTTTTACTAGGTCTTTTGATGGCACAGAAGTGGAAATTGGAGACATCAAATTCACAATTACTAAGACATTCATAGCCGAAGCCACAAAACTCCCAAGGTTGGAGAAATATGGTTCAAAAACAAGGAATTTTACAATGAATCATGGAAATTTATCCTTAAATACCCAGGTATGGATGTTTCTATTTTCATAAAAGGTATCCCCAGCTCAACTCTTAAAAATAAATGGAGGAACGTGCTCTTGGTTTTACATAAATTTATCACCTATGAAGGAAGGTTTGGTTGCATGTATGTATATAATATTCGATTGTTGATGAATTTCTCAGAGAATGGTGAAATAAATCTTCCCTTGTTTCTACTGAATAGCTTAAAAATAATGTTTACAAATGTTCATAAGAGAATACAGTTTATAGATAACACTATGCACTATCATGGGTTGATAAAAATACTTGTTGATTTTAATTTAAAAAGCATAGGAGATTCTTGGGAGAGTTTTCTTATCATAAACCATTTCCAAGGAGTACCAGAACAACCTAAAGAAAACAATGTTAGAAAGAGCAGAAGGAAGAATACTGATACAAACATTGAAAACAAACCTGCATCTTCATTTCAGAAAAATGATGAAAAGCTCATCTCTGTAGAACTGATAGAGAACAAAAAGAAAAATAAAGTCAAGACAGGAGGTAAGTAAGAAAGAGGAGCAAGATTACAAGTGAGGAAAATGTAAATCCTCTACGGCTGAGAAGGAGCTCCATACTCTGAGGTTCGATGAAGAAAACACTACCAAAAGAGACAGAGTGTATAAGTTTAGATGAGGAAACTCCAATACCATCTCATATCAATATTTCTCCTCCACGCAGTCTTCAAAATTCTCCTATTCATAATTTTGAAGGTAGCCCCAGCAGAAAATCTCCAAGCATAGACCCATCACAACAAGAAATATATGATTACATAAAATCACTACAAAAGAGAAATACAACAATGAATCCAGAACCTCCTATCAATCCACAAGAACCTCTAGTTGATAATCTCAAACAAGAAATTTATGATCTAGAGATATTGAATAGGCATCTTAAACAGGAGAATGAAGCCTTGAAGCAGTAGAACAAGTTTAAAAAGGTAATTAGTGACAATACCATTCTACATTTAGGATTGTGGTACAAAAAGAACAGGAAGTTGAAAAGAGAGAACAAGTCACTAAACAAGGCAGTCATTAATCTCAAATACAAGCTTTTTATGAGAAAGCCTAGGATGGAAATCACTTCAAATAAAATAAAAATAAGGAAATTGGATGTGTTAGCAAAAGTGTCTGAACAAATGTTGTAAGAGAGTAAAAACTCACATTTTTGGTAAATTGCATAAGGACATGCAATGACTTCTCAGTGGGGGTATGTTGAACCTCAGAATTATCCTCTCTCTGACATTCTTTCTCACCATTTTCCCTTACTTTCTCATAAGTTCATATACTGAAATCGATGATAAATGTCATGTTTTGTCTCAAGGAATGAATTTAAATGATTTCCGTGTTATATTCTGATTTTCTTGCTATTCGAATGAAGTTTTGTAATTTGGCTACAGAACGTAGCCTTTTCTGCATCTAATCATGGGTTTTGCTGCTACTTTCATGGTCTGACGGGTTTCAAAGATCAAATGAAGAAATGAGCCACATGGGCATTTCCATAATAATCTACACATGCATTTCTTTCTATCTACTTGATCGATGGGATGTTTGAGATTATGGTCAAATTCCGGTCAAAGGACATTAGCCGAAAATAGAAGGACTCCTAATTTTCTCTATCGTAGCAAATCAAGAGTTAAACAGTCAAATTATAATTCTATAAGTCGGTTAATATTAGCCACCTGTAGGAAGAATTAGCTCGTAAACAGTTATGTTTGTTTTATTTAAATATCGATTGTACAAAACCGAGATTAAGTAAAGTTTTTGTTGAACGTTGTGTATTGTTTTAAAACTCCGTTCTATTATAATACAAGGATCGTATTCATGGTACCAGTGATTGCTTAAGTGTGTATATAACCAGCTAGGATCTCAACCAAATCTGTTGCAAAGGGCCTCTACACAGGAGGAGGCTTTTCGTTCATTATTTTAGTTTAAATTCCTTACTCTATTTTTGTCAATTATGTTTTCTGAGTAGATTAATGTTACATTTAAATTTTGACCAGTAGCATATAATTAAATCATAACTGTGTAATCATTGTTCTTCTAAAACATTTCGTGTGGATAGATCTATCTATATTCAAATTGAATTAAGTTTGAAGCAATCATTAGGGGAATTTTAAAGTCTAAAATGGGCTTCCTAAGGAAAATGTACAATCAAAATTCACTTTATGAGAATCAGTCACATTTTAGGGGATGACATCATCCCTAATGTTTGAGATACTTACTTGTCACATTCTCAATGGTGGATAAAAAGTCATGGTTAATCATGGTAGTTCTCTACATACTTTTATAGTCATAAAGTAAAGTACTCATAATAAATTTCATTTCACACTTTTTGAATAAAATATTATTATTTTCATTTCATATTTTTTTTAAATTGCCATTTCATATTTTTTGAAAGAAACTATGCATATCCCTACACAATATTCATATTTTTACACACTTTTCAATCAATATTATATTTGTATATTTTCATATATTTATTTTTAACATATATATTTATCTCATTTTATTTAATATTACAATTTCAAATTAATTATTAGTTAATATTTATACATATATATTATACATATGAAATCAAAATAAATAAAAATTTAACCTTGTAATTTTAAGATAAACCAAATCTATAATTATATTATTAAAATATTAATAGTAATACAAACATATGAAAATCAAAGAAAAAACGGAATTTTAGCTCTGTATAATGAAAAAAATTATATTAGTTTTGTATGTTAAAAGAAAGTATATTAAATTCAACATAGTTTGGGGCAAAAAAAGTTTAAATTTCAGTGTATATAAATCTTATATTATACTTATAAATATAAATTAAATTTATTTCAATACTTTTTTTCTTTAATTTTAATAATTCATTTCATTATAATTATACTAATATTAAATATTATTATATATAATATTATGAAAAATAATCTAAATGTTATAGAATATTTATTATATTCTATTTTATATTATATATTATTTCTTCTTAAGTTATAAATCAAATCAATTCAATATGTAATATTAAATTCATACATAAAATAATATATTACATATATTATATTATATTATATTATTTATATATAGTATATTAATTACATGTTATTAGATAATTTAAATAATATAAAATTTAACTAATAATATATTATATAATTAAAAATTTATGAATTTATATTTATATTTTATTTTAAGTTATTTAAGTAAAAATGACAAATGCATTAGTTGTTCAATGATAATGACTTTTTATTAAAAAACTCATTCTAATTTATAGTCACATTAATACAATTTTTCTATTAATTTTATTTTGGTACAACTTTTGAATTAAATTTAACCATGGTTACATGGATTTTGGTGCAAAAAGTGAATTGCAAATTCATAAATATTATTTTATTGGTTTAGCTATTTTTTATTATTTCCTTAGGATGCCCATTTTAGACCTCAAATTTCCCCTAATGAAGAATTCACATTTATCTAGTTTCCTTTATTGTTTTTCATTTACTTTCTTAGATTAAAACTATCAATTAATTGTATCAATGGATGTTCTTAAAGATCATTTCAAGAAGATGATTCTAAACTAAATGATTGAATATCTAATTCATACAATTATTGAACTTTCATCTGCACACTTTACTTGTTTTCTACGGCATTAGAAACTAACGTATAATTGGTTGCTTACACATTATCTCAAGAGGATAATACTTCATATTGAATGTTGGAGTAATCAAACATACATTAGTTGTTTACAATCAGTTGAGCTTTAACTTTGCACGCTTTCACAATTGCTTTTAGATCCTTGTTTAATTGCATCATTGGATGTTCTTAAAAGTCATTCCAAGAAGTTGATTTTATCATATTTCTAGACTGAATGATTTAATATTTAATTCATGCAATTACTGAGTTTTCCTCTGCATACTTTACTTGCTTTTCTAAAACATTAGAAACTAAGGTATAATTGGTTACTTACACATCATCTCAAGAAGGTGACACTTCATATTGAATGTTGGAGTAACTAAACATACATTAGTTGTTTTCTTCTGAATTTGTTTTCACTTAGAGTAGCATTGCAATTTCAATTTCAGTTATAAGATTTACATCCATGGAATAGGACTAATGTTAAATTACAAGTCACTATAATATATACTTTGCTTTTCATATCAGATTCTAACCAACCAATAGTATTTGATTCATTTTTATGCAAACTAGTTTAACCTAGGAACACTTCATTTTCTTCCTTCTTCAAAATCATGAAGATTTATTTGATTTCTCTCATAGTTTTACATTAACACTCTTAGATATAAAGAACAAAACCCCCAAAACAAAATGAAAATACATACAACAAAGTAAGAAGAAGGTTAACTAAGCACATATAGTGCACCACAATTCATTAGTTTACAAACCTCGGTTGATAATTTATGCAAGCAATTTAAGACATTAAATGGACTAAACAGGCTCCAAAACATGTCTTCTCTCTGCTATATTTCTACTGGTGAACTTAAATTTTATGAATGGTTTGTCAGACACTTATTTCACACAACTTCTAAATTATGTAATATTTTTTGTGACATTTAGTACTTGATGATAAAGGTTTTTGTTTTTCCTCTCTTTTTACTTTTAGTTGATCATCTGTAAATTTTGGATGAAACATGTATGAAATATTATTTATATTAATTAGTATTTATTTTTTAATTATGTTGTATAGATTGTTATGTGAATTCATGTTACCATCGTCAAATGTTTTACCTCACACATACCAAGATTTACATGCCATTATGAAAGATATTAGAATGAAGTATCAAGCTATTCGCGCATGTCCTCGTGATCATATTTTGTAATATAGAGAACACATGTTTAAAAAAGAATGCTCAAAATTTCAAATTAGTACATCAAATCGATCAATGAACAAAAAATGTGCCTCGCAAGGTACTTCATTATTTTCCCATATTTCTATGTTTGCAACGATTATTCAAGTGTAAATGCATAGCATAGTTTATGTATTACCATGCAAAGTAAATAAGTGAAGATGGTATTCTTTGAATTCATGTAGATGGATTTTCATTTAAGAATATAGAGAAAATATGGTCACATTTTAAATATGAAACCCATAGTCTTAAGCTTTTATTAGCAGATCACGGTGTCAATCCATTTGGAGAGCTCAAATGTACTTCTTAAAAAACAATAACATTCCTCTATGGATGTGAATAAAAAGAGCACGCATGTTGTTGGAAATGATTGTTCCGGGTATTTTTTTGGAATATTTTTTTTCAACGTGATAACATCTCAAATATTTTATAGTAGATAAATTAGGTATTGGGGAATTGAAATTAATGTGAGGGGGAGAGGGGCCATATGAGATTCCACCTTCACGTGTTTAGCCTTGTTCATTATAGAATCTATTATTCTTGTAACCAATTGAAGCTCATTTAGGTTTATACCATCAACTCCAACAGGATGACTACCTATCGTAAAAGCACTTCAATCTGCTATTAAGAGGTCACAAGTTCAATTCTCTTGATAATTCGGGGATCAATTAAATTTTGAATTCATCTAAAATCTATCAATTAGTGGAAGTTATATTTTAATTAATTTACCCCACACAAAGGGGCTTCTGAATGGGGCCAACATTGAAATTTTTTCAGTTTGTGCTTGTATGCACTAAAATTTAACATGGTTATAGTAGATTCTTGTGTTGATAGTATGGGAGGGTTCTAAAAGTCAAATATGACTCACACAAATAATTCAACAAAATTATAACATAAATGTCAAGGAGATGAAATTATGTGGGTAGCAAGATGTCATCATAGAAGCAACAATCCTAGCAACTAATAGAGGAAAACAATATTGAGATTCAACAAGAAAAATTCTTGATCCTAGTGAAATTAAGCACCTACACTATGTGGGCCCCTCGGGCTATTTTTAGGTGTATGTATATTCATAGATGCATGTCTATTTATAGATGAATATCTATCTTTATTGTCCCTTAATTTACATGGGCATTAAACTATAATCTATTCTCAATGAGAACTTGGAAATAGTTAACTAAAGTGGAAAATTAGTTAGCTAAGTGAATTTCGAGTTAAGTGGTTGGTTGGTGGGACATGTAGGTTGAATTTAGTTATAACTAAGTGATTCGAGTTGTAACAGATTTGGAAGTGCAGTGGTGCATGAGTTGTGCAAGTTGTAAATAGTTCAACTCAGTTAAGTGGGTTAAACTCAATTGTGCTAGTTGTAACTGAAGATATACTAGTGAGAGATCAAGCGAATTAATTATTAATTAATTCACAATCAGTGGTCTCACATGAAACTGAAGATTTACTATTATTAACTACATGCATGTCAGATCCATTGGAGACCCAGTTGATTTCTAGGTGAAAGGGAAGTAAACTATCAGTTGTGACATAATCCGCTTACACACAAGAAAGCACACACACATTGAATGTGCCCATGAGGATTGCGCAGTCAATGTAGGAAAGAAGGCATTAATTCATGGATTTATTTCAGTAGGGATTTTGCAATGGAGGCAGGTTGTCTAGAAACAGTAAATTGAGCAAGTGATTTGCCAATTTTCTTATGACAGTGTGAGACAATTAGTTGATGTACTAAGAGCTCTCGTGATTGGAGTTTTGTATGTAATTGTTTCATGATCCATGATATAATATACAATAGAATATTGTGGGGTTTTTAGCTATAAGCATTCACCAGGAAATTATCTGTGTTGTGTGTGATTGATCTTTCTTCATGATATTGTAATTGGTGATTGTGTTTTTAATTCCACAAAGATTTGTAGAAGAGATTCAGTATTCCACTTTATAATATTGTTTGATCGGGTGAATCCAAGATATACATGCATATTCTATAACTTATACATGGTATCAGGGCACAAGAAATTGAAAAAGTGAATCAGGAGCTAAGTTTGTTGGTGGATAGAATTCAAATTTGTAGAAAGACTTTCTTTGTGCTATAGCTGATTCAAGATCGAAATGGATTTCAATGGCTTGAGGTTGGAGTATGCAGTCAAGGGCAGCTCGAACTACATTTCTTGGAAGAACAGGGTGGAGGTGGTACTTGAAGACAATGACTTGAAGGAATTGATTGAAAAATTTGTTCCTAACCTAGATGTTGCAAATGTTGCCAATCTTGATGCATGGCAAAAGAAAGTGGGAAAGGCAAGGAGGATCATGTTGGAGGGAGTATGAGACCACATTTTCTCAAGATTCCATGGGAAATACACACCATATTCTATGTGGAAGGCTTTGACAGATCTATTCCAAAGCAGTAGCAACCATAGGAAATTGGCGCTCAAAGATAACTTCAGGAAGATCAAGATGGAAAAGGGCGACACCATTCCAAAGTATCTCACAAAGTTTGTCCAATGTCAGGATGAACTGGGGAGTGTGGGAATGATGATGATTTGGTGACTTTGGCTCTCTTATGAATTCCTAATATTTGGCATAGTTATGAAGATTCTGTCAACAAAAGGGAAAAATTGCCAGATTGGGAACGAATGTGGTCGGATCTGGTGCAAGAGGAGTTAAGGAAGAACACCTGTTATAGGTTAATTTGGGAATCATTCCACATGACCTAGTCAAACTAGACATCATCCCCAGGACCAATGAAATAGGGTCTCTCATTCCCTTACATTTTAGTTTCTATATGCCCTAAGAGAAGAACAAATCATTCATGGCTTCTATTGTGATATTTCCAAGGTTTGAAGTATATGTTATATCACTTATGAGCTCGCCAACGTTGCCTCTCAAGGGAATAACTACGTTGCATATGCAGCTCCCTCCATTCAAGGGTGCATTGCAATGCACTTCCCGACATTCAAGGGTGCATTGGTCAAATGGGAGCGAAATTATCATTATTCTGGAATCTCCACATGGCCAGTACCTTATAGAAGAGTCCATATGTCCAAATTTTGAATCCAAGTGTCCATATAACACCTCTGAACTTGGAAACATGTCTTGCCTATTATTAGAAAGTCATTCATTGAGAAACTACCTTCATTTTCCCTATAAATTGAGCACAGATCCTAGTGTTAGGGAAGGAATAATTTTGGTAAAGTAATGCTGTTGGATTCTCAATTGAGAGAGTGAAAGAAGTGATATTTTTTTGGTGTGATGTTGGATGTGATGAGGTTGGGATGAAGTTGGAGATGGTGAAATCAAATCGATCATTGGTTGTAACCTCCCCCTTCTACTCTTTAATAAATATTGTTGTTCATTTTCCCATATATGTATCTATTTATGTTTCTATTTCTCATGCAATGGACTCTTGAATGATATATATGTTTCATTTTTAATCGATTTAAGTGATTAATATAATTAGGCATCTGTATATTGCAATATGTTTACTCTTCTATGTTTATACTTGCAAGAATAAATCTGGCTATCTAAGTTGGATTGGTGGCTACAACAAAAGTGACAGAAGGAGAATAGGAAGCGCTTGGATCACAAGTAGGTTCCTCTATCATTCAATGTGTCTATTTATTCTTAGAGAAAGTGATATCAAATTATTTCATCTGTTGTTCTAAGTGCCTAGCACCACACTTAGGGAATTTGATTTATCTGTAGATCATAATTCTGCATAACAAATTTTCGACTCCACTTGTTGAGGTGCTTCCATCTATCGGGTATGAGGCAACAGATGGAACTATTGGAATTCCCTGTTCGTGCATGGGATCCGGCGATTGAGCCATTTTATATTGAGAACAATGTGGTCCCAATTTTAGTGTAGGATATCTATTTTCTGACAAGCTTTTCGAGGAGAGGCCTACCCATTTCTCTCTCAGGGTTTGCTCTAGGAGGAGAGATGGTGGGAGACTATATATATCAATCCAGGGGCAAAGCCTAGCAAGGATGGGAAAATAAAAATCCATGATGTTCGTGATTTACCATTGAGAACCATCTTATTCACGGTCGCAAAATCTTGCTTGTACCGCTGCACTCCATGTAGCGAACAGATATTATATGCAGTATGAGCTAGAGTGCATGGAACCAACAATTTTCAATTCGGCTGAAGTCGTACTCTCTCTAATGAAAGAACAACTGAGCAAGGAAAAGGAAGGAAGGAATAAAAATTTCAACTATGGTTCGATCCTCAATTATTTTTCCTTAGAGGGGATTCCACTGATGCAGCCTCAGCATGTGACGCTGGGTATATCTAAATATAGAGATCCCAGGATGCAAAGATGGGTAGAACTGAAGGCAATACATTCTTTTTTATTTTCCATCGTGTTCTCGACTGCATTCTTTGCCTGGTTCAGGCGACAGATTATCAACATCGATGAATATGCATATGCAAGCATCGACTTCCGAGGAGATCCATATTTAGCTTTACCAGAAGGCACTCAGTGGGGTGAAATTGGTAAGAATGTTTTGACCATGTTTTTTTATTTTTCCTCTGCTTATCCACCTAGTAGCATATAATTTCATTTATTATATTTTTGAATCAAATAATTGCATTAAAAGTGTGTTATGTAGCTTGTATTTTCAGTCTCTGTTGTGCCCAACGCACTGTTGGTTAAGACACAGTGCATTTTAGTTCATTGTCTCCCACTCAAGGGTGTTGTTGGGGCCTTTATTTTGAAAATGAAACAGTTTTGAGCTGCGGAGAATAGGTGGTGGAGTGAAACCATGGTAGACAGGGAGTTGTCACAATTTCAAAGAGCTGGACAATAGATGGCATAGTAGTTGCAGAAAACTAGCACAAATGGCAAGAATGGGCGACAAGGACAGGCAACGGAACTCCCAGTGATCAAGAAGAAGCGGCAAATAGCAAAGCAAGAAAAGAGGAAAAACTAACAATCACGTTGGCGAAAGAAAAAATAAGAAATCAGCCAGCGTAGATGAGAGGTTAGTCTAGCAAAGGGCTGAGGAAGAGAGACACAGGAGAGCTCTGTTTTATTTTTGTTGTACTGTATCTCTCTGTAATAGGCTTTGTGGAATAATGTAGTTTTTTTTTATTGATAATGAAATATATCTCTACCCGTGTTTGGTGTTCTGATTTCGGTGTTATTTTTTGGTTACTGTGAATGTATGGCCCATTTTAAATTTTAATTCTTCATCCTAAATATGCTTAATGAGTGATATCTTGTGCAAAGTAGTCAGATCTGTTTGCTATTCAAGTACCTTCTGTTTTGCTTTATATTTGTGATCGTTCGATACTCGATCTGTTCCTAACCTTACTAAGGTCACGGCACGCCTCATGTGAGACGTTGTGCTCCTCGGAGTAGGGTGAAAATGTCAGTGTTGTGCTAGACTACTGCGGAAACCTTGTTGGCCTATCTTCTAAACCTAGGTCTTTCTCAGAGACCTCCTTTCTTGCCAACAAATGGTTCTGTTTCCAAGACCTGAAATTTCATTTAGGAGCTAGATCATGGTATCGCGGATCTATGAGAGAGAACTACGAAGCTGGCGGGATAACCACTTAGATCAGTTCATATCGCAACAAGCTAAGTTGCGACAGCAGAGGGAAAAAAATATCAAGGATCGAGTTCTATTCTCTGAATTGTGAACGACCTATAAGAAATTTTCTGGGGAAAGTTTCCAGAGAAACTTTATAATTGGTTGCAGAGATTACAATTCAAGAAACTCCAAGGAGGGTTGCATAAGGTCTGTCACAAGTGGACGCACATGGATCTAGTAGCACTCCATCGGTTAGATACCGATTTGACCCGAACCGTATATTTCTAGGTACAATCTACCTTGGAAGGATATATTGTGGAATTTGCAGCTGAGTATTACCAATCCTTTTCAAAAGTGGAAGACATATTCAGATTCGAATTTCAAGGAGTGTTGTTGAATGAAATTCCGTTGTGGATCAAAGCTTTAATGGTGGACGAGGGTTTGATAGAATTTAAAAAATATGAGATGGATAATTAAACCTCCAGTATTCGGGGAAGGAGCTGAGGGAGAGATGCTACAAGTAAGTTGGAATGGGGAGTAGGGATATGGATGTCGAGACCTCCAGTAGGTTGAGAGAGCGATGAGCACATCGGAGGGCACAGATTTCTGAGAAGTGGCAGGAGAGGGTGATGAAGGAGTTAGAGAAGCAAGAAATTAGTCGACAAGATAAGGATAAGACGACACAAATGACATAGGAAATGGAAGGTTAGACAAGATCCCAAAGAATAGGAGGGACCATCAAAGAAAACAAGCAAGTGTATAGGAGCCTAACCCAAAGAGAGAAAATTCCAACGTGGAGGATGTGTGCCCCAAGGATATATCCAATGTGGAGTTGCATGTTGCGATGTAGCAACTATTCCGAGAGAGGTCGGTTCCCATAACTCAAGGTAACTATATACCCCAAATTTCAAGTAGCTCTAGTCCCAACCTTCCCCTAGTACTCTATCAGCCACTAGGTTAAATTTTTATTAAGTTACGAGAGTTTATCAAGTTGAATAGTGTTTAGTCTATAGCAACAATACCTACTAGAAATAGTGCTAGTAATACAATTTCACAGCCAGGGAATAGGGGTTTTATTCTAGTACCACCCATGCAAAGAAATATGGCGGGATCATTACTCGATACCCAGAATTCTCTTGGAGGGGCAATGACGATGTGGAGCAGCACTCGTATCTCTACGAAGCCATATGGAGGGCTCGGAAAACACTAGAGGTGGTTAAGTTGATCGAGTTTCAAACTACTCTAAGAGAGAGAGCTCTTCATTGGTTCATTAAATGGTTCGAAGCTCCTCGAAACCAGCAATATATGATGTAAAGAAATAATCTGTCAAAGAATTTAAGTTACCTCAGACAGATCAGTAGGGTTTATCAGATATGTGGGAGATTAAACAACGAGAAGGTGAAATGGCATGGGATCTGATGAGAAGGTTCAAGTATATGATTGAAAAATTGAGTTACCCAATCAATCTGAATCATCAAAGAGATTTTTTTATCAAGGCACTTCTTCCATTGACAAGAACTCCCCTAACACAACAAAATATTGATACATTACAAGATGCAATGGAACAAGCTATGAAGATAGAGGCTATGGAAGGGTATCCACAAGAATTTAGGGGAGGAGCAGTAGCTCAAGACCCTTCCATATTGGGGTTACAACATCAGATAGCCAGTCTAACAGAAAATTTGAAAGACATTCAGCCAATATGACCTACAAGACCCAGTATGTGGTGTACGCATTGTCTGATGGAGGGAAACGTGGTCACTGAATGCCCAAGATTGCGAGGACAGAATAAGGGGACACAAGGGACTATACCAGTAGGGGGAGTTTCATAGATAAACACTCGAGGGTTATACCTGCTGCAACCCCACTTTCCAGGGTTCCCTGCACAACATAATCAAACTGCAACTGAATACTACGAAATATGTAAAGGCATTGGTCATCCACCATGACTATTCCCAATTTTGTATAAATACTCCAACGTTCCAAACAATATATATTGTGATTTTTGTGCTTCCACAACACATAATATAGAGCAGTGTAGAGCGCTAGATGCACTAGCAAAATGATTGGACAGACCATCTTATAGAGTGAATGAGGCTCCAAGGGGGCGAGGAGGAGGAATGAGAGGAGGCAAAGCTGGAGGAAGAGGACCTGTAAGATGTTATAATTGTGATCAAGAAGGCCACATAGCAAGGGAATGTCCACTACCCAGATGACCATGGTGCTCTTAGTGCAGATTCAATACACACACAACTGAAGGGTGTCCAGAATTAATTAAGAGATGGGAAGAAAGAGCCGGAGAGAGAGGAGAAAATCTGGTGAACGCAGAACAAAGAATAGTAGAGGCTCAGGCTATGCAAAATGTAGCCATAGTAACACGAGAGGAAAGAGAACTGGGGAGGATGCAAAGAATATAGACCCGATAAAGCTGATCAATCTAGCATCTCCAAAGCCAATTTTTAGACCAAATAGATAGAATAAATATTTTAAAGAGGTAGTGAAAACATTTTCCCAACTCGAGGGGAACAAAGGCATCAATCTCCCACAGTCGACTATAGAAAAAGAGAAGCAGACCCATACAAGTACAATGATTGAAGAATGGTTCTGACTATTTCTGAAAATTGTAACCAACACACCAATGTTGGAACAACTAAAACAAAATTTGGAGATGGTGGTGCAGGAAAATATAGAACTGGAGGAGACAAATGATTCAACCCAGAAATACATACGGAGAATCAAAATAAATAAGAGAATAACATGAAAATAATTCTGCATGAATACTCAAGTCGCAGGATTCCATATCAAAGACACCATGCTCAACCTAGGATCAGATGTCAACATTCTGCCAAGAAAGACATGGGAAGCATTGGGGAGACGAAAGTTGACATACTCACCAATACAGCTCCGCATGGCAAATCAGTACTGCATTGTGCCCATAGGCAGGCTGGAAGAGGTCGAAGTTGATGTTGCGAGGGTAAATACATACACATATTTTCAACTGAAAGACATCATGGGGGATAAGCATCCCTATCCGGCATTATTGGTGATAGATTTGGCTTTTGATAACTATGCAGTAATCAATTTGAAAAAGGAAATGATGATATTTGAAGACGGGTAATTTAGAGTCACTCAGGAACTTGACCCATCTCAACGACCCTGATATACAAAAACTTTTGACAACAAAGAGGATGCTCAACTTCTTGATCATCTGTATTAGATGATGGCAGGGAAGAGAGAATACTACATCAACCCAATAGCGGGGGGAACTATAAGTTGGATAAGTGTTCAAAGCTCAGACTTAGGATCAAAAATAGCCTTGTATGATTTGCAGCAGGGAGGATACGAGACCAATACAAGAAGATGTGCTAACATCCGAGGAGTCAACTGGATTGGAACTCAGGTAAGAGGATATCCGACTTTATCAAATATGAATAATGTAAATACATTTATTGCAAAAATAGAGGATAAAGTACCAATGGAACACAGAGTCCCGCTCATGGATGTAGATTTACAATCCACTTCGGCAAGATGGTGGAGCACACATCGCAACTCACTATTGGGATGGGAGGATGTTGCCACAGCATTAAGAGCCAGATTCAAAGAAGATGAAGGACCACAATTCATTGAAAAGTAATAAGGGGATTCTAATCCCATAAAACATTTAAAAAATTGTGAGTACCACTGGAAGAAAGCAGGGTACCCGGAATATCTGTGGATGGCCAAATTTATACATTCACTAGATACAATTCCACAGACGTGATACTTAACCGAAGAAAAGAAAAGAGGAACTAATACCTGGCAAACATTTGCGGACAACTTTATGCAATGTTTTTATTTTGAAGGAGAAACAAAAAAAGTTACACAAGCACTTCAAGCCATCAAAAGAGTACTATTTTTTCCAGAGATTCAAGAAGACGAAGAAAACCTAGTCTCGGAAAAAATTATCAAACAATCAGTAGCATGCAAGAGAATAGACTGTGAAATGGATGATGATGATCTAGAAAATCTTAGACACTTATATTTTGAAGAAAAATAAGGGGAGTGGGTATACAGGAAGAACCTACAATAGAAGGAATACATCTACTACCATTGAAGACCAAAAATATGAACATTGGAACCCTGGAAAGACCCAAAATCCTGTCAATTGGCGACTACTGGGATACAAAAACAACTAAGGAGATATTTAATATTCTACATGAATATGAAGACTTATTCCCATCCTCAGTAGCGGAGCTAAATGGAATAAAAGGAGACATGGATGAAATGCATATAACCTTGAAGCCCGGCGCAAGACCAGTAAAGCACATACCTTACCGTCTAAATCCAAGGGTAAAAGAGAAAGTTAAGGCAGAGATAGATAAAATGCTGGAAGCAAAATTGATTTTTCTAGTGGAAGAAGCAGAGTGGATCAATCCCATATTCATACAAATCAAAAAGGAAAATCCTGATATTAGAGTGTGTGTTGCCTACAAAAACCTCAACAACGCATGCATACATAATCTATTTCCCACTCCATTTTGTGATAACGTGCTCGACAATGTGGCAGGGAATGAAGCTTATTCATTTATAAATGGATTTCCAGGAAATCATCAAGTGAGAATGGTCGAAGAAGACAAGAAGAAAAAAACTTTTACAAATGAATGGGGCTCGTTCACATACCATGTCATGCCCTTTGGGCTGAAAAATGCCAATAGTGTTTTCACGGATCGTGATAGCTGCATTTCGGGAATATATCCACAAGTTCCTTGAGATTTATATGGATGATTGGACAATTTACAACCTTTTGAAAAATTATGCAACCTTACTAAGGATAATGTTCAACAGATGCAGACAACTCCATATTTCACTCAATCTTAAGAAATGTATCTTTGCAGTACCTTTTGGGACGCTATTAGGCATGTTGTTTGTAAAAAAGGTGTCTGCGTGGATCCAGAAAAAGTGGCAGTTATAATTAAGATAGAAGCACCAGAAACCATGAAATGGTTAAGATCACTGCTCGACCATACCAGGTACTATAGAATACTCATCCACAACTATGCAAAGATAACAACCCCATTGGAAAAGTTTTTATGGAAATCTGAACATTTTATTTGGTCCGACGAGTGTACTACTTCCCTCAATACATTGAAAGACAAGCCATTAAGTGAACCCATATTAGTTCATCTTGATTGGGACAAGCAGTTCCATGTACATATTGATGCCTCCAACATTGCATTAGGAGTAGTTCTAGGTCAGCTAGGAGAAACTTCAGTCAATCACCCAGTCTACTTTGCAAGTAGGAAGTTGTCGACAGCTGAAAGGAACTACACAACAACAGAACGGGAAGCTCTGGCGATGGTGTATTCCCTTCAGAATTTTCACCATTACCTAATAGGAGGTACGTTCAAATTCTTCACAGACCATTCAGCATTGAAATACCTAGTTAACAAGCATTTCCTTGAAGGAAGGATCTGTAGATGGCTCCTATTGTTCCAAGAGTTCACCTTTTAAGTGATAGTGAAACTAGGAAGATTAAATGTGGGTCCTGACCATATATCAAGGGTGGAAAATGGAGAGAATGGAGGGTCCCTGGATGATCAGCTACCAGACGTTAATCTCTTTAGATTAGAAGCCATCTCGGACTATTTATATCAGATATCAGTCTATCTGGAAACAGTACAGTGCCCAACTGAATATACAACAACTCAAAGAATAAATCTTGTCATGAAAGCAACTGAGTATCAATTAATATCAGGACAACTGTATAAGATGGGATTAGACCAATTCTTGCAAAGATGTGTCATGGACCATGAAAGAGATAATATATTGTGGGAGTGTCATTGCGGAGTTGCGAGGGGTCACGTTAGCACAAAACCCACCACGATAAATATATTACAATCAGGGTTATGGTGGCCCACAGTACACAAGGACAATAAAACATTTGTAAAGAAATGTGACTTCTACCAAAGAACGAGACATCCATCACACAGAGAAGAGCTTCCACTTCAACCTATAAGAGCACTACAGCCATTTTAGAAGTGGGTCGTTGATTTTATAGGACCAATCGCACTTGTCGCAAGACATTCATAGACAAGGTAAATAATTATCGTAACAAATTGTCTTACCAGATGGGTAGATGCGGTACCAGTGAAGGATTTCACAGCAAAAACAGTAACCAGGTTCATTTATGAAAATATCATTAGCAGATTTGGCTGCCCCAGAAGTCTAACCAGTGATCAAGGTACACACTTCATCAATACAACAATCAAATCTCTATTAGAAAACATTATGGTGCAACATCATAAGAGCAGTCCATACCATCCCAAGGAAAATGGAATAATTGAAGCA
Source organism: Pinus albicaulis (assembly GCA_034641835.2). NCBI lineage: Eukaryota > Viridiplantae > Streptophyta > Pinopsida > Pinales > Pinaceae > Pinus > Pinus albicaulis. Next base: position 1,385,597,082 of record CM076582.1, read on the forward strand.
TTTAATAAGATCCTAGAAAAATGACTAACAAATATTTTCAATGCCAATTGAGATGACTGGGATGAGTGCATACTAGCAACATTATGGGCATACAGGACAACTGTAAAAATATTGCATAACCAGACTCCTTTCCAACTAGTGTACAGGAGGGAAGCGGTGGTACCTGCTAAATTTATCATACCAAATCTACTAATCGCTTAAACACTACATTTAACAGAAGAAGACTCAATCAAGGAGTGCCTCCATGAGCTACAAGAGCTTGAAGAGGATAGATTTCTGGTAGAGTTCCATTAGACAGACATAAATCTTGGCATGACCGTCACATCAAACATAAAACATTTACAGTCGGAGGAAAATTTTTATTGTATGAGAACAAGTTTCAAAAGTTCCCAAGAAAGCTCAGAATGAATTGGATGGGACCATACCATGTGATTGAAATTCGATATTTAGGAGTGGTTCAGTTGGCACAACTAGACATCCAAGTGTTACCAGGATGGGTGAATGGCGCACACATGAAGACTTATCATGAGTAATGAATATCACGAGTAAGTTTCATTATTTCCTTTTCAAATAAATCTCGCAACCGAGAGGAGTCAGTACGGTAGAATAGAGATTGATTGAGTCAATAACTCTCTCGCACCTGAGAAGTGAATAAAATAGGAATCACAATAAATAACAAACTGCAGTAACAAGAGGAAACTCACTGTTGTGATGCAGATACTGCATCACAACCGATTGTGGTCGAGGGGAGGGTAGTGTCCAGCGTGTCATCCATGTCATAAAACAAAGTGTGTCAAACCTCATTCCGTCATAATAACCCATCATACCGATGTCAATCCGTAGGATTACCCGAATTTGAGAATTAACTGCCATAATTAGTAACATCCATATCATAATAAATTTTCCATATTGAGCCATAATCATTACCCATCACGTCTACCCAAATCCCGAAGTCACAATCAGCCATGTCAGAATACACCTCATCGTGATAAGTAATCACATGATCAGAAAAATTAATTATCTATGGGGTCCTATCAACCTCATTCGTGCCAGTTACATTACTTGACCTGCATGAAATAAGAAAGCACAAGAATGTCGAAAAATTATGAGTTAGAACAAGAAACAACAATAGCAGTAAGTGAAATTTCATTAGAGGAAGTTCAAAGGGACAATCTAGTAGCAGGAATTTACAGAGAGAGAGAAGGCAAAGCGCCTCAAGTATACAAAAGAAGATCAAATATGACAAAGGTAGCACCAGCAATCGTCAAGCCTGAGCTCGACGAGAGAATTCAGAAAGTGGAATCATTAGTGTGAAATTATGACAATGCGTCACTGATCGACACAGATTTCACAGACTCATACCAATTTTTGGCTATAAAGAGGCAGGTCTACATAGAGAATTATGCTACGGAAGGAGGATAGGAAGCAACAAGACTGAATCCAGAGTTCAGAGGCATCCAAAGGTCAAAAATACTAAACCTCAGGAACCTCCCAATATTTGGAACCACGGGAGCATCAATGCAGTGTACGAAATTCCTGCTGAGCAGACTCCAGAATGGATTGTTGTGGCTAGGGCGTGAGATACCAATACATGCAGAAGATATCCCTAAACTCACAAGATTATCAACAGAAGGAAGAGATGTCTCCACGAAATTCTACAACGTGTCTAAAATATTAAAGAAGGAGGGAGATTGTGATTACTATAAGAAATTTGACACTAAAAGAGGAGGGAAGGGGGCGAAGATAGACCTCATAAACATCCCAGTAGTTAAATTTTCTTGTTAACTAATTTCAGGCAAGATGATGAGACACTACACGAAGCGTGAATGTAGTCTCGACACCATTTCGGTTGCAGAACACTGTCTCCAGGAACCCAGCTGAATTGGTGTACGTTTCTGTTGAACGAACTATTCGAAACCTATGAAGATAACTACAAAATATCCACTGGGTTCATTTACAGCTACCTCATCATGGTGTTTGCAATGTGGAAATGGACCCACTCGGGGACGAGACAGCTTGCAGAAATCACAAGTGATAAGTCGATGGTGATGAGGTTTACACCCTGGAAAATCTCGAGAGATCCTGGCACAAAGGAGGTAAATGAAGAGGCATTCACATTCTGGTACAAGCAGATGGTGGATATAGTAGCGAGGAAGCAAAGGGTTCCGAGGAATCTGTTAGATAGATATTCCTCTCATATATGGTTCGAGGTCACTCACAAGTAGACATACATCAGGCCCACTTGTGTGGATGAAACAATGTTTAAGATGAGACTGTTAAAGTTTCAGGTTGACGAAAAGGCATTCCACACTGAAGTCTATTCTTGGCCGGGGGTGGGAATGGAGATCAGAAGTGGAATCCATCACTATTCGTTCGAGGGCATGCTGCCAAGAGCACTACCAGGGGAGACACCAGATGAGACAGTGAGCAGAGTGTCCCAGCTGTAGCTAATACCCTTACTAGCAGATCTAGACACGAAGGTAAAGGGCTTCAATCGGGTAATTCAAACTCTCACAAGTGCTTCCCTGTTTTTCCTTCTTTTTCATAGTTTCAGTTCTCAAGTTCTACATCACCTTCCATGATTGCACCTACCATCACTGCCCTACTGTCCACAATGTTTAATTCACCCCCAGCAACCACAATAGTTCCAATCCAAAAGAGTAAGGCACCTAAACCACTCGTAGCTACCCCTAAGGCCAAGAAATCAAGAATCACGGTGCCTAGGAAAATCGTTGACCTTATTGAGGAAGATTACACACAACCTATAGATACAAGAGTATCAATTCAAGCAAAGCCAGAGGCAGCCATCCAGGTCACCTCCGAGCTACCTGTGTTCAATCAGTTCTCGGTTTTGAATATTCAAACCACATCTCCACCCCACACTCATATCTCTTCACCTCGCACTCACCATTCATCACCTCATACTTCATTCACTTCCAAGGACCATTCAACGTACACTCCATCCACATAAACAACCATCTCAGACCCAGTAAAGGTATGAAATCAAACAAATGGGGACATCGAGACAGAAGTTAACTCGAGTATGACTATGGTACCCGATGTTAACCAAACTCTGGTGGGACAGGGCACTTTCCTGGACCTATTAGTTCGAGGGGGATATTTTACTGCAAACACAACGCCCTCGAGCTGAACCCTTTTTAGTAGGCCAATTTGATACTACAACAGATTTAGCCGACCATGAGTATGAATAACCCAGGAAGTCAGCAACAGAACCAACCCACATCATTGCATGAGCACTCATCTAGATCAATAGCCAGTGTTCAACCTCTCAGAGAGAGACCGCCAAAAAAAGACATGTCCGATGCTGAAAGTATGTAGACCTGGGGCACAGAAGAACTATAAAACTTCATCTAGCGAGCAGCACAACAGGAAGAAGGACTGCACAATGACCTCTAGCAGAGGTTCGAACAGCAACAACTGCAAATCAATGTGATTACTGAAGAGCACAACCATTTAAAGGGAGAAAAGGAAGTCTACAAGAACAACTAGAAAAGGTAACTAATATTTTCAAAGATATTTGGCCAACATTAAAGACCCAGAATGACAAGATTCTGAAAGACATATCGGCTTGCTCCATATTCAAACGATTTGTCCGCGTGAATATAACTTGTGCAAATCTCAGCAAGGAAAAGCAAGAGCTTAAAGAACTGTTCACGACAAGACCGGCGTTACAAGGTCTTGCTGTCATATATGCTGAGAAGGTTACCGAGAAGCAGAAATAGGCAACCAGAATGCAGGAAACCGTGAGGACAATAGTAATAGAGGCTTACAATCTCCTGAAGCATTTACATGAGTGTTATAACTCGTTAACTATGAAATCCCAACCAATCTCAGCACAACTGCAACAAATTTCAAAAGAAATAAAGGAGGCCACAGATCCCATCAGCATAAACTAGTTATACAATAAGGCAGAGGCACTGGAGACCACGATACAGAAGATAGAGGAGCATTCTGTTGCCACAAAGCAGGTCCTCATATAATTGAGGCAACCAGTAAAGCATACTGCAAAGGCAATACAACAGATGGGCGCTAAGGCCGAAATCAAAATCAAAGAATTATTCAGTAAAATGTTGCCCATTGCAGGAGAAACTGAGGTTGAACGAGTTGCCACATAAACTGACCAACTCATTAAGTAATGGCAATAGGAAATTAACGACTTTGTCAAACTCAACTCTTCAGCATTGGAAAAGGTTCCTGAGTTGGGGGCTTTGTTTGGATAGAGTGAGGAAACTGAGAAGACAGGGCTAGCCACAGGAACAAACGAACCAATGGAGATCGAAGCAGTAGAAAAGGATTGACTCGGGACGAGTCAATAGCATGTGGTCAGGGCCTGTTGGGGCCTTGGTTTTGAAAATGAAATAGTTTTTATTTGTGGAGAATAGGTGGCAAAGCGCAACCACAGTAGATAGGGAGTTGTCAGAGTTGCGAAGAGCTGGAGAATAGGTGGTGCGACAGTTGCGGAAAACCAGCACAGATGGCAGGAATGGGCGATAAGGACAGGCAGTGGAACTCCCAGTGATCAATAAGAAGTGGCAAACAGAAAATTAGGAAAAGAGGAAAAATTGACAGTCACGTTGGCGAAAGAACAAATAGGCAATCAACCAGCGTAGACAAGAGGTTAGTCCAACACTGGGTTGAGGAAGAGAGCTATAAGAGAGCTCTGTTCTGTCATTGTTTTATTGTACCTCTCTGTAACAGAATCTGCATAATAATGTGGTTGTTTGTTATTGATAATGGAATATAGCTCTACTTGTGTTTGGTGTTCTAAGTTTCATGTTAATCAGTGAGTTACTGTGAATGTATGGCCTATTTTAAATTTTAATTATGCATCCTGAATGAGTGATATTTTGTGCAAAGTAGTCAGATATGTTTGCTATTTCAAGTACATTTTGTTTTTCTTTATAGTTGTGATTGGTTGATATTTGATCTGTTCCTAACCTTACTAAGGTCACGGCATGCCTCGAGTGAGGCACTTTGCTCCTCAGAGTAGGGTAAAAATGTCTGCGTTGTGCTAGACTACTATGGAAACCTTGTTGGCCTCTCTTCTGAACCTGGGTCTTACTCAGAGACCTCCTTTCTCACCAAAAAATGAGAGAGTCACAGGAGAGCTATGTTCTGTCGTTGTTGTACTGCATCTCTCAGTAATAGACTCTACGGAATAATGTAGATGTTTGTTATTGGTAATGAAATATATCTCTACCTATGTTTGGTGTTCTGAGTTCCATGTTAATCAGTTGGTTACTGTGAATGTATGGCCCATTTTAAATTTTAATTCTGCATCCTAAATATTCTTAATGAGTGATATATTGTGCAAATTAGTCAGATATGTTTGTTATTTCAAGTACCTTCTATTTTTCTTTATAGTTGTGATCAGTCGATACTTGATCTGTTCCTAACCTTACTAAGGTCACGGCATGCCTTGGGTGAGACGATGTGCTCCTCGAAGTAGGGTGAAAATGCCGATATTTTTCTAGACTACTGCAGAGACCTTGTTGGCCTCTCTTCTGAACCTGGGTCTTGCTCAGAGACCTCCTTTCATGCCAATACGTGCACTATAATGCACTGTCTCCCCTTAGAGACTGTGTTTCCACCTTAGCCAACAAAATTCTATTTTAATTTGTCATTGCAATCATTCTTAGCCATTTGTTTTCTTTGTTTTCAATTGTCTGATACCTCCTAGAGACCACTGAATTTTCCTGATTCTTCCTCCTTTGAAAAGTAAGTTTGTTCAATGTCTCTTTAAGCTTTTTTCTTTATCATTGACAAATCAAATTCAAAGTATTGTATTTCTACATTAGACCATTTTATTTTGTAAATAAAATTGTCGTTAAATTCTTCGTTTACTGTAGGAAAAATTGTAGTTCCATTCTTCATTTTTCCTAAAAGACAAATGGTTGTTAAATTCTTCATTTATTAAAGAAGAAAACATTTGATTTTTGTTGATTTGATGCATATAGTTTCCTTTCTTGCATTCACATTAAGGGAGTTGAAAAGAAAAACCTACACTTGCATATAGTGAATTGTGTGTTTTGCATAGGAACAAGTTAGGAAAGCTACGTTTTAGTTTGTGCTCTTTTGTTGTTTGCTCTCAAAATTGATTGCTCTTTCCCTTAAGTAGCTAGGATTTTCATTGAAAAAACTAAAATTAAAATTTTTTCTTATCATTTTAGTTTGAATTTTTAGGAACTTCCATCACATCACACGGTGAACCTCAAAATTCAAATTGTTAAATAAGATCAACTTAAAATTTACATCATTTTACCTAGAAAATCATTGGAACCATAACGATAACATTTAGAAGGTCTAGGCTAGAGACATGTTCTGGCGTCATTAAACATAGCAGTTGTCATTAATTTTCTGTGATTCTTTCTGAGTGTGATACCTCACTCCACATACGTAAGTATATCAGAGCTCATCTAGGTACCTTCGGGTATATTGGGCGGTGTTCTAGTACGAAAAGTATAAGAGGTTGCTCTCACTATGCAGTTTTTCATTAGACAATGCTAATACGGACTTGGGCCTCCATGTACCTTTGAGTATATTTGGGAGGACCACTTTAGGTTTCTATCCATCCATAGTGAACCAAGTCGGCCGCCTTCTAACTTGTGATACACCAAACACAACATTCAAGGATATTGTCTGCCCATACTTCTTGGTTCAACATGAGGTATTCTGCAGTTCACAATTACTTGGTAAACCTTTTCCCTAGGATTACCCTTTTATTTTTTTTTATTTTTTTGGTCATAAAATAAATCAGTCATCGTGGAAGAAGAACATCCTTTTCCCCGTCATTCCTGTAGAATTTCATTGAAACCACCTTTACCACCAAAAGCCACTTCTAGTTGGTGAAGACGACATCACTCTACCGAAACTAGTACTATCAGTACCTCTGGTGTGACATAATCCTCACATATACTAGATTCAGCACAAGTTGTTTCTACAAATCCTGGTTCATCTACTATTGTCGAGACAAAGTCCTCACAACTACCCATGGTCACAATCCATCCAATCAATGAGACCATACCTCTGAAACCCGACATTGTTCAACTGGAAGTTGATCCAGATCTTGTCACATTTTTTCTAGAACATCTGCATCCTGAAGTCGAATGACCAAAATTTTTTCCTGTAATGGTCACCCCACAATCTATTGTAGCCATTGAGTCTCCCATATCGCACAGTCAACCTCCTGAAATATACTTTGGGTCTAATGGCGAAATCCTTCTGCCTAGTTTAATTTTGATTGAAGAAATACCACAAGACGAAACACCTTTAACTCCAACTCATTTTGGGGCAGAGCTTTACCTGTACGAGTCTTTTCCTCAATCACCTTCCTATGATTTTGTTGATCCTGTGTCTATTAAAGTTCTTGTATATCTAATAGGGTATACATTTGATCGAATAACCATGCCTGAGCCAACATCTTCGGCTAGACCATCTATTCCAATTGCGACAACACCTGCTCTTGCTACCTCATCGTTGTTCACAACTTCACCAGAGTCACATTTATATGGTGGCCCTTCTGTCCCACATGGTTACCAATATTTATCTGGAACCTTCTCTAGTGCATCCTTAAACCCATGGAATTCACCAATGTCATCATCTGGTATTCTAACTGGTAATTTGTAAATCTATAATGAGTATTCAATGGCTTAATCCTTTATACACATCATCAAGGCAATATCAAGTTGGTCCATCTGGGTATATTCCATACAATACAATTTCAACTGGACTCCTTGCATTTGGAGAGTAAAATTTTCCATATTATTATACTCCTCATGTTGGGGGGAAACCTATGGTCACCCATTTTGACAGTACTACGTCATTATTTGGTCATCCTAATGTCAGAATGAATGTTTGTCAGTGGCATCCCACTCTACCCATCCAACCACAAACGGTTGTACACTCGTATCAACTGGTTCAACCTGTTGCACCCACATCAACTCCACTTGTTAATACATCTTTACCCCTATTACGAACTCAAACTGTTGTACCTCAACCATCTCAGGCGGGTCCTTCAACCCAATAACCTCAAGTATTGGGCCCTCATACTCCAACTCCTTCAGCTAGTTTACAACAACCACATGTATCTGGATTCATTTATTCACAAGTTGGATTACCATATTATGGGATGTCACAGCTGCAACCAGGTTAAACCTATCCTCAACCAAATCCAAGCTATCCTATTTTGGGTTATAATATTGGTTGACAGACCCCTTGGAAGCCACAAGCAAAAATGCCTCAACCTTCATTTCAAAAAGTAGTGTACCCAGGTTTTGGTCAACAGAATCCTCAAGCATTTTCTTTTAAAAACAACCCCTATCTGGGTTACCAGCAACAGATTCCTTATGTTGGTGCTCAAAGGCCTGTTTCCCGAGCAATTCCATCATACCCTAGCTATGCTCAACCCGACCTAAATCGACAGTTTCCCTTTTTTGCAACTTTAGAATTACCAGATTTAAACCGGCTCACCAATCATCCAAACAATTACGCTCCTTGGTGGCCCATGATACCTCATAAATTACCCTCGAATATCCCTAAGTTCAATGGAAACCATGGGGAAGACCTGTCGACTCATGTTATGACTTATCATTTGTGGTGTTCATCTAACACCCTAAATGATGACTCTATTCAACTACGTCTTTTCCAACGTATGCTCACTAGTCCGGCCACAAAATGGTACATGAAGTTACCAAGAGCTTCTTTTGATAATTTCATTGCCCTATCTACTATATTTTTGACCTACTTCTAGTTACCCATATGATATTAAATTGGAACAGAACTCTTGACTAATTTTAAATAGACTAATGCTACTCACATTTTTTATCATATTCATGAGTGGTGTCATCATCGTAGAATGGTTAAGACATTTTTTCCTAATCAACTTCTTTTTCAGTGGTTCATTAAGTCCCTGTTACCATATATAACTGAGGATGTGGCTAAGGGTTTCTTTGTCACTGAAGAGTAGGTCATTTCTCATGCCTAGTATTTAAACTTGATTTACACTCAGTTTTGCATGCTCTACGATAAAATTCCCAATGCACCACGATCTAATTTTGTTGTTCCTCTTCCATATAAGGAATCTCATGCCAAAGACGGTATGATCGGTACTGCAAAGGAACATCACTCTACTGCATCTGATCCTACGCCTTCTTTCGAAATCCATGTCGTGTCATCTAACAAAGGAAAAAGTGACAAGCAACCCGAAAGTAATAAAAAGGGAAAATCAAATAAAAAGCAAACTTCTACCCTGCAGGAAATATCATCTGATCAGTCGACTGGAAATCGGAAACCTCGTTACCCTTTCATAATATTTAATAAGGAACACTTTGTTCAGGACTTTCCTCGTCGTGTTGAAGTCTCAAAATTGTTTAATACCTCACATGCATCAGTTGTGTTGACAAATCCATTTCCGAATCCAGATACAAATTTGGTTGCTATGGATCCAGCTTCTAGTTCACAAGTGCTTATGTTGTCTGCCACGAAGTCATCAACTGATGTTTTGGTGTCAACACGTAATAAATATTACGATAGTCAGGCTTTTGATCAACCTACTACCTCGATCACGAATCTGTCTACGGAATTGATACCCCCAACTGTTGTTCTTGAATTGACAATCAAGCCACCGAAGAGGGTCGTTCATAAATCGACATTTAATCCTCGAGCCAGAGCTGCTCAAAATTATAATATAGTTGAAGATTTGGCTCAACCCCCTTCAGCTATGTCAGCACTTGAGGTGCTACAAAATTGTCCCTCCCAGAAGTAGGCTTTGTTGTCGGCAATTGGTGGAATTGATCCGACAAATTCCAATCTCATAGTATTTAATCATACGGGCTATGTGCCACAATTACCAACAGAATTGGCATTCTCCATCTAGGTAAATGTTCTCAATCACCTTTTTCATCGTACTATTATTTATGAGGGGGAATCTACATGCATTATGTCTCTAATTTTCTGTAATTCACTTGGCTCGTCGTGCCTATCTCAATCGCCTACGATGTTGAAAGCTTTCGACAAACATACATATAAGCCTTGTGGTATTATTAATAACCTGCATGTTGAACTAGGGGGACAAATAGTGAATGTTTAATTTGAGGTCATTGATGGACCCCTCGACTACAATATTTTACTCGGAAGGCCATGGGTATATATGCTATGACTGCGATTGTATTTACATATTTTAGAATGATCATCTTTCCACATAAAGGTGTTATCATAGTCATCAATCAACTATCCTTATTTACCTCGAGTTCCCAGGTAACTGGAAGCTTCCTTTAGTTCACGCACCCCAACTTGCACTTCAGAACATTGGTGTAGGACTCTTAAAGGATTCCACTCTCATGGGAATCTTTTCATTACCGCCGCCTGCAGTGTCAGAATAAATTGCAAGTATGGAGACCTTCTACATGATATGCTCCACTCCATCTGGCTTAAGGAATATTATGGGTGATTCTAAAGTTGTTTCATTGGATGAGTTTCTACTGCCTAGCCTAATTGAGATGGCATAGCAATCAATCTACATGGCTTGGGCGGTGAATCCGAAATCATCATCACCAGTTGTTTGGGTTGATCGTTCATTATATTTTGGTATTCCATCTGATCCTTTTTCCTCAAATTTCTTGATAGATGAGAATATTCTGGAAACCATGATGTTAGAAGGAGAACCATGGGAAGATCATCATCATCGCTCCCATATTCAGGATTATGAAGAAGATAATATTAGTGAACTATATCACCCATCGATTAAAACATTCTTTTTGAATTCTTTTCCTATTAATGCAATTGATTACGAGCGAAATTTATCAAATATTGAAGAAACCATTTCTATCGATATTTTGACCAAACTCGGCATTGTAGAAAACATTCATGTCAGCGTGTCTTGTTCTCCATTAGAACTCAAAACATATCGCTCTCTCTTTCGTGAATTTCGTGATGTATTTTATTGGTCTTATGAGGAAATGCCAGTCATAGATACTAGTATCGTTGAACACACTATTAATATGTACCATGATTTCAAGTCGGCATGTCAACGCCTTCGTCCTGTTCATCCAAAGAAGTCTACTGCCATTAAATAAGAAGTTGAAAAATTTTTGCTTGTTGGTTTCATATACCCTGTTCTGCTAATTGAGTGGGTTTCCAACATCATTCCTTTTATGAAAAAACAAGTAACCATCAGAGTGTGTGTCGATTATCGGGATGTCAATATTGCTTGTCCAAAAGACAACTATCCTACTCCCTTTAGTGACCAGATTATTGACGATTGTGTTGGATGCGAAATCTTTTCGTTCATGGATGGATTTTCCAGCTATAATCAAATCAATATCCATGAAGAGGACCAATATAAGACAATATTCATCTGTCCCTGGGGCACATTCACTTATCAGAAACTCCCATTTGGTTTAAAGAATGCTGGGGAAAATTTTCAGAGAGCAATGGATTATGCTTTCAATGAAATCAAGCACATTGTTCAACCCTATCTAGATTATTTACCCACACATGCACAAAACTCGACTGATCATCCAATTCATTTGAGAGTTATATTTTTATGTTGCTGAAACTAAAAAATACGCCTCAATTCACATAAATGTGTGTTTTTTGTTGGTTTTGTTCGTTTTCTAGGATTCATTGTCTCGAACGAAGGAATTCAAATAAACCCATTGAAGGTCTAGGCCATTATTGATTTCTTGCGCCATCAAATTTACTTTAGTTATAGAAAATTCAGGGAAAGGCTAACTTCCTAAGGAGGTTCATACCCAACTACACCGAAATGGCTAAAGGATTTACTCGACTCTTGAAAAAGGGGATTTCCTTCCATTGGGACCAATTTGCGCAAGCTTATTTTGATGATGTCAAGGATACTTTTGTCTGGGCATCATTAATGTATCCCCCAAATTATCAGAGTGATGATTTCTTATATATCATTGCGACTGATACGAGCATTGCTATGGTATTGGTCCAATTAGAAAATGGGATAAAACATATGATCTATTATTTGAGTCATAATCTCAATGATATAGAACTGAAGTATTCGTACGTAGAAAAGCTTGCCTTGGTGGCTGTTCAAGTTGTCCAAATATCTCGCCACTATATCATGTTCTAGAAGACCATTGTCACTTCGAATTACAACCCCATGACTTATATCTTATCACGTCAATTTTTGGGGGCCAAGTATTCAAAATGGATTATCATTTTGTAGGAATTTGATTTGGAATTCATCAAATCCAAGTCAAAGAAGTCTTTAGTTTTGGTTGAGCTTCTCTGTGACCTTCCCTCTGATAGTACGGCTACTACATCAGAACCATCTATTCCCGATGATTCTCTGTTTCTAATTAGAGCATTTGATCCTTGGTATGGGGATTTTATCATCTATCTCCAAATCCATAATTTTTGGCCTGATACCTCCCGCTCTGACCAGCGACATATTTGATACCAAGCCAAAGATTATTTGATCGTCGACGATACACTTTATCGTCGTGGTGTCGATACAATTTCATGAAGGTGCCTCACTCATGAGCAGAAAAAAAAAAAGTTTTAAATGATTGTCATGTTGGGGCTTGTGGTGGACATTTGTCTAGATACACTACCGCGTAGAAGATACTCTGTGCTGGTTACTTTTTTCCTACCATATTTCGCGACTTCATCCTCGTGGTCAGGAGTTGTCATGCGTGCCACATATTTGATCGTAAAATCGGCAAACTACCAACGCCAATGCATCATGTTGTCTCTATGGGACCATTTTGAAAATGGGGCATTGACTTCATCACCTGTAACCCTCGTTCGCCCGGGGGGCATGGTTATATTATTTTCATAGTAGACTAATTTACTAAGTGGGTTGAAGTTATGGCTACATTCAACAACATAGGACAAAGAGCTGCATTTTTTTTCTTTAATCATTTCATTTCAAGGTTTGGGGTCCTAGAGGCTATAGTCACAGATCATGGTTCGCATTTTCGCAATCATATGATGAATGAGTTGACTACCAAATTAGAACTGTCGCATGACAGTTCTACTCCTTATTATCCACGGTCAAATGGACAAGTTGAGGCTATTAAAAATATTTCTAAATGAATACTTCAATGAATGATAGGAATTCATAAACGAAATTGGAATTTGATCTTGTACTCGGCTTTGTGGCCTTACCGAACCTCGGTGAGAAACGAAACTGGATTTACCCATTTTCAATTGGTGTATGGTTTGGAAGCTATCTTTCCAATCCAATGTGAAATACCATCGTTAAAAATCACAACCGACTTGTTAACTAACACCTCTATTGAAGAAGCATGTCTTTTTAACCTCATCCATCTTGATGAAACACGTCGTGAAGCCCAATTGGCCAACGAAGCGCATAAGAGATGTATAAAGGCGAAATGCAACAAGCATGTCCAGCCTCGTATTTTCTCATAGGGTGACCTGGTCCTTATTTATGATCAGGAAGTTGATGTAATAGGTACAGGGAAATTTGAGCCATTATGGCATGGCCCCTATTTTGTCAAAAGAGTTCTTGCTAAGGGTGCCTATGAGTTGGTATATTATCATGGAATTCCATTGGCGCATCCCCAAAATGGGTTGTATATGAAATGTTCCTCTGCTTAATCATGAGCATAGTAATTTTTTTTGTTATATTGTATATATGTTGTTGATTTGCATTTACTGTCTTAGTTTGTTTTTCTAGAGTTTTCTTGAAGTTAGTAATCTGCTTTAAATTTCATCGCAGATGTCTGAATCTTTGGAACCATTTGTTGGGTACACTGATGGTGCTAGTCATAGTACGCAGAATCTATCCTCTACAGCGTGGACCATTTTCACTCCAAACTGCGAGTTAGTGAGTTTTCAAGGGTTTTGTATCGATCAATCGACAAACAATATTGCTAAGTATAGCGCATTGAGCGAACTTCTCTCTGATGCCATATCATTTGGTATTAACTGCATCATTATAATGTTAGACTCACAACTTGTGGTACTGCAACTTACTATTTTTTATACTGTTATAAATCCAACACTGCATCATATTTTCCTAAGAGTTCAACTTTTGGAAAGACATTTTGATTTCATTTAATATCAACACATTTCCATAAACTTGAACACATTAACTAATTCTTTAGCGAACTATGTGATAAACAAAAATTTACAACACATGTAAAGATACATTTACATAATTGAATAGGATTTCTCAATAAACATAGGGAAAAACTGAAATCAAATAGATAGATAGTTCTAGGTTCTTACAAAAATTTTGCCCAAGACACATTGGTCATCTGACCTCAAAATGTATGCAACATGTCAAAAGTAAACTATTGGTGCTCATGATAACATGCTACTGATCTAGCTATCATATGCAATAACTGCATCCAGCGGTTAGGGATGCCAATAGTGTGGTGCTGCAGTTGCATGGGTAACTATTCGATCTGAAAGTCCATAATCCCGAAGGTCAACACATGTATGTGCTATTGAAGCTTAGCAAGAGTCTCATCCATATCTAAATCCTGAAGGACTGCTCTCCCGACAGCCCTCTCTGCTGGCTCATCCTCTCCATGCTCTGGCTCTCCCGCTGGTCGAACTCGACCCACATCTACATACATAAAAACTTTAGTTCAGTCTTGGGAAAACATTAAAATACAAAAACATGTATAAACATTAGAAAAATAAAAAAAAAATGGTCAAAACATTATTACCAATTACACCCCACTGAGCACCTTCTAGTAAAGCTAAATCTGGATCTCCTCAGAAATCGATGCCTGCATATGCATAATAATAGATGGCAATAATCTATCGCCTGAAACAGGAGAAGAATGCAGTCGATAACATGATGGAAGATTAACTAGCATGTCTAGCCATCAGTTCTACCCATCTTTTCATCCTTGGATCTCTAGGGTTAGATATACCCAGTGTCACATGCTAAGGTTGCATCAGTGGAATCCTCTCTAAGGAAAAAGAAATGAGGATTGAACCATAGTTGAAATTTTTCTTCCTTCCTTCCTTTGCCTTTCTCAATTGTTCTTTCGTTACAAAGAGTACGACTTCAACCCAATTGAAAATTGTTGGTTCCATGAACTCTAGCACATATTGCATATAAGATATGTTTGCTACATCGAGTGTAGTGGTACCAGCAAGCTTAGCGATCATGAATAAGATGGTTCTTAATGGTAAATAACGAACATCGCGGATTTTTATTTTCCCATCCTTGCTAGGCTCTACCCTTGGATTGCAATATTGCAATATATATTCTCTCACTGTCTCTCCTCCAAGAGCAGACTCTAAGAGAGAAATGGGTAGGCCTCTCCTCGATAAGCCTGTCAGAAAATAGATATCCTCCACTAAAATTGGGACCACATTTTTCCCAAGATGAAATTCCTCAATCGCCAGATCCCATGCACAAACAAGGAAATCCAATAGTTCCATCTATTGCCTCATACCCGATAGACGAAAGTACTTCAATAACCCACAGTCTCTGAGGACTCTTACAGTACCCTGACCATTTAAGGAAATCATGTTTTGTTCTTCATGCTCTCTTTCCCTCCAAATAATTGTCATTTTGGTATGTTGAATCCCTGAAATCCAACCATAAGACTCATTAGGAGCCTTTTCATGAAAAAAACTAGGCAAAATTTGGGCACACTACAAAAGTAAGAAATGTGAATTGCGTCCAACGTGGCCTTGGTCAAGAGACAGTGTGTTGCATATGCACCTATCCTTCATTTTAGGTGAATTCCAATGCATGTTTCGACATCCAAGGGTGTGTTTCCCTCTTTTTAAAATAAATTTACCCTAAGGGGCCCAAATCCCTAAAAATTTACAATGAAATGAAAAGAAAAAAAAACTACTGAAGGAAAGAGGAGATTTATGGCATCAACCTAGATCAAACGATGAGGAAACCCATCCGCAGAATCGATCACAATCAATAGCTGAAGTTCGGGGGAAAAAAAAGGTTCAGAGCTCCAAAATACAAATGGTAACTTTCAAGTGCTAAAAATGAACAATAAAACTCTTTTAATTAGTCATTTGATTATTTGAAAATCATATTTATTGCTGTGACTATGGTTTTTATTTATTTTTTTATCATGAAACAGGTATTTTTAATCCATTTTATGTTGTTCTGAACAGGTCTGCAACTGATAGCAGATTAGTCATGCACATTAATTTCTAGAATGATTTGACCACAAAGCATGCTTTTATCTTTATTTTTCGAGCTTTGATAAAAACAAAAAAGGACTTGAAGCACACTTTTATCTCTTTTTTGAGCTTCGATAACGGCGAAAAAGGAATGCCTGGAGTCTTCTTTTAGCTCTTTTCAACTCTGATAATGTGAAAATATTTCCGAGCACTTGTTTTTTCAAGCTCGTAAAAGTAAATGAATTGAAATCTACTCAATACAAGTTTAACCCTTTTCCATACTGAGATAGATTATTTACAAAAAAGGAAAGCCTTAGTCGAACATGGCTAGGAGGTTCTCTCAGATATTATTTTACACTTTTTTCGGATCTGAGCTACAACTTTATGAAAAAGGACTCATGGAGTTTTCTTTTGTCCTCTTTTTCAAACTCTCTAAATATGAAAAAGGACCAGCTTGTCACTGTCCTTAGGCTCGCTAAAACATAAAATAGCCACGGGCTTGTCGATCATGGCAAGAATCGAGTTTCATTTATCACTAGACTCATTAAATTATTAAATAGCAATGCATATTCACCTAAAGGGTTGAATTATAAATCAAGCATATTTTATCCTCCTCAAGCTTGTTAAAAAAATAAAGAGGTACTGGTCGACAAATGACCGAGGAAAATTTGAGAAAGTGAACAAAAATTTTATGGTAGAAGGTCGCTCTTGAACATGACACTTCACTCCATTATCGTGACTATTTGGGTTGGGTAATCTTCTTAATGTTTCTTTCATACCTATGTTTCATCATACCTTCACTTCGATTTGGGTCAATGCTACCAACTCATCTCAGTGTCGTCAATATGTTCAAGAGAAGTCATCCAGTGAATACTCATCCTTCTGCAATACTCATAAACCTTCATTTTCATGACAGTCATCCCTGAACATTGCTTTTTCAAGTCACATTTTTTCTCTGAAATTAGTAACTCTTGTTTCCCAATAAAGTGGCTTCTTTTCAACATCAAATCATCATCCAGGATGTTTACTTAGAAACATCATCTTCCAGTACCATGAGGCTTGTTACAACATCGACAAGATCCTCGCTTCTGGACCTTTGACCGAAATATTTTGTTTGGCGTTCAACATCAAATCATCTATTCATGCCTTACGAAATGTACTGCAGTACCTTGAGAGCCATTAACATCAATGGTGTTTCTCTCACATTTGTTAACAACTCACATCATTAGCTAGTAATCAAACGATGTCTTACCATGTTCGAATAAAAATCATATATTTGCATGGCTAGACTTGTACCTAAGTGATCGAGTGAATGAGATAAGAAGACACTAGATCTAGTTTCAGCCATTTAAGCTGCGATTTCAAGATTTTTGTACACATCATCTGTACCATGACCTTACATACAGGTCATCATCCGAAAATGGGCCTATATATGTAGGCATGTTTGTATTGGGCAACATTCCAATGTAGATGATTTTTTGCACTATGTACATGTTATTAGATAGTTCATGTGTTGAGCATGGGAATGCATCCCTCGGAAATTCGTGATCAAGATGAAAATATCATGATGTAAAGTATTGTAAGATTGATGCAGGTCGCCACTCCTCTCCAGTTCCAATTCATCACGTCGTAAAGCATGTCATTAAAAAATATTGCTATTATTTTGACTTCATGATTTAGGGGGTAGCTATTATAGGTAAATTTGGGCATCATCCCCCATGACCTAGTCGAACTGGACATCATCCCCGGGACCAATGAAATAGGTTCTATCATCCCCTTACATTTTAGTTGCTATATTCCCTAAGAGAAGAAAAAATCATTCATGTATTCTATTGTGAGATTTCCAACGTTTGAAGTATATGTTATATCACTTATGAGCTCACCAACACTGCCTCTCAAGGGACTAACTGCATTTCATATGCAGCACCCTCCATTCAAGGGTGCACTGCAATGCACTTCCCGACATTGAACGGTGTGTTGGTCAAATGAGAGCGAAATTCTCATTGTTCCGGAATCTCCACATGGCCAGTTCCTTCTAGAAGAGACCATATGTGTCAAAATTCAAATCCAAGTGTCCATATAACACCTCTAAACTTGAAAACATGTCTTTCCTATTATTAGACAGTCATCCATTGAGAAACTACCCTCAGTTTCCTTATAAATTGAGCACAGATCCTAGTGCTAGGGAAGGAATAATTTTGGTACAGAAATGATGTTGGATTCTCAATTGAGAGAGTGAAAGAAGTGATATGTTGCTGGTGTGATGTTGGATGTGATGAAGCTGGGATGAAGCTCAAGCTGGTGACATCAAATCGATCATTGGTTGTAACCTCCCCCTTCTACTCTTTAATAAAGATTGTTGTTCATTTTCCCATATATGTATTTTTTTATCTTTCTATTTCTCATGCAATGGACTCTTGAATGATATGTATGTTTCATTTTTAATCGATTTAATTGAACAAGGTAAGTAGGAATTTGTATATTGCAATATGTTTGATGTTCTCTATTTATACTTGCTGGAATCAATCTGGCGATCTAAGTTGTATTGGAGGCTACATCAAAAGCGACAGAAGGATAATAGGAAGCGCTTGGATCACAAGTAGGTTACTCTATCATTATGTGTGTCTATTTATTCTCAGAGAAAGTGATAGAAATGTATTTCATATATTGTTCTAAGTGCCTAGCACCACACTTAGGGAATGTGATTTATTCATAAATCATAATTCTTCATGACAACACCAGATATGTCTCTTCATAAAAGCATGATGATGAAGAGGATTGTGATTTGGCTACCTAGACGAATAAAGGGAAGGGGAAGAAATTCCATTTTAAATCCGAGTCCAAAGGCAAGAAGTAGGACATGTCCAAGTTGAATTTTTTCACTGTCACGAACATGGGAATTTTTCTACTAACTATCCATAAAAGAATAAGAACAAGAAGGCTACTGGATCTGCAGCTAGTGAGGCCCTTGCCTCACAATTTGAGATTGACTTCTCCTTGATTGCATGCACGGTTTCAAGTGCATTGGGATCGGAGTGTTATTTGGATAGTGGCGCTTCCTTTCACATGACGGGAGATAAGGAACTTTTCAGTGACATGGAGGAGAAAGATCTCCATATGCATATTGAGATGGGCGACCACAAACGGTACAATGCTACTGAGATTGGTACCATTACCTTTCAAAGAGAGTCAGGTAAACCATTTAAATTAAAATATGTGATGCATTTACCAGGTCTGAAGAAAATTTTGGTCTCACTCACAATTTTGGAGGACAGAGACTATGACGTTGTTTTTAGTGATGGAAAAGATTTCTTGTGACACAAAACAATGGGTCAAGCCAAGAGGATAGGGATTTGAGTTAAGAATCTATACAAGCTAGAGGTGGGCAAGGCAGAAAAAGTGGTGAGTCGGGATGAGGGTGAATTATGGCACAGGATATTGGACCATCTTCATCATGGAGCCTTGAAATTCATGCAACAAATATCTACTAGACTTCCAATCGGAACACTTGCTCAGTTAGATCAGTGCAAGGGTTGCACCATGGGGAAGTATGTAAATTCCACCTTTCATGAGAATGAGAACCGTGCTTCGGGGATCCTTGAGAGAGTTCAGACAGATGTGTGTGTACCATTCTTGGTTGCTTCAACAAACAAACATAAGTAATATTTAATATTTGTTGGCGGTTTTTCTCATAAATGCTGGATATTATTGATGCAGAAGAAATATCAAACATTCTCTAAGTTCTATGAGTTTAAGGCATTGGTGGAGAAAGAGTCGGAGAGGCAAGTGAAGGCTCTTAGGAGCGATAATGGTGGAGAATACATCTCTAAAAAGGTCAAGAACTTCTGCAGCAAAGAATGAATTCGAAGAGAACTCATAGTGCATCATAACCCATAGCAGGATGGGGTCGTGGAGAGGAAGAACAAAACGATCGTGGGTGTGGCACGAGAAATGTTGCATGATCAGGGCCTACCATTTCATTTGTGGGTGGAAGCATGCAACACTACGGTTTATGTGCAGAATCGTTGTCCTCATAGAGTACTTGGCATGATTGCACTTGAAAAATATTTCACTGGTAAGAAACTGGATGTGACCAAGGATGCCAGGAAGAATCTAGAGCTGACTGCTGAAGTTGGGATTTTTTGGGGTACACAAAAGCACCCCATAATTATTGTGTGTATTTTCCAAACAACAGAATGAATTTTGTGCGACGGGATATAAAATTTTATGAGGGAAAATCCATGCAGTTGTTGCTTGAGAGGGAGTTGGACTTCCATGCGGAGGAGGAACTGTTGGTTCCCAAAGATGAGTCTCTAGATGTGGATCAGCCGCAAGAGGATTTTCATGGAGTGGAGGAAGCCACTCATGCAGAGCCATCCATCATAAATGGCAGAATGCGCACCATGGACGCTGGTAGGCTGAGACTTGTTGTTGCACAAAATGTAGAAGCCCCTACTTCACAGTGCAGCCAGAGACGATCTCCTGACTGATTTACTGGATACATGGATCTCATGAGAAAATGTATTCTGACTAAACCATATTCCTTTCAGGAAGAATTGTAGCAGCCTACTTGGGTTGATGCAATGATGGAGGAGTATAACTCAATTGTCAAAAACAGTGCTTCGGAAAATTTTCCAAGACCGGTTGATAAATCAGTGGTAGGTTCGAGATGGATATACAAGGAAAAGCAAGCTACTTATGAGAGTGTGGAGAAATACAAGGCCATATTTGTGGCCTGGAGCTTCTCACAGATCGAGGGGATAGATTATTATGAGACCTTTGCACCTATCGCAAGGTACTCTTCCATAAGGATCATCTATGCACTCTCAGTGCCGATAGGTTGGCGCATTCAATAGATGGATGTGAAAAATCTGTTTCTCAATGGGATCGTTGAGGAAGAGGTGTACATAGAGCATCCTAAATGTTTCAAGATATTCAACAGTGAGTCGCATGTGTTTCTACTCAAAAGAGCATTGTAAGGGCTGAAGCAAGCACCCCGTGCTTGGTACACCTGGATAGACAACCATTTCACCGAACCGGGCTTCACCAAAAGTGAAGTAGATGAAATTTTGTACCAAATTGTCGTGGAGGGTAAGCTTTTAATCATTTTTATTTATGTTGATGATTTAATATTGACTGGTGATGAGAAACTAATACACTCATGCAACGAGGATCTTGCAAGGGAGTTCGAAATGAAGGATATGGGTCTCCTTCATTATTTCCTTGGATTGGAGATATGGTAGCGAGATGGTGAAATTTTTGTGTCTTAAGGAAAGTATGTAAAGGAGATACTAGGTAAGTTTAACATGAAGGGCTGAAAACCCATGGATACTCCTCTTCCAGGAAACTGGAGGAAAGAGGAAGCTACTTCTGGAGAGGTAGTGGATGCTACTGTCTTTCAATAGTTAGTGGGTTCACTAATGTATCTAGTGAACATGAGACCAGACATTTTCTATGCGGTTAACCAGCTGAGTCAAGCTATGGTTAAGCCTACCAAGCTCTTTTGGAAGGCAGGGAAGCATGTCCTGAGATGCTTGAGGGGCACATCGGAGTATGGTCTATGGTACAGACAGACGGATGGAGTGAAGTTGCATAGCTTCACGAATGCAAATTGGGTTGGAAGTCCAACGGACAGAAAGGGCACATCAGGGGGGATATTTAGCATTGGATCTAAAGTTGTTTCTTGGTACAGGAGGAAGCAGAGATCCGTGGCACTCAATTTGGTGGAAGCATAATACAGGGAAGTGATTCAAGCTGCATTTGAGGCTATCTAGATGAGAAAGATCTTGGTTGGTTTGTTTTTTTCTCATATGGATCAAACATTGATTCATCATGATAATCAGAGTTGCATTAAACTCTAGATTAATCATGTGTTTTATGATAGATCCAAGCATATAGATATCCATTACCATCATCTCAGAGATTGTGTGCAAAGGAGAATTATGTTGCTTCATTACATTCCCACGGAAGATCAGGATGCAGATATTCTGATGAAGGCGCTCACCAAGAGAAAATTGGAATACCATAGAAACAGGATTGGGGTGAAGGATAATGCCTTTCTTGTTGAGAGGGAGCGTTGAGATTAAACAAGAAAAATTCTTGATCCTAGTGAAAATTAAGCACCAACACTAGGTGGGGCCCTCAATTATTTTTAGGTGTATGTCTATTTATAGATGCATGTCTATATTTAATATCCCTTAATTTCGATGGACATTAAACTATAATCTATTCTCAATTAGAACTTGGAAATAGTTAAATGAAGTGGCAAATAAGTTAGCTAAGTGAATTTCGAGTTAAGTGGTTGGTTGGTGGGACATGTAGGTTGAATTTAGTTGTAACTGAGTGATTCGAGTTGTAACAGAGTTGGAAGTGCAGTGGTGCATGAGTTGTGTAAGTTGTAAGTAGTTTAACTCAATTAAGTGAGTTAAACTCAGTTGTGCTAGTTGTAACTAAAATATACTAGTGAGAGATCAAGTGAATTAATTATTAACTAATTCACAATCAGTGGTCTCACATGCAGCTGAAGGTTTACTATTACTAACTGCATGCATGTCAGATCCAGTGAAGACCCAATTGAGTTCTAGGTGAAAGGGAAGTAAACTATAAGTTGTGACATTATCTGATTGCACACAAGAAAGCACACACACATTGGATGTACCCATGAGGATTGCTTATTCAAGGCTATCAAGCAGGCATTAATTTAGGTATTTCTTTCAGCAGGGATTGCGTAGTGGAGGAAAGTTGTCTAGAGACAGTAAATGGAGAAAGTGATTTGCCAATTTTTGTATGACATTGTGAGACAATTAGCTAATGTACTGAGAGCTCTTAGGATTGAAGTTTTGTATGTAATTGTTTCATGATCCATGATATAATATACAATAGAAGATATTGGGGTTTTTAGCTGTAAGCTCTCCCCGGGAAATTATTTGTGTTGTGTGTGATTGATCTTTCTTCGTGATATTGTAATTGGCAATTGTGTTTTTACTTCTGAAAATATTTGTAGAAGCGATTTAGTATTTAACTTTAGCATATTGTTAGATTGGGTGAATCCAAGATATACATGCATATTGCATAATTTCTACAAACACATACCCCATCACATGGTTGCCTTGAATCCTAAATTTATCTATTATCATAATAATGAAACACCAACACAAGATTCAATTGAATTTAAATACTAGTGTCTATCATGAGATTTAACACCCCAATAACTACTAACACCCATAATTCATTTTAACTTATAACCTTTATAGTCCTTGTCCACTTTAGCTTTACATCTAATTAGTAACACTTAGCTTTGCATCTAATTAGTAACACCCATGACCCGTTTTATAACCATGTAACTTCTGTCACATATAAAACTAAACTTTTGGTCCTTAAAATATAAACACAATACAAAATTTAAATTAATCATTAAACTCACATCCATATATCTCTTTATTAGTAACCCATAACACTAATAATATAGAAATTTTATTACCCTTATCCCTATATAAATCTAGAACCATAACGAAAAATTTGTATACTGTATTATCAATATAATCCATACTACATATAATGCTTGAGATTGCTAACTCTTATAACGAGTAATCCATATATTCCATATAATTCGTTTAAAATATTTAAATTTTAACCCTTATACTTAACACCTGAAACTAAACGTTATAGCTTTTAACATTTATATATCTAATATAATCCCTCACTAGGATGACATAATCATAAGCATAAAACCTAACCAATATAAATCAAACCCTATCACCTACAATATGAACAGTTAGCTAACAAGTAATAAAGCATAATCCTTATAGCATATAGCTTAAAATTTCCATAACCCCTATAACCCAATTCTTACAATTTTTATAACCTTTAAACCTTATATACCATGTCAATCTAACCACTATAAATAACCTCGAAGTCTTTTTAAATCTTGTAATCCATATAAGATCCATAACCCCTTAACACTATAATCTCTACCCCTGTCCCCTTCCCCCTCATTCCTGACCATTCTATCTCCTAATAATATCCATTTAAGGATAAAATTATTATTATAAAAATAAAATGAACAATTATTTAAAATACAAATTATATTATTTATTTATATTTCAATAGGTATAGTGTGTGGGTTAATTTTGGGTTTTCCAGGCATAACAAAGAAACGAGTGGGTGAATTTATGGTTTTATAGGCATAGCACAGGAAAGAACAATTTGGGATCTTCATGTACCCATAGCATAAGAACAAAAAATTATAAGGCAACCTTCTTAGCAAGCATGAGCTACGAGCAATCAGACATTACATAGGGAAATAGGGTATTACTCTCTCCTGTTGGTCGGAAACAATAGTAGGAGTAGCTTCGGTCTTAGCTACCAAACTTCCTCATTGATGAAGACCTTCAGCCAGGTTGATTCCCTAAGTTATCCCTTGGGAATACGATGAAGGTGACAAAGGCATGGGAATTGGGGGTTTTATTCTTGACAAAGACATTAACATTTGGGATTTTGTTTACAATGAAGGTGAGACCATTTGGAGTTTTTTTCAACAACAAAGGTGTGAGCATTTGTGGTTTTGTTCTCAATTAAGGAATTAATACAAGCTTAAAAACCATCATGACATAAAGGCTATTTGGTAAATCGTCCTAGCTCTGCATCAAGCGAAGGAAGTGGAATTGATCATGGTGGTAAGTTGTTCGATTTCTCTGAATGTAATTTGAGAAATTTTATTAATGTTTAACTAATTAGATTTTTGTAGCTGCACTTTGAGTAATTTGAGGATCTGAACCCTCATATATCTGTAGCATTAATTACATTCACCATTTAAAATTAAATGTCATATTTCGTAGTAAGCATATTCATAGTAATTCCACAGAGTCATGGCTCAT
Source organism: Pinus albicaulis (assembly GCA_034641835.2). Lineage (NCBI taxonomy): Eukaryota > Viridiplantae > Streptophyta > Pinopsida > Pinales > Pinaceae > Pinus > Pinus albicaulis. The sequence continues at coordinate 1,385,622,086 of CM076582.1, forward strand.
AGGCGCTAAGGATGGCGTCGATCCATGGGCTGCGAAATGAGTTATAATCCATAGGAAGGGTGTATAATGGTGGCCATGGACACGATGATATGAAATTTATCAAGCATAAGAATCATCAACGATGGGAATCCCTTATTGGATGCACAAATTTGAGTGGGTTAACGATGGTTGAACGATCCAATGGGAGGGACAAGCCTCACCACTAGGTCATGTGGCATAATGCTATAGAGTATTGGGCCCAGAAGAATGCCCAATAAACCACCCCTTCGATCAACCTGTTACTGCCTATCAAAATTGGGGTATATCTCGTTAGGTTTTCACTAACTTGTATTAGATGTGTGTGGGTTTTTTCAATTTTCTTTCTCCAAATAATTTTAAATTATAATAACAAAAATTATATTTTTCACATTCCACAACTATCTTTGAAGAAAACATCATATTTCATACTCATTGATTCCTTATAACTCGAAGCAACATCCTGAAGGTGCATTAAACGAGGGTGTAAAATAAAAAGGAAAAAATAGGTGGAAAGAACCACATACGCAAATAAATCTTAGATATGAAGGCTAATCTATTGGCTATAGATTTCTAATAAATAAGAATTAAATCAGTATTATATCTTAGCTGGGGGAGCGGGAAGGAAGTCCATCATTTGAAAAAATCACAAATTCAAAAAGAACAACGAAGTTCGAGAGAAGCGGGAAGATTGGAGAACAAGCAACCTCGAAGCAGGATGAGGAGGAAAACACAGTTTTATAGGGTTGTTGGAACTCTAATTGTAATTTTTCTCAACAATTTATCCTAGGAAATATTTAAAGTTCCAGGCCTGGTTCCACCCAACTTGAAAAATCATTACCTTGAACTAAAAGGTGCACAAGTGAAAATTGTGTCTTTCTTAACATTTACTGAGGATATTTATTGATTCTATCCAATCACATGATGAAGAGAGAAATTTGATAGGAGGTTTTCAATAAAATGTTCATATTTGACCACTATTAATTGCCAATTCATTCACAATAGGCTTTAGTAGTTTGTGGTGACTACTTAATCTATCAAGAATGAGTGCAAACTTTCCCCACTAGATGACAGACAACTGGAACTCAGAAAATTTACCACTTGTTTATTTTTGTGTATAAAAGTGAATAGTCAGAGATGTCAAAGGGAGAAAAGGTGTTGGTTGCATTACTCTATTACATTGAAAGGTTGTTAATGCACAATGATATATTCTGAAACTTCACCTAAACAACGAAGTGTAAACCAATTACAAATAGAAAATTTAATCATATGCCAATATCCATTAATTAATTATTTTAATCAATGCATTATCCAATAATTATTAATTTATCAGTATGTATAATCCAAGTGGGTTTGAATGATATGGAGCAATGGTAATGCAATATTATAGATAATGTTCAAATGTTTCCGCCATTTTTCCCATTGATCAAAGAATTTGAGCACTCCACACTAGAATTTCAACTTTTTGATCTAATAGTAGGTTATTTGCTAGGTTTTTGTGAGTTAATATATTTTATCGCTATGAGGATATATTTAGCTTAGTGTCATTTTGACTAGTTTTATATTTTCTCTACACCTTGGATAAGATAATCAAGCTTATTTTACTACATATAGTTTTTCTCATTTTCTTTGCATATTGTTGCCAATGATTTCACATTTCAGGTATGCTTCAAGAATTTTAATGAATTATGTTATTGTAATGGATTAGAAAAGTTGGGAATTGTAACTACTCTTTGTAAAATAAAAAACATAGTTTCTACAACTCATTTATTTCTTGTTTGAAGTTTTTGTTGTAAACTTCATCTTTGGGTATGAATGTAATGCATTTAATGAATATAATATTTTAATACTAAAACATTGTAATTATTTGAAGTGGAATTTGGTTTACTCTCATTCTAGACAAAATGCATTCAAGTAGGGCTCTTACTAAAACAATCATGGAATTCCCTAAGGGAAATAAACCTATAGAAAAAATGAATCATTTGCAATGGACACCTGTTACGGTAGAAATATCTTCAAAATAATAGTTTTTATATATCTGGACATGTCAACCAAAGGTGAAACAGCCAAGACCTATTTTCAAAGACATTTAAGCCATCACAAGTTCTCAAAACCCTTTTCCATGATAAGGGGAGATGTATCAAATTTTTCACATAGAAGAGTGTCTTGACATAATACCTAATGTTGAGGTTTTTTTTAAGTAAAATATTTATATTACATATGGAAAAAAATTACATTCATGAGAGCTCTATTTATATGTAAAATTGAGCCATGATCATGTCCTAGAGTCTAAAAACCCTAGAAAATTCTAGAATGAGGAGGAGGTCTGTTGGAGTAGGGTCCCCTGGGTAAAGAAATTTTGGATAAATTTTGGTTAAGTTTTTGTTTGTTAGCGCTGCGCGCAGATGTCAAGGGGCTTTGGGGCAGGTCAAATGCCCTTAATTATTGTAATGGGTAAAAGGGAAAACCATGAGTCTCAAACCATGGTATGTGCGCAATTGGAAATATATAAATATGTAAGAGTTGAATATATCATATATGATCTCGTGCCTAAGCTATGATTTTGTATACGTGAATAGTTGATCTGATTTTTTTCTGGGAAGAAAGGCTCCTGCTGGTTGTGTGCACGGAGGCCTAAGTCATGAGCTGTGTGCAAGGACACTGTTGTTGTTTGCACAGGCGGAAATATTGTATTGAACTAAATATCTCTTAATAAAGAAGGAAATTTTGGCGAACTTGGACTTTATATGATTCCTGTAGTTAAATGCCTTAGATTTTTTATGCGCATTATCTGTTGCTTATTATAGATCAGAATCTATTATGTTGAATGCATATGTATTTCCATGATTAATAAGTCAAGTTGGTAAATTTCATCTATGCACAAGTATTATTCTGCTTAGCTGCTAGATCTAAGGGTAGTAAGTTGTTATGTTGAATTCTATATAAAATTAAGGGTTAATTATATAATAATTTGTGAATGCACAAGGATTAATTTTGTCTATCACTGCCTAGGCGCGCGCATCTACTTTAATGTATGTCTGCAATTAGATCTAGTTCTGTGAAGTTGTGCGCAAGGTAGTAGATCTGTTAAGTAAGGATTGGGTCCACATGAAAAGCTCCCTTAGGGTGCGGAAACCTGGTTCCAGTACCCTTTCCCCCCCCCCCCCCATATTGCTTCGGGTGAGACTTTGGTCTACACAAGCATATCACTATCGAAAGGGCTAGTAGTTGGAGGGTTTTATTGGTTGTACGATTACTCTGAACCTAGGTTAGGACCCCTCAAGCCAAGAAATGGTTCTGTTGCCGAGACTAGGATCATTTTGAGGGAAATTTGATGTTGTGGTACCTGACAAAGAATGAATTACAAGATTGGCTTGACAAGAAGGTGCGTGAATTTGTGATCCAAGAAAATAGAAGCCCTAAATTGTCTACGAAGATTGGAAACAAAGGTATATCTAAACAAAGTTCCACGAAATTTTATTTACTACCTTTGCAACCGAGTTGCAAGAGTGGTTATCTTGGCTTACCAAATTTCAGACTTGCACAAAGGACAACACGATCTCCAAGTGGACCCAAGAGTTGGTGCAACAATTGGAGGAATCTAGCAACAAGATTACCTGTGTGGTACATCATTGGATTGATAAAATTCTGGGAGGATTTGTGACTGAATTCGCTATTGAGACAATTGTATCCTATTTTGAAGCCAAAATTAGATTTTTCAAGGGCGCTAGATGTAAGTTCATGCACTCACTCAAAATGTGGATTAAAATTATTTCATGTGAAAAGGGTACTTTGTGCAACCACATTGAGTGAATGTCCTGAAGAGGTCCATCTAGCTCCACACGCAGAGGTCTTGGTAGTTCTATTTGTAGCGGAAAAACTTATAGAGTAGACCTAGAAGAAGATTTTATTTACAGTCCCCTCAAAGGTAAATATGATAGATACAAAGAGTCTGACACAAGTAGCTCTAGTGAATAGACATGCGCAGACGAAGAGAACTTGATTATATTTCAGATCCCATCCACTCTTCTCCTGCATTCATCTCCTAACCAGTCATCCACCCCACCTCCACCTCCACCACCAGACGTTGATATGGTTGCTTTCATGAAGTTAACTAATTTCCGTGGTATTGGGAATGAAGACGTGGACCAATTCTGTTTTGTTACAGATGTTGTATGGATAGCGTAAAAAATCAATAATTATAATGTTAAGAAAGTGCAGTTGGCTACTACATTTCAAGAGCGCGCATTGGATTGGTACATAAGGTATAAAGTGACGAATCCTAATGCAACAATTGATAAAATGAAGGCCGCATTGAAGGAACAATTCAAAAATTTGAAATCATATGCTCAATGCGTGACTGAGTTAAATAAAATTCACCAAGAAGTGAATGAATCTATATGGGAGGTAGATCAAAGGTTTAAGTGCACCATCAGATATAGAGGATTTACTATTGATGACACGCATCACAAATAATGGTTCATTTCGAATCTACTACCACATCTTCGCCAGTGCTTAAATCAACAGAAGATTGTGACGTAGTCTGAATCTATGGAGATTACAATGAAGTTAGAAGACTGGTGTTAGTATGAATCCTTCGTCGAAGTGTACGAAAAAGGACCACTTTAGCTACGCATAACTAATAGCCCTAACAACAATAATGGCTGCCAAATATCTTCAGATCTGCGGTTAGTAATAAAAATGCTGCAACAACCAGATCTATAAATGGAAAGACATTAAGCAAGAAAGTAAAGGGTTGGCTCCATGCATCCAACGATTAACAGCAAGAATACAATTTTTTGGAAGAATTTTATATTACAGGGCACCTGGGAGGAAAAAAGAAGGTGTATCCAGCTCTCCTCAATGGGATCGGTTCTTTGTAGTCCTCAGCACTTCAGATCTAAGCTTCCTCTCTCTAGTTGATGTAGAAAACCCAATGCAAAAAGTAGAGCTCAAAGGGAGCAAAATGGCAGAAAATGGTGACCAAGTGTGTAGATCCAGAGTGATCTAATAGGCAACAAAAGGTGAAGAATGATGGGGAAAACCCTCCTATTTATAACAAAATATTGGGTCAAAATAATGTTAACCAAATCTAGATCCACCTTTTATGGAATATTTTATTATATTTGTTGGAGGGAAAGGGTCTTTGACTTGGGTCAAATCCCTTGATTAGTCAAAAATAAATAAATAAATGATTTATTTATCTTTTTAAGGAAGTGGTTCGAAGATAATCAAATAAATAATGATTTATTTAATTATTTGTGGGTGATTTTGTCATATTTAACAAGGAATATTATCTAAACAAGATTTAAATAATTATTCCTAGAAATTAATAAGATAAATAAAGGTTTATCTAATTAATTTCTTTGATTTTGGGTTAAACATGACTGGGAATAATAATTAAATTATGGTTTAATTAATTATTCCATGAGGAAAATCAAACAAATATGGGTTTGTTTAATATTTTCCTTTTGGGGTTTCCTGTTTTAACATAGTGAAAGTGGTTTTACTTAGGGTAAAACTGGTCTTACATGGTGTACTTGGGTCCATCTAATGATAATAGGTTAGATGACCAAAAAATGGTGTAACAGATTGCCCCCCAGCGTGCGAGTGTCAGGAGCAAATCGTATGACCGAAGTACGTTGTAAGAACACAATCAATAGACAACAAAAGGGATGTCAGAGAGAGAAATGTGAGGTAGATAGTGTGCTGAAGGACTAGACCCTGAGGAGACGAGACTCGCAGGTGCAACAAGTCTCTTTTTATGAGAGGGTACCTGTTCTGAAGGCGGCGAGGGAGGCATACCTATGCCCGTCGAGACAAAGTACAAAAGAATAGTGTGTCCAGTAAACAAGGGACCGAACCATAAAATACAGCTGGCATAATCATGAGCCAGATAAAAATACAATGAGGAATCCCACATACATGCTGTGCCTGGGATAACAGCCAGGACTTGTACAATAATATCTGAGTACATGAGATATAAATACAACCCAAATGCCCCCTGTAAATGGGGAAGGGCTCACAAAATCTGACTGATACATGCAAGTCAAAGAGGCACTGCAAGTGGCTACGACCAACATCATCAAATATCTGGAGCTACATCGAAGGCTGCAAAGAAGACGTCATCCGGGCATGTGGGGGGCTACCCGTAGGGCCACCCCCTCATGAGGGTTGAAACATCTCACACACACCCGGGAATCATCAAGAGTTGCTGCTGGATCACTAGACCATCAAGTATACGAATCTCGATGATGCTGAAAGGAGCTGGAGAAACAATCAAGTCAAAGGGAAAGGAGATATCCCTTTGCCTGATCCGAGGCACCGAACAAGAGTGGAAGCTGGAACCAAGGTACACCGCTCTCTAGACCTGGCTTCTGGAATGAATGAGCTGATGTCGACAGAAGGAGGTCCGCCATAGTTGAGGCAATGAGAGACCCTCAACTAAGGCGCGAGAGAAAAGAGTAGAGCGACGGACAGACTGACACTAATGATGATAGTGAAATGGAAAGGACTGAGTAGCTAATGGACGACTTCCCGTGCTAGAGCATAAAGGGCATGAATGACATGGCAGCGACTGACACAACATCATCAGGGATGGGGGACAGTGAAACTGAAGGTCATAATGTGCGACACAAGAGAGAGACCAATCAATGGTGGATGGAGGGCTATAGTGGGGTACAAAGGGACTCAGTATAGGCTCCGTGGAGGGAATGATGACTCAACTTGGATGCTCTAAACAAGGGCGACTCGATGGTGCTGCCACACAGTAAAGGCCCCAATGGGGGACCGTGGAAACATGAGTTCATGATGGGCACTCATGACGAAAATCAACACGAACGAAGACAAGTAAGGGGGCAAGATGGTGCCCCAAGTACAAGTGTCGTAACTGAGGAAATTCGATTTTAAGGAAGGGTGAAGTGACCCTTCTTGGAAAAAATGTGTCCTGGTGGAGTGTCAGACCTCAAAAACTAGCAGATACCCATTTGAGGGCTCGGTGAGAGCTTTCCAACGGTGCAGACGATTTGTCGAACAGGGCTACGGTGTGGTCACGACAGTCAAAAGAAGAAACAGGGGTTCTCTTTTAATAAGGCGGTTTTCCCTCCAAAATCATTCATTTGCTATTGTTGCTGTGGTGAATGTGGAGAGGAGGGAAGGCCCTAAATCTTGCGGCGAACGTAGCGGACAAACCGACCGTTGGAATCGAGATCCGTCAGTTGGAGGTAAGAGGCCTAACCTTTCTCTTGCATTTTGATGGATTACATTTTCAGTTTGGGGCCCAGAATCCTAGAAACAGCACCTCCTTCATCTCTACGGCCGGGTCGCACTTTTTGGGGCAAAAAGTGTGACCTAGGACGCAGGTATCAGGGCAAAAAGTGCGACCTGGTCTAGAAAAGGGCAGAAAACTGCGACCTGGGAGATGAGGAGGTTTGGTGCTGTTTTATGGCTGGAAGTTGGGTTTTGGTGTTTGGTTTTGGTTTTCCCGATCTGTACACTGACAAAAATGATGTGTTTGTGCAGGTATGGCAGCGTTATGGGTCAACTGGAGAGAGAGAGATCTGGGGACATTTCGGACAGAGATCCAGGCGGATCAGGGCGTCCGTCGTGTATTGGCCAGATTTGGGGTTCTCAAGTTTTTGGAGAACCCATTGATGAGAGCAGGGGAACCGTTACTGGCCCAGATTATCAGTTATTGGGATCCAGATCAGGAGATCTTTGTGGTGCAGGGGCATAGGATCGAACTGACGGTCCAGGACGTGTACTTCCTGACTGGTCTCCCGCCACTGGGGATGGTGGGAAACACACAGCCAGTGTTGCCGCGGGGGCGGCATATCATGGAGTTCGTGGAACGCCATTGTCGACCGGGTCTCCAAGTCAAGGGGACTCGAATACCGATCGGGGATCTAGAGAGGTTAGAAACCCGTGCAGTGGCCGCAGCTGTGCTGCGAATTCTGGGTACCCAGGCGTTCCATCACATCACTGGGGGGCAGATGATGATAGTGGAAAGTGTGTTGGGTGGGACCTACTATGGGTGGGCCCAGATGTTATTGGTGTCGCTATGCAGGCGGCAGGTGAATCATGACTGCTCATATGGGACTTTGTTGTGCGCCTTCTTCTTTGAGAAGATCCCGACCTTGAGGCCTCGTGTACAGCTTCCAGATGGGGGCCCGAGGGAGCCCAGGATGCGCCGTTGGGGACGGCTACTATGCAGAGGAGGAGGAGGGGCGGTCGGGCGGGTGTTTCGACCAGAGTTTTTTTCCCATTGGGATCAGATGCTGCTGTACATAGACGACTACCCCTATAGTGGGATGAGCTACTATGGGGATCTGGATCTGCCACTTTCGCCTGGTCGAGTCTGGGGGCCCGATGGTAAGTGACAAATTGATATTCTTGTGTGGGCATGTTAAAGTTTTTGAATAGTAATTGATGATACTGATTCATGTACTTTTGGTATGAAGATATAGCACCGGTAAAACCGGCCGGATATATGGGACGACTGGCAGTGTCTGGGGCTACAGGTCCAAGTGGGTCGAGAGCGGCGCAGGATGAGGATGCAGCCGCCCTGCTGGAGGACATCCGCCGTAGATGCGAAAGGTTGTTGACCGGAGTATCAGAGCGCGGGTGGCAGGACTTAGACGACCAATACATAGAGCCATGTGTTGGTCTCCCTTCGGAGTGGCGAGGTGTCATGCGGCGCATGGCGATGGCCGGTCAGGCTATGCGTGATCTACATGCTGCAGGGGCAGAGCCATTGGCCCGGGAGCCTCTAGATAGTGATTAGGGGTAGGGGCATGTGGTGCCCCCTATGATGTATGTAGGGGCAGGTGGTGCCCCCAGTTTTGGGTTTTTGTTTGTAACATGCTATGGGCATGTCGTATGTATCAGAGTAGATGGACTCTAAACATATGTTTTGCGACACATATTATGGATATGCATCGTATTTTGATGGTTGATTTAATGTTATTGTCTTGAATGAAATGTGTGTGATAAATGCCAATCTAGAACATGGTTTGCAATACTATCTACATCGTGATTCTGTTCTCGAGGTACATGGTTGAAAGTTATGGTTTTAAACGCACGTATTAAGATTTTCACTCGTAAATAGTGTCTAAACAGCACAGGGTTATGCACACGATAAACACCATTTAGTTGCATTACAAGAAGCAGGGAATCCAAACGAACGTGCAGATGGAGGATGCGATGAAAGAGGGCATCGGCTAAAAGACCACGCACTGCATCATATTCGGCCTGATTGTTGTTGGCAGAACCAATGCATACCCCGTTAGAAAGAACAAGGGCATGCAAGGGGGTGAAGATGGCCCAACTTGCCGAGGCTAGATTCCTGGAGTAGCGACTTGCACCATCGGCGTAGCCGATAAAGGGTGTGGACGGGGGGTCCTGCAGAATGGTGTGACAAGACAATAAATGAGGGGACGGAAGGAAATGACGACAGCGTGAGTGTACAGAAGTCATCGAGCGACAATCGCAGGAGGGAGTGTAAGGGGCAGGATGACCAAGACTCAGACAAGGTGGTGTATGAGGACTATCGGAAACATGATGAGGACTCGGGCTGCGGAGGTCAACAGAGGCACAAGTGGAGTGATCTCGGGTATGAGGAGGAACAGGGTGATCAAGAGACACAATAGGGGAGGATGCAGACGGGCTGGGCTCCGAGTGTCTCACAGAGGAAGATAGGTAAAGGATGGTTACAGCAGACTCTGTCATCTGAACATCAGGGGGGGGAATGTCGATGGGAGCGGGGGGATCCTCAGGTTGACCTGAAGCGTACTGCGCGAGGATAGGAGAGGCGGATTGATTTTGTTCAACCTCATACTCTCGGATTACCTCTAAAGATGCGCGGTAGTGTGTCAGGTGAGGAAAATGGTGGGAGTAGTGGCCATGAACGCCGCACAAAGCACAAGGCTTGTTGGTGCGAAGAGTCTTGGGGTTCTTGGTTACGGACGACGAAGGAATGGGGGCTTCAGGGACCGTAGACTTGGGGAACGCGACTTTAACCATGGGCTGAATACGGGGCAACTTAGGACAAGCATGGGTGGCATGACCAGTGACATCACATAAAGCGCAAGGCTTTGCGGGAGGTGGAGGGACTGGGTGAGTCGTGGTAGTCTTGTCTTTGGGTGCCCCCTTGCGGGCTTTGCCTTTCTTCCCGGGTGCCGACACGATAAGAGAAGGGTCCTGTGGAGGTGCTGGGGGCACAACGGCAATGGAGGAAGCTAGGGGGACCGGTTGAACCGGTGTCAAAGCCATATAGGGCTTAGGGTGACCAGGAGGGGTGGCAGCTGGGGGATCAAGATACCAGACCGGTATGCCCAAGGTCAAGTTAGGGAGAGAGAGGGTGGCCATGACGGGGATAGAATATACTCCGGGAGGGGGAGCTAGGAAAGGGATCTTCCCAGCAGGGAAATGACCAGGAGGGACAGCTTCGAGATGGTTGAGGCCAGGAGGAACCGATCCGGGAGGATAAATAGGTTCCGGGATACCAGCTGTAGGGGGAGGGCTAGGAGGAGGAGGTCCGGCTGGCTGAGATGAATGGCTAGGAGCGGGTTGTGGAGGGCGAGGGGGAGGTTGCTGACTAGCCGAGGCAGGCCGTTTACGGGCAGCCTGAGACGATTGCATCATGAAAACATTCGGGGAGCTGGGATCAGTGATGGGAGGGGGAGGAAGGTTAGGGAAAGTTCCAAGCAGGGAGGAATCTTTGTAAACACCAGGGGAGACACTGGTCAAAGAATCAACGGTTTGCTTGTTGACTGCAGAAGAGATAGTCGTCTCAGGGGAGGTCTGAGATTTTGGCTCATGATATGTCAACTGGTCAATGGTGACTATCTTTCCATTATGGGGGAAAGACATCTTGCGAAAGACCGCGGATGGGACAACAGACATAGCATAGGTGTAGCTTCGCCCTAATAGAATATTGTAATCTAGCGGGGCGTCGATGACTTCGACGTCAACGCAAACAGTCTTACCGGCGAGGGTGATAGGACAATTACGAAACAGGCCGATGGGCTGGGAGGCATGACCATCCCACGCTCGAAGGGTGATCGTGGAAGGGGCCAACTCAGGAGATCCGAGTTTCTTCCAAACCGAAGCAGACATCACGCATGTGGATGCCCCCTCATCAATGATACACCGGGACACGTTGGCGTTCCGGATTTTGACTGGGATTTGGAAGGCGACGGAGGGAGGGAGAGGAGGATGGTCCGATTGAGTGGCGTCGAAAACAATCATTTGGTCACCAGCAGGATCTACAGCACCCACGGCAGATAGTAGAGCCTTCTTTTGGGAAGGGCACGACTGAAGGAGCTCCAGTGTGGAAATGGCAGCAGGGGATTGCGCCAAATCATCTACTATGTTGTATGAATGGGCAGCTCGACTGGGAGCAGCATTTCGACGTAGTGGGCCCTTAGGTATCTTGGTAGGGACCTCAACTTTTGGTTGAGGGATATGTAAGGAGCCACTGGGTGACGAAAGAGGCTCTGGAGAACCTGAAGAAGGAGGCTCGGGAGCAGACTGAGCAGGAGGCTTGGAGTACTGGCGAGACCGAGTTTGAAGGTGAAGATCGACGGGCGGGTTAGGATCGGAGTGCATCATAAGGATCTGGTAATCAGAGGAACCAGAAAGGAAAGGGGGGGCGGCTACCTGGTTGTCGGGCAGTTGGGTAGCCACGAATCCTTGCTGAGGGAAAGGATGGGTAAACACAGCTGGCTGGGTAGTGGCCACATTAGGAGGAGCATGAGGGGAGGCGTGTTGTCCGCGCAATGTGGCTTGAGACTCCCACATCTTCCACATTTGGGGTAAGAGGGGACAATCGTGGGTGTAATGACCATAAACACCGCAACACGAACAGGGCTTGTTTGTGCGAAGCGGCCTTTCCGGCTTGGGCTGAATGCCCTGTTGCTGGTTGCCAGTGTTAGTGTCCACACCAGAATTGGGTCCTCGGGTACCAGGGGCAGATTGTTTTTGGTTGCCTCTCTGTCTTCTTTGGGAAGAAGGGGGATTAGTCGTGCCCTGCTGTGAAAATACTTGCCCTGGAGGGGGCTGTAGGTGCTGGTGCTGGGGTTGAGGAGGCAAGGGAGGAGGAAGCGCATATGCTGGAGGAGCTGGCGCACCAGGCTGCGGATAAGGGTAAAGGTTGGGTTGTGCAACATTGGGGTAAGAAGGAGGTTGGGCAAAGGGAGGAGGTATGCCGTATCCTGGATACATGCTACCGGGAGGGGGAAGAGTTCCGGAGGAGCTGGCCCCTCCCTGAGGGGGACCATAGCCCATAGGAGGTTGAGCGTATGGGTGGGAAAGGGCTCCAACGATACCGTCAGCGGAATGAGATGCCCTCGGGGCGTTAGCGCCACCGGGCCTGGGGATGTCAGGAAGAACGGTATAAACATAACCAGATTGAGCGTAGATCAGGTCATATTTCAAGGCTATTTGGAGGGCGGCTTCTTCAGTTTGAGGAAAATGAGAGGCGACATCTTTTCCGATGGGAGCAGGAAGGGTGCGCAGGAACCAGTCCATGTAAACCCGATCTTCGAAGGGAGGGGCTCGACATAAGCTCCGTCTTCGTCGCCATTCCTGAACATGGGTGGAAAGGCGTGTTGAAGAGGCTTGCTTAAAGGAAGTCAAGAGCTCCGTGCCAGTATCGTATCGGAGGGGGAGCTGGAAGTACGACAAAAAGGCTTGGGCAAGAGTCTCAAAGGTGGTATGGGTAGAGGTGGCTTGTTCAACATACCATTTAGAAGCTTCGTCGGTAAGCGTGCGTTGGAACAAACGAAGACGGATGGAGTCATCGGTAATGGAATTGGAGGAACACCACATGTGGAAAGATCAGACATGATTGGTTGGATCTTCTCCAGCAAGGCCTTCGAACTTAGGGATGTCGGAGGAGCTGCTGGCATGGGCCGGCCGGCTTAGCATTGTGGTGAATGGGGTCATTGATCAATCGATGGAAACGGTGGAGGCCGAGGCTCGCAATGTTCTACAGCCATCGGGTGGCCTGGTAGTTCCCGTGGTGGTTCGCTTAGGGCAGTGGGCCTTATCGGGGGCTCGGAGAACCGCGTCGTTAGGGCCCCGGGACCGACATAGTGAAGGTGACAGTGAGAGAACAAAGAGGGAGAATGAGACCCGATGAATCAGGAGAGGAGTCGGAGTGCGGACTCGAAGGTGGACTGGCTCGACGACTGCGGTGCGGAGCAGGTCGATCAACCGGAAACTGAGGGTGAAGGCCAAGAAGTCTCCGGGAAAGGCGCCTTGGGGGCGCAATGATGACAGGAAGAAGGAAACTGACAGGGGCAGAAAGGGACATAATCAAATAAGGTCAAGGGCAGATAAGGTGCAGTGACAATTGATTTTAGAGTCTTTGCCGGGCGGTGTTAACCAGGCGCTTCTTCGCTTAGGGTCAGTGTGTGGCGTGCGTTAATTTTAATTTTTAAACCCTTTCCATTTTGAGAGCAAGAAAAAAGTGTGCTGCGTAGCTGAAAATAAACCTACAGAGAATAGAATATAATGCTGAAATAACAGAAAAATAACAGCTACTTGTGCATCTATCTAACCCAAGAAGGTGGGTCTCTCAAAACTATGCTGAAAAGAAAGGGAAAAACTATGTAAAACACATGGAAAAGGGGCCAATAGATCTAAGGTCAAAGGGGACAGGGATCTAGAGGACAAAGCTGCTGAAAAGAGGTGCAGGTCACAACCAAGAGACAGAGGCAAGGTGGCTAGAAAAAGGAAGGAAAACAACAAAAAACCGGAGGGGCAAGGCGGAGGCCTTCAAAGGAGGTCCAAACAAAACGACAGGAGGTGATTTGAAAGGAAGAAAGGCTGATTTCAAAGGATCTGAACAGGAGGTAACAGATCTGGAAAAAGGGGGCTGAAGCTCTGAAAAACAGACGGCTGAAACAGCTTAAAACTCTTCCACAAAAAGTGGAGGGTACTAAAGCCCTAAGGGGCTAGGTTCCCACTTAGATGAGTAAAAACAGATCAGAACTTGGTCAGAACAGGCTGAAACAGAGGCTGGGGGACCCTGACAGAAGCTGCAGAAAAACCCAGAAAAATTGCAGAAAAATCACTGAAAAACTAGCAGGTCGCAGTTTCTGACCTGTTTCCAGTGCAGGTCGCAGAAAAGGGGCAGAAAAGTGCGACCTGGAGGTCCAGGTCACAGTTTATGGGCCAAAAAGTGCGACCCCCCGTTCCGGTTGTCTCGGCGGCAGATTTTCAGAAAAGTTGCCGTCTCAGTTGCGGCTGGTGTCGCTTACCTGCGCAATAGGGCCAGAAACACACGGAAGTTAGAAATTTTAAGTTTTTAGGGTTTTATGTGAGAAAAAATGACATAAAAAGAGGAAAACTAAGCAGCTGAAAAGAAGCCCTAGGGCCTGAAGTAGCTGGATATGCAGGAATATGAAAAACGACAGCGGTCGTAATTTAAAACCCGTGTGGAGTCGCCATTTGTTAGTATGAATCCTTCGTCGAAGTGTACGAAAAAGGACCACTTTAGCTACGCATAACTAATAGCCCTAACAAAAATAGTGGCTGCCAAATATCTTCAGATCTGCGGTTAGTAATAAAAATGCTGCAACAACCAGATCTATAAATGGAAAGACATTAAGCAGTAAAGTAAAGGGTTTGCTCCATGCATCCAACGGACAAGACAAGAACACAATTTTTTGAAAGAATTTTTATATTACAGGGCACCTGGGAGGAAAACAAGAAGGTGTATCCAGCTCTCCTCAATGGGATGGGTTCTTTGTAGTCCTCAGCACTTCAGATCTAAGCTTCCTCTCTCTAGTTGATGCAGAAAACCCAATGCAAAAAGTAGAGCTCAAAGGGAGCAAAATGGCAGAAAATGGTGACCAAGTGTGTAGATCCAGAGTGATCTAATAGGCAACAAAAGGTGAAGAATGATGGGGAAAACCCTCCTATTTATAACAAAATATTGGGTCATTCTAGATCTTGGTGCATGATTAAAATAATGTTAACCAAATCTAGATTCACCTTTTATGGAATATTTTATTATATTTGTTGGAGGGAAAAAGTATTTGACTTGGGTCAAATCCCTTTATTTGTCAATAATAAATAAATAAATTATTTATTTATCTTTTTAAGGAAGTGGTTGAAGGATAATCAAATAAATAATGATTTATCTAATTATTTGTGGGTGATTTGGTCATATTTAACAAGGAATATTATCTAAACAAGATTTAAATAATTATTCCTAGAAAATAATAAGATAAATAAAGGTTTATCTAATTAATTTCTTTTTTTTTGGGTTAAACATGACTGGGAATAATAATTAAATTATGGTTTAATTAATTATTCCATGAGGAAAATCAAACAAATATAGGTTTGTTTAATATTTCCTTTTGGGGTTTCCTGTTTTAACATAGTGAAAGTGGTTTTACTTAGGGTAAAACTGGTCTTACCTGGTGTACTTGGGTCCATCTAATGATAATAAGTTAGATGACCAAAAAATGGTGTAACAACTCGCCTGTACTAGTTGTGCAGGTTAGGGCTCAACAGACTCAAAACCAACTAGCTGCACTACACTTATAGATACAAAGCATGCACTAGGAGAAAGGGAAGGACGTATGTGCAGGTGTGTGGTGTATATGTTGTAAAGTTGAAGGGCAGCATAAAGATCAGTGTCATTTATACAATGACTGTCTAGCAGCCGGAGACAAAGTCCGATTAAGAGCGCAGTAAGACCAATTGGCACCCCCACATTATGGTGTGTGTTTTTTAAAGTAATTGGTCTACACTCGACAGAATTCTACCCTAAGATTGGTAAATATGTCCCAGAGCTTCAACAACCTTTCTGCAAATTTTTCTGATCGGTGGGACATGATGAGCAGAACTGTCGCAGCTTCGATTTGACGATTGACCCACTTGTCTTATATAGGATGCAGATAGAAGGACGGGAACTAGGGTCACCTACATCTCCATCTAGGTGTGGCGGATTCCAATGTAGAGGACAAGGAAGAGGAGGAGGAGCTCGCCGAGGAAGAGGCCAATTCATCTTCTATAACTATGGAGACGCTGGTCATTATGCGCGCGATTTTCCAAACCCAACACAACAATCCTACAGGTATTGTACACAATTTGATCATGTTATTGAAGATTATCCTGTATTAATTGCAAGACTTTCAAAAAATAAATCATAGACTCTCACTCAAAATATACATATGGTAAGAGCTGAGTTGCGCGAAGAAGAAATGAGTGTGAATATTGTTACTAGGAGTGGTGTAGCAACCAGTGAAGATAAAGGAAAAAATCTTGATACTGATCTTTGTATTCGAAGGGTGTTACACGTTATTTTGTCACCATGACATTTGACTGTCCATATAGGTTCATCACTACCTATATTGTGCTCCCTTAGAAGTGAAAAACCCTAATGTTCCCAAACTAAGTCTTGGAATTGGAGAAAAGCTCATTAAAACCCTTAAAAGTCTAACTCCGCACTTTTACTGGACTTTTCCTGTGGGTTTACGGATACTTATTCTATATCCTGCAGTGACTCCCGGACATTCTGCTAATAAAACTTACAAACCCCCGTAAAAATTCAAATAAAGGAAAAAGTAAGTTCTAGAAGCACAGTTGGTCGAATATTCTCCCAACTGGAAACTTCTAGAGGCGCGATCAGTTGGGGCTCTATCACTCCACTCATGGAGCTTATCCTTTGGTATATGGAGCTCAAATCCCTTCATGAGAGGAATCCATCCCCCTCTTCATGGAACTAAAACTACCTCCATTTCTCTATAAATTGAGCTCATGTTTCGGTCTCAAGGGTAGATTGTGGGTAGCTTGTATTTGGTAATTGTTGAAGAAATTCCTAAGAGAGCATACTCTCTACACTGTTTGTTTTTTGCATGAGAATGATCACACCCATATGTCCATAACTCCATGCTGGTTCAAAGAGAGGAAGGCTTGTCAAACTGAAGGAGGAACGATTGTTCAAAACCTTAGGAGAAACTTGTACGACATCAAGGCATCAGGTTTTAAAGTTACTCTTTTCATTCAAGATAATACATATGGATCTTCATTTCTCATTGATTTGTTCTTGTGCTTATTTGAATAATTCAATAATTAGACTCCATGATCACTAAGTTAGATTAGTTATTCTTAATTATTATATGTTGCAGGTGATTTTAATTCTTTTGTCTGTCTTTGATTGCAGGTTCTACTTACTGGAGAAGCCTCTTTGGAGCGACTGGATAAAAGACTTCACTGAACTTTGGATTTCAAGATAGGGGCATGTCCTCTTTCTTTGTTTATAATAATTATGAATTGCAAATAATATAGAGAAAACAATTTACAAATGTATGTTTGCTTCTAGCTATTCGTAGAATACTAGGGAGATGGCTCTTGTCCGCAAGAGGGATTAATTTGCATAACAAAAAGGTGACTCCGCTAGGGAATAGAACTTAGTTTTCCTTTTTATTTTTCAGTTTGAATTTTAAGAGTTTTCTGATTTTGATTTGTCTGAGATTTGGTTGGGTAGATAACTTTTAAGAATCCCTGAAAAGAAATGTTGAATAATTATTTGTTCGGTACTTTTCCTTACCTCCGCAGTTTTCACTTGAAAACAGTGTGGTAGCCTCCGCATTTTTTAGTTCAGAATAGTGTGGTACCGCTCTGTTCTCCATTAGAACCTGTGAACCTGTGGAAATTTTTTGAAAATTTTAAAATTCTCTTTTTAGGAACCAGATCACCTGATTCTTTTTGTTTGCCCCAGTCTACCTTAGATGTCAAATCTTATGTGTAAATTTATTTTCAGCAACTTTTCGTTTGTGTGATTTTTCATCTGATTTGCATTTTATGAGTGATTGTTTGCCCTAATTTCTTTCTGCTCCATATAAGATACCTTCATTTACCTCAGCTTACTGGTATGATGTTGTTCTCTTCCTGAGCCATTAAACCCATTTCAAACCTTACTTTTATGAAAATTGATTTCATTTTCATTTGCAAATTTGGAAGAGCTTTTAGCTCACTAAGGCCTGATTTTCACACCAAACCATTTTTGGATGTTTTCATTTCTACTAAGATAAGTAGAAATTTTTCTTGGTTCGATCAAAAACTAGGAGAAAACGTCCTCAAACTTTCTAGATAGACTTCAAAATTAGACTTCTCTTTGATTTTGAAATTTATGTTTTTAGGAGTTTTAGATATTGTTTTCTTTTGGGAAATGGTTCGTTTAATGATTTGTAGTTTATGATCTGATTGATAAAGGAATTTCATTTCAAACGAGTAATTGATCATTTTTGCGAAATTGAATTCTCAAAGAAATCATCTTCTTTTCAAAAAATTTGTTTATGAATGAAATAATTGGTGCTTTGAAAATTGTTAAATCTCTCAATATTTCCCTTAAATAAGATTCATTGAAAATAAAAGAGTTTCACTTTTCATTTATATGCATTTAGCGTATGTTTATGTCGGGTCACAAACATCATTGAATTTTCACTTCCATTCCCTTTATCTTAAGAAATAGACAAATTAAAAACAACGCTTTAATAAAATTAATCTAGGTATTTTACATTTTCTAGGGCTCTTTTCACCAACATAGCTTAGGCTAGTGTCTTGGAACAGGTTGTAATTAACATTTCAAGATAGTTCAAACAAAAAAGTAGCAATATTGTGGTAGGAAAATCCAATTTTAGTATTTTTTCTCTGGGAAGCTCTTATTAAAAGAGTCAAGCACAAGATCATGTCGGAACCAGTGAGGTAATCGTACCTATCTCATTGGGAAAGATATCAAATGTGCACGTATTAAAAACAGTAAACCTCGGATAGACCATTTTCAAGGAGCCTGGGGAACTTGTTAGTAAACATTGGATTATATCAAGGAGCCTTCAAGGGGATTGAGCTAGTTACTCTGCCATTGCATGTATATTGGATCGTAGACCCTTCCCCCAGGTACATTTGTTCCCGTTGGTGACCTTAATGACTATAAACTTTATGATTTTTTCCCATGGTGACGGTGGAAGGAAGGTCCCACTGTACCTGGAGCAGACGTCGACTAGAGTCACTTGGAATTTACGGAGGGTACTCTTCACTTTGAGATGGCATAAGTGGAGAGGCTTGCACTAGACTATTTCATTAAGCAGGTTGTTGGGGTAACTTTTCCAACTGTCATTTCCACATTAGAATTCTACGACGTTGGATTTCATCACCAACTAGTGTTTTTATTGTGGGAATATATTGTTTATGTGTGGATTTCTCTCTTAGATTTTGTAGGCATGTGATCAATTTGATTGTTTCCTTAGAGATTTTAGGATATTTTGTTGAGGTTTTATTTGATTTCGTGTGCTAAAATTTTTAATCGTGGCTTAATTACCTAGACAATCATGTAGAATGTAGGGGAAACCCCCTGAGTACACACCAAGTCAGTTATAAAATCTTAAATCTGAGAAAGTACAACCATCAGGGAGTGGATAAACTAAACACGAGGAAACATCAGTAATTATACATCCTTATTATGAAGTAGATCAACCTCAAACAACTGAAATTTCTCAAAGGAAAATATAAATTTTTGAACTTGTTGAACTTGCTTCCACAACTAGTGAATTATCAACTACTGAGCCTGAAATTTCTGAACTAGAAACTGAACCTAATACATCTAAGCCTACTTTAGATTTCATCACTCCAACCCCTGGTCGTTCTCATTCACCGAGAGTGAAGTTTCGGATCACTGAGAACCTTCCTCCTAGCCTCATTAGCATTGAATAAATTACTGACTCAGAAGAAGAAGTTGTTCTTCCTTCACTTCAGGAATATTTAGATCTTAGGCCAAGTGAATCGATTTACTATTATAGCCCTTTCAAACAAGATCCTTGGTATTCTCAGTTAACAGACTTTCTACACAATTCAATTCTAAACTATTCGCCACCCAAGAGGTAATTACAGACCTTCTTTCAACATGTCTCGTGATTCATCCATGTTTTCTGCATCTCCAGAATCATATTTGTATGGTGGTCCATTTGTTCCTCCAAGGTACCAGTCACTTTCTGATACTTTCTCAGGAGCAGCTCCTTCTCCTGAAAAACTTATACCATTACCTGGTCCAAATGAATCACATATCAAAAATTTGAACGCGAAACAAGTTTACATAATGTATGGAAACATTCCTAACCCTAACCCACAAAGTAGTAACTTAGCACCTGGGGGCATCCTCAAGGTAGTAATTTACCACCTAGGGGGAAACCTCAAGGACAATACACACCTCAATGATAGTACACACCTCAAGGAGTGTACATACCTCAAGGACAATATCAACCTCAAGGGCAGTACTCTATTCAGGGTCCACAACCTCTTCAAGGACAGTACCCTATGCGAGGGAAACGGTCTTTCCAAGGACAAAAGGCTCCTTTAGGGCCGTAGATCTATCAGGAACAAAAAAAAAATCAGGGAGGTCAATATTTTAGTGGTAATTATCCAGCCAACTATCAAACACACGTTCCAAATTATCAACCTGGTCATGGTCCATCTTACACAGCACAACCTTCAATGGGAGCTCCATATCCTGGTCAGCCAATTGGTTTCATTCAAATCTAGCAACATGTCCAACCTACGCTTCAAGTTATACCACAGGTATCTGCACCTAGTACTGTTCGACAACCTGGTCCGAGTACACCTAGAACTCCACCTCAAATTGCTGCACCAACTTCTATTCAACCTACCACGTCTATCCCTGGAACTTCTGAAGCCCTTATTTCTACATCCCCTCAAGTATCACAACCAATCCCTCTAGTCACTGCACAACAAACTGGACCCATATTTGAGACTATTGTTCATATGTCTGCGGGACTACCTGGTACAAGTACAATTGTAACAAGCCAACCTCAGTTTTTTTATCAACCACATCAAGGGCAGTATCAATATGGACATGTAGCACAAAATCTAGTATACAAACATCAAATGTACCCTGGTTACACGTATCAGATACCAGCTCAACCTCAATATGGTCCAACCAACCCTGGTTATCCAGGAGGCATTCCAATCCCAAATGCACATGCTATTCCAAGATATCCTGGATATCCTCCTCCTTGTACTGGTATAGTTCCACAAGGTTATCAATTTTCTCAGTAGGACCCTAACCGTTGGTTACCATTTATAGCAACTTTGGATTTACCCGATTTGTCGTGCCTAATGAATGATTTGATTTATTATCTTCTGTATTGGCCGCCAATGTTGAATAAGTTGCCAAGTGATATTCCTAAGTTCGAAGGTAAATCAGGAGAAGACCCCTCAAACCATGTCATGACTTACCACCTCTGGTGTGTATCCAACTCTTTAATCGATGATTCCATTCGATTAAGACTGTTTCATAGAACATTGATAGGCTTAGCTGTCAAATGGTATATTGAACTACCACGTGGCTCATTCAAAAATTTCAATGCATTAGCAATGGCTTTCTTAACACACTTTCAGTTTCCAGTCTGATACGACAATGGCACGGAACTCTTGACTTCATTAAAAAAAACTACGTCTACGTACTTATCAGATCACATACATGAATGGAGATGTAGAAGATGTTTAGTGAAATTTTTTATTCCGAATCATATTTTGGTAGAATGGTTTATCAAATCATTGCTTCCAAGATCATTGAAGATGTGGCTAAGGGAGTGGTTGTTACGGAATAACAAATCATAGCTCAAGCTCAATACATAGACCTTGTATATACACAGTCTGGTACGTTATATGAAACAATTCCTGAGTTATCACGTCCTGGTCAAATAACTACAACTCCTTCAGGTTGTCATGCAGAAAACAGTGTAATTGGTTTAGTTAGTGCTAATAACAGTAAGAATAAGTCTTCAAAAACTACTTCTCCTATCATAAATTTACCAAATTCACCAAAAGGAGATTCTTCCCTTGAATATTCTGCCAACATTCCTATTGTAGACTCATCTACAGCTAAATATAAAATCGGTAATAAGAAGAAAGGAAAGAATAAAAGCAAACAAACTTCCTCTCCCAGAGAGAAAACTGAAAAGAATGAACCATATGCTGATAAGAGGAAACCTCGTTATCCTTGTCTTATCTGTGACGAGGATCACTTTACCAAAGAGTGCCCACATTGGTTCAAGGTCTCTAAATTCGTCAAAGGTTCACCCACACCTGCTATCTTAAAGGATCCTTTTTCTACTCCAGATAGCAAAATGATAGGATCTTCTTCGAATTCATTGGCAGATATTTTAATGATGTCTAAGGTTATGGTTGCGACGCGATCGCAAGACTATGCAAGTAAAAATCATGTAACTGGTAAAGAGACAGAAAATTATAATCCAATGCCAGTTGTATCTCCTTTGGTTTCTGATCCACTTCACGTAGAGAAACCTAATCTTGATCTAGTGATTAAACCGCCTGCTAAAGGTGTACTTCAAAAATCATCTTTCAATCCACATGCGAGAGCTGCTCAGAATTACAACATTGTTGAAGATTTGGTGATATCCCCTTCAACAATGTCGGCCTTAGAAGTGCTACAATCATGTCCAGCATAAAGGAAGTTAATTTTAGCTATTGGAGCTATATATCCTTGGGATTCTAACCTCATGGTCTTTGATCTAGAAAATTTACACCAAGACTCCCTCATCATATGGCTTTTCAAATTCCAATATTAGTAAAAAAACAGACGATTTTTTCGTACTGTAATTGATGAGGGGGCATCAACGTGCATAATGTCATTAAATTTTTGGAAAACTCTAGGTTCTCCAACACTCAATCAATCACTGAAAATCCTTAAAGCCTTTGATGGAAGATGATTTAATTTGTACGGAATACTCTAGGATCTACTTATAGAAGTAGAAGGAAAAATTGTTAATCTAGATGTGGAAGTTGTTGATGCCCCTCTGGATTACAACCTTCTTTTGGGTCGTAGCTGGTCTTATGCCATGACTTTTGTCATTTCATCCATATTTTGGTTAATCATGTTTCCTCATAAATGGAAGATTGTGAAAATCGATTAGTTGTCATATTATTCGTCTAACCCTGCTTCTACAGATAGTATCCAACATGTTGGAAAATCGACTATCCCATATGAAGATGTTGGTGTATGTTTAGTAAAGAAATCTACTTTGATGGGAAATTTCTTTATGCCTCCACCCAACGTACCGCGTACCATTTCCAACATCAATATGATTTCATCAAGCACTATACCATTCGATGACACTTGGGCAGTGCCTTCAGAGTCAGAACTGGATTATTTCAATGGCGAGATGCCTTTGAGTCCTTTTTAAATGGCATATGTGGTAGTATAGTCATTTTCTAAAACACTTTCAACTACACTTGATAAAATTAATTTGGTCACTAAAGAATCTTCTTCATCATGAAGCTAAGGCTTGACATCACTTTCCGATCCTTTTCAACAAGTGTTTCATACTGATGAAAGTATTCAAGAATTTTTGTTTTTGGATGAATTACCCTGGGATGATCTACACCATAGATCTTAATTTTTACCTGAACTTGATAGTTTGAAAATGATTTTTCATCTATTTTTACAATATATTATGTCAAGGAACCACAAAATACCATATCGATTACAAATTTAGATTCTAAGATTAATTTGGGAAACATTTCTACAATTGTTCCTATTGACATATCAGTTAAACCTGGAATTGTTGAAAACATTCATGTAGGTGCTTCTTGTACAATTGAAGAGATTAATACAAAGCCCTATTTCAAGAATTACAATACATATTTGCCTGGTCTTACGAAGAGATGCTAGGAATCGATCCAAATATTGTCATTCATGAAATAAAGACATACACGGATGCCAAGCCTATTAGGAAAAGATTACGTCCAGTACATCCGCCAAAATTTGCTGCTATCAAGGCTGAAGTTGAAAAGCTATTGTGAGCAGGATTTATTTATCCAATTCCATTGACATATTGGGTACCTAATATAGTTCTCGTTACCAAAAAACAAGGGACTATAAGAGTATGCATCGATTATAGGGATATTAATAAAGCATGTCCAAAAGACAATTATCCTACCCCCTATATCAACCAAATTATCAATGATTGTGCTGGGAATGAAATTTTCTCATTTATGGATGGATTTTCCGAATATAATCAAATAAACATACTCCCTACTTATCAACCAAAAACAATGTTTATATGTCCTTGGGGGACATTTTATTATTGCAAATTACCTTTTGGATTAAAGAACGTTGGTGTAACTTTTCAAAGGGCCATGTATTATGATTTTCATGATATCAAACATATTGTACAGACTTATCTTGATGATTTACCTACTCACTCATTACACAGGGACAATCATCCTACACACTTAGGAGCTATTTTTATGAGGTGTAGGCATTACAAGATTCATTTGAATCCGCACAAATGTGATTTTTGTGTGCAATCAGTATGATTACTAGGATTCGTCATTTTGAAAGCCGACATTTGTGTCGACCCCTTGAAGGTTGAGGCCATCATTAATTTACCTCCTCCTTCCACACTTCACCAACTCCAAAGTTTGCAAGGGAAAGAAAACTTTCTACGTAGGTTTATCTCAAACTATTTTGAGTTAACAAAAGGTTTTGCCCGGTTGTTGAAACAGAATGTTCATTTTATTTGGGATGAGATTGTTGATCGATATTTTGATGCTCTAAAACACACTTTAACCCATGCACCATTATTGCATCCACCTAATTACCACGAGGACTACTTTTTATACTTAGCAGCCTCTGATTCCACCATTGGAATCATTCTAGTTCAGGAATATGAATCTCACAATGAGAATATTTGTTTCTTATCAGTACGTTAGATCCATGGTATGGATATATCATCATATATCTTCAAACCCAAACCTTTCACCCAGAGCTTTCACGTTCACATCGATGAAGAATCCGGTATCAATCCCAACAATACAATATTGTTGGGGACACACTTTATCATCATGGTGCAAATTCTATTTTTTGACGTTGTATAACTCACAAAGAGGCTGAAAGGGTTTTGAATGACTGCCACTCTAAAGCATGTGGTGTTCATATGTCTGTGTTTTCCACAGCCCAAAAAATATTGCGCACTGGTTATTTTTGGTCGTAATTGTTCAAAGATTGTATTATTGTGGTCTAAAAATACCACAACTGCCAAATTTTTGATCAAAATATGCGTGCACCTCCAGATCCTCTTCACCCAATCATTGATGTCAGTCCTTTTGTGAAATGGGTCATTGATTTCATTACATGTAACCCTCACTCGGCTGAGGGGAATGGGTATATTATTATCGATGTAGATTACTTTACCAAATGGGTCGAGGCGATGCCTACATTCGCGACACATGGAAAAATTGCATCTACATTCATATTCAATCATGTGATTGCTCGTTTCGGTGTACCCCAAGCTATTATCACAGACCATGGGAGTCATTTTCGAAATATAATGATGACCGAACTTTCTGATCAACTTGGCCTACACCATGATAACTCTACTCCTTATTACCCGCAGGCTAATGGTCAAGTTGAAGCCCTCAATAAGGTTTTAACCACCATGATTAAATGGATTATCAGAACTCACAAATCGAATTGGCATACCATGCTTTTTTCGGCACTATGGGCATACCGAACCTTAGCAAAAACTACTATAGTGTTCACTCCTTTTCAACTGGTCTACAGTTTAGAAGTTGTGTTACCCATTGAATGCAAAATACCGTCACTCCAATTAGCCATAGAGTTACAATCAGCTACCTTTGAAGAGGAGAAACGCCTATTGTACTTAACAAAATTAGATGAGACTCAGCGCACCGCTGCATTAGCTACCGAAGCTCATAAGAAACGTGTGAAAACTTAGTATGATCGAAGTGTTACCCCTCGTGTTTTTTTAGAAGGTGACCTAGTCTTAGTATACAATCAAGCAAAAGATAAGCTAGGTGCTGGAAAATTCAAACCAATGTGGCATTTTCCTTACATTCTCAAGCATGTGCTTGCTAAAGGGGCCTGTGAATTGACTGATTATGACAGGGTCTCTTTAGAAAAACCCAAAAATAGTCTTTATCTTAAGAGATATTATGCTTGACTTTCGTGTGAAGATCTCACTTGTACATTAGTTACTTTTTAGATAGTGTGACTTAGATTAGATAAGTGTGCCTAGATTAAGTTTGTTGCTACTACTATCACTGCTTATCTTGATTACTCTTGATATTGCAGATGTCGACATCCCTTCACACGTACATTGGTTTTGTTGATGGTGCCTATCGTATTATACAGAATATCTCTTCCGCAGCTTGGGTTATCTATTCACCCACTGATGAGTTAGTTTCTATGCATGGGGTAAGCCTTGGTCAAAAAATGAACAATATTGTAGAATATAGTGCAATCATTGAGTTATTATCTGATGCCATTTCATTTGGTATTCGACGTTTGATCATTAGGTTGGATTCAGAACTCATTTTATTACCTTAAAACAGAGTATACGCAATTAAAAATCCAGTGTTATTGAGATTATTTTGGAAGGTTCTTCTCTTGGAATGACAGTTTGATTACATAGAATATCAACATATTTCAAGAAATTTAAACACATTGGCTGATGCATTGGCTAATCGTATTCTAAATAGACATTTGCAACATTAAAATAGGAAACAAAAACAACATTTGATACATGTTGAACAAGATACTCAGAGAAAGTATTAATATCATATATAGGTTTGCTTTCAAAAATATTAAATCGTCTATGATCATAGGTTCAAACACCTTATGATCTAATAGATACTAATACAAAAAAAAAAACATGTCAATCCACAATGATCATCCACTATCCATGATGATGATCATGGTAATAAACTATGGCACACACCACCTTGCGCAGGAATCTCTTAAATTGTCCTAGAACACCTGTAAGATGTCTTTGAAGCTAGAGAGGAATGTCATCTATCCCTGTCTTGGGAATATCTATGGTTAACTTCTCCAGGTTTTGTTTCATATCAGTCAGGATCTCTACTGCCTGATCCTGTGGTGGTGCTAGGCTCTTCTTGCCGCCTATCAAAGTGATGGAGTGTATCTGGTTATCGTGGACCAACATATTCCTTTAATTATTTTTATCAGTATTGGATGATAAAAAATAAATAAAAATTAGATTAAAAACATCAAAATAGTTCACTTACCTGATTCATCCCATTGTGCCCCTGGAGGCAAGGACATCTCAAGATCACCTCTAAAATCTATACCTGCATTAGGGAAGTCTTCAATTGTGAAGACTTGGTTCCTTAGCCACACAAAGTACGTCAGAGTGAACCGAACCACTGAACTTCCATCACCACCATGGCAGGCCATTAATGCAACCCAACATACCATCTGAGGTTCCCGAGGTTCCCCACGATCTACTAGAATAAGCTGAGGGGCGAGAAGTGGGATTCTTTCCAAAGAAAAAGAAATCAAAATGGTGCCATAACCAAAATTTTTCAACTTTGAATTATTTTCTCTGGTTAATTGGCCTTTCATGTTGGCCAATACCCCTTCGCACCAGTTGATTATGGTGCCTCTGAAACACTCTACCGCGATCTGCATTCGAGATTTAGTGGCTACATGTGGAGCCGCACTTCCACACAACCTGGTTATTGTAAATGAAATCACTTTGAGATATAATCGCAAGATATTTTTTATGTCTATGCGATTACCCTTTGGATCTGCCTCATCACTGCAAAACTGTTGTTTGTAGCTAGCAACGGGTAGGCCACCCTGTCTAGCCCCAAACAAGGATATGTTCTCTCCTCTTCGGGACAATCCAGTGAGGAAATAGATATCCTTGGGCTCGATTTCAAGTCGATGGTCACCAATGATAAAGCATTGATCTTGAACTTCCCATGCATTTACTAGCCATGTCATCAGCTCTACTTTTGCTTTCATACCTTGGATCACCCAGAACTTATATAACCAACAAGTTTACAATGCACATATTGTGGTAGCATCATTCATCGCTTCATTTTCTATAGCCTCATGCTCACATTCTCTCCACTCTAACATGGTGAAATAACCTGCAAATAAACACATTTGAAATTTAGAAACCATTGGAGTGTAAAACTTTAATCATTTTTAAGAGAATTTGTAAATTTTAAAACAGTCATGGCGCCTCTGTAGTTTTTGTGCGGAGACAGTGCAGACGTCCACATGGGCTCCACACAAAAACCATGGTAGCCAGATAATTTTCCTTTTGAAAAATTATCATGGTCCGCAGGTAGTACGCGCATAACCTGCGGACCCCCGAGAGTGCATTTTTGAACATAAATTCCTCCCAAAAATGAATTTAAAGCTAAAAAAGAGAATTGAAATGGATATAAATGAAGATTAAGATGATTTGGATTACCTTGTTCTGATGAATCATGGAATCAACGATCAATTCTCCCCATATTAGCTCCAGAACGTTTTTGCCAAAAGCTCTCAATTCACTCCTCTGAAGACAAAAGGTGAAAATGATTTTGTTTAACTCCTTTTTATAGTTTTTGAATGAATAAAATATTATATTTTATTTATTTTTCACTTTAAAAGGTTATTTTTTAATATTTTTACTTCTTGGAAACAGGTATGTGTAATCTTTTGAGTTTCTATGAAGGATATAGGATTTTTCGGTGAAAGAATTATTTTTACGTTGAGTATACTTTTATCACTTTTTCGAGCTCTTGAAAATTACGAGAAAGTGAAACCCTGGAGTTTTCTTTTAAGCCCTTTTCAGACTCTCTAAATATGAAAATATCACCGAGTGCTTGACTATTCGAACTCATTAAAGGAAATGAACAGTTGTCCCTTCAGTATAAGTTTACCCCTTTTTCGGACTGAAATGGACTATTTGCAAAAAATGTATACGTTGAATAATCATGGTCAATAACGTTATCTCTTGTATTATTTTATCCTTTTTTGGGCTTGAGAGACTAAATTTACGAAAAAGTACAACCACGGAGTTACTTATGTTTTTCTCCTGACTCCCTAAAACTGAAAAACATCAAGTTTCTCCTATACTGGACTCGTTAAAATTTAGCAGTAAAGGACCTGTAGATTACAAACAGGACCGAACCAATCCTTCTAAGGGTTCAATTTTAATACTAAGATGGACTCATCTGAAGGATGAGCTTACACAAATAAGAAAATGTTATCCTCCTCAAGATTTTCAAAAATAAAGAGGTACTTGCCAGTAATGGTGGGGGGAAAAGAGAGAAAAAGAATCCAGTTGTCACCCTTATTTGAAAAGAAGTATATCACTCTTGAACACGACACTTTTTCACACTTGTACCTGGGTTGGGAAAATCCTTTGTCTAACAATTAATTAAACCACATTGAAAGTCTTCAGTCGGTTTCTAGGTATTAGCTTTAGGTCAAGTTTTACCAAAACATTTGCAGTGTCATTATGTGTTGAAGAGACAGTTCAAATAAACCATTCATTGCAAACATTTGTCTCCATTCGTGTTTACCATCCCTGAGTCAGTCCTTGCAAATATTTCTTCAAAACTTGATCTAATGGTTTCGTGTCGTGGGTTTTCCTGTGACGGGTCACTTTCTATCAACGGCAACTCATCATCTAGAAAGTTGATCTAGAATCCTATTAGTACCTTGGGATCTACATGCCGTAATGGCAGGTTTCTTGCCTTTGACGAGAGGTTGCATCATTGACCTTTGATCAAATGGTTCTGTGCAGTGTTCGACTACAAATCATTCATTCGCACTTCATCGATTGTACTGAGTACTTTGAGAGCCATTTTCATTATTGGTGGTTTCTCTCCCACTTGTTAACAGTTCACATCATTTACTGGTAATCAAGTGGTTTCTACCATGTTCGACTTCGACACAATCAATCGCATGGATATAATCGTACTAGTTCAGGAAGCGGAAATCAAGACCCTGGATCTAGTTTCCACCATCCAGGCTGCGAGGAGTTATATTATTCATGATACAGTAGACTACTTATGATAGATGGTTGCACCCATACTGTGTCTACTATTGATGTAATATCAAAATCATATATGTACCAGAACATTTAGTTAGTTTTGATTTGAGTATGGGAATGCCTACCTCAGCAATGATATATATATATATATATATATATATATATATATATATATATATATATATATATATATATATATATATATATATATATATATATGCTTACATTGAATGTTTTTATAGGTTTTTGACCAGTGTGTCCACAATCCAATCCTCAGAATGATAAAGCACTTCACTCTTCATAACAACCTCATACTTCGCACTTTAGGGGGCAATTAGTTACACGTTATTTTTTCACCATGACATTTGACTATCCATATAGGTTCATCACTACCTATATTGTGCTCCCTTAGAAGTCAAAACCCCTAATGTTCCCAAAATATGTCTTGGAATTGGAGAAAAGCTCATTAAAACCCTTAAAATTCTAACTTTTCACTTTTCCTAGCCTTTTCCTATGGGTTCACGGATACTTGTTGTATAGCCTGTGGCAACTCCCGCACGCTCTGCTAATAAAACCTGCGGACCCCCGTAAAAATTCAAATAAAGGAAAAAGTAAGTTCTAGAATCAAAACTGGTTGAATATTCTCCCAACTGAAAGCTTCTAGAGGCACGATCAATTGGAGCTCTATCCCTCCACTCATGGAGCTTATCCCTTGGTCTATGGAGCTCAAATCCCTTCATGAGAGGAATCCATCCCCCTCTTTATTGAACTGAAATTACCTCCATTTCCCTATAAATTAAGCTCATGTTTCAGTGTCAAGGGTAGATTGTGGGTAGCTTGTACTTGGTAATTGCTGAAGAAATTCATAAGAGATCATACTCTCTACACTATTTGTTGTTGGCATGACAATGATCACACCCTTATGTCCATAACTCCATGTTGGTTCAAAGAGAGGAAGGCTTGTCAAACTGAAGGAGGAACGATTGTTCAAGACCCTGGGAGAAAATTGTATGACATCAAGGCATCAGGTTGTAAAGTTACTCTTTTCATTCAAGATAATACATATGGATCTCATTTTCTCATTGAGTTGTTCTTGTGCTTATTTGAATAATTCAATACTTAGACTCCTTGGTCACTAATTTAGATTAGTTGTTCTTAATTATTATATGTCGCAGGTGCTTTTAATTCTTTTTTCTGTCTTTGATTGCAGGTTCTACTTACTCGAGAAGCCTCTTTCAAGTGGCTGGATAAAATACTGCACCAAACGTTGGATTTCAAGGTAGGGGCATGTCCTCTTTCTTTGTTTATAATAATTCTGAATTGAAAATAATCTAGAGAAAACGATTTACAAATGGATGTTTGTTTCTAGCTATTCGTAGAATACTAGGGAGATGGCTCTTGTCTGCAAGAGGGATTAATCCACATAACAAAGAGCACTTGAAAATAAGGAAGGATTCAACTTACAAAGGGAAAAGGAGACCTTTTTAGAATCAAATAATGATTTCTCAAATACGGGTATATCAACATATAAAGCATCGAGAGAGCCTATGGGCGTGGTCGAATGAGATGCAGAACTAAAGCCCTTCCTGCATGCTTGTATTAATCTTTTGCGCAATAAGAAGGTAGTTGAGAACCTCCAAGAAGTAATAGAAAACTCGCAGAGAAAGAATAGCCCCTGATGGAGTAGAAGGTTTTCAATAATATTTATAAGAATAAAAGAAGAACTGGACGGGAAATACGCTTGACTGCTTAGATCAGTGCATACTAAAGGGATTATGTTATCTTGGATTTAGGGTTTGATGCGAACGTCTTACCAAAACAGACGTGGTAGCGAATGGAAGAATCTAATTTGGGGTGGTCAACTATTCAGCTGCGCATGGTGAAAAAAAAAAATATTATCCCATTAGGAAGACTCTCACAAGTAGTTGTGGATATTGAAGAAGTTCGGGTGCTCGCAGACTTTGAAGTTATCCATATTGTTGATGATACTGACTCATATCTTGCACTATTGGGTCTGGATTGGGATATCGATATGGATGACATCATTAACCTCAAGCGTAGAAGTATGGTGTTTGAAATTAATGGAACCAAGGTTGCGGTCCCTCTAGACCCTGCAGAAGGAGAAAGATATACTGAGCCGATCCACACAGACGATGATGTTGACCATATTTATAAGTTAACTGTGTGGGATGAAGACTAGATCAACCCAATAGCATATGGTCGACTTAATTTGGATAAGGATAGTTCATTTTTTTCATATTTAGATGAGGAGATGGAAAAGTGGTAGAATCGTTTGCATGAAGTATTTGTGTTGTGTTGCAATCGGGTAACCAAAGCTCTATAGTGCATATCCTCAGAGATACGAGATTTGCCTTATTATGACGAAATGAGTAATGTTAATATGTTTTTATAAGAACTTGAAAAAATTGTTGCACAATCACAGTGGTTCCATGCACTCGATATAGCTCTGCGCTCAACACCGGCACGTTGGTGGGAGATGCGCAAAGGCAACTTGGCTAACTGGGAAGAATGCACCTGCATGATGCATCTACGATTTGAGCATCTGAATACCAAAATAGGAGAGACCTATTCTAGAGAAGGTGATTCGCACAAACATCTAGCTAGATGGAATGAAGCATGGGGTGAAGAGTTGAAGCCAGAATGGGTGCATATATTCATCCACACTTTGGGGAAGTTGAATATGGACTGGTACCTCGAAACTGAATTGCGGCAAGGAACTACTAAATTAACTACGCTAATAGAAAGTTTTATCCTGACCTTTAGTTTTGAAAGTGGGTTCAAATTCCTTGTTGAGGCATTATAGGATATTCAAGAAGTCATCTTTAACACCACAAAGTCTTCGGTTGAATGCACCTTGCCAGCATGGGATGCGCAGATGAGGTACATCGTTGACTGTCGAAATTTATCAATCGAAGATAATGAAGAAGAGCTAAGGAACATTAATATTCTTGATTCTAAAGGACAGCGCGCAGTTTCTGGGCCTACGGATGAGTTACCTAATGTAACTAAGCCTCTAAAGATTAGGAAAGTTAATATTGGCTCAGAGGAATAACCAAAATTAGCGAATATAAGGGACTATTGGGATGATGATACTGTGGGAAATATCGTCAAGTTATCAACTAAATATTAGGATTTGTTTCCTACGAAATTTTTTGAATTGAAGGGGAATGTAGGAGACCTCGAGGTAATGATGATCACCTTGAAACCAGATGCGTGACCTGTGAAGCAGCGCCAATATAGTTTGAATCCCAACTACAAGCAGAAGGTCAAAGAGGAGTTGGAGAAAATGGTTGTTGTAGGGAGCATTGAACTAGTAGAAGAGTCATATTGGGTAAGACCTATGGTGGTTCAATACAAGAAGACCAAGGGAGAAATAAGGATTTGTGTAGATCTACGCAAATTGAATTATGCTTGCATGCATGAACCATTTCCAATCTATTTTATGATGAAATACTGGTCAATGTGGGTGGGCAGGAGGCCTACTCATTCACTGATGGATTCTCTAGATAACATCGATAAGGATCACGCTGGAAGATAGAAGAAAAATAACCTTTGCGACAGAGTGGGGATCCTTTCAATAGACAGTCATGCCATTTGGTCTGAAGAAAGCATCGGTTATATTCTCGCAAATAGTAGTAGTTGTGTTCAAGGAATACATCCACAAACTCTCAGAAGTATACTTTGATGACTAGACTATGTTGAAATTTGCAACAATAAACAGTGAAATTGGCATCCGGAAACAAAATCCAGAAAATGGCACCCATAAATGGCTCCCATGTAAGGTTTTTGATTTAATTATCCCTTAATTAAATTTAAAGTAAATTGTAATTTCATCTCATAAAAACTTGTAATAGCTAACTAAGTGAGATAGACTTAGTTAGCTCAAGAATTTCGAGTTGAGGGTGAAAGGTGAGACATGTAGAGTGATTCTATTATTTTTAGAGTCCATTTGGATTTGTAGCACTAGTGTGGTGTGAGTGTAATCAGTTAACTCAAATTAATTGAGTTAAAATCAGTTTAACTATTTTTAACTGAGTGATGAGCTAGTGAGAGTGTTACACAGCAATTTGTCACCGTCCCTGCAATTCCCCGTCCCGTGTATTGGAGGGCTTATTCCGTGACTTGTGAGCAGTGACATGATCTGAAAACACTTTCATGGCATTCCCCTATACATGGACTTTCATTCCCCTGAAAACATCTCCTTGTGAAAAACCCTAAAAATAGCTTTTTCACCCTTGGTGCAACTAGCCAGTGTTATACCTGCGCCAATGGGGGAAATGTTCCAAAGAGGGCGTGCCAATTGGCGCTCTGTCTCAGATTCGCACTCGCGCCAGGCTTAATAAAGGGTGTTTTTTAAAAATAAATGGCACAATATTGACTCCAACCAACTTCTGAACTGATCTCTAAATTGAGTTGGGACGTTTGGCTCCGGATTTCCATGTAGAGGAAGTAGTTTTCCACCTCTCATGGAAGCTTCCTTGAGGATAGGGCCAATCCCATGATTTTAGGGATCCCAACTCCTCTTCCACCATCTATATAAGCTTTCCATTTCCCTTTGCAAGCTAGTCTCCAAGAGCCTTCATAGCCTAAAGAATGCTGCAAGAGCTTTGATAGTCCTCATAGTGCCAAATCCATAGCAAGGAGATTGACGATCGAAGAGAGAGGCTTGTCCCCATTCCCGACAAGCTTTACCGAGACCTATTCCGCTGACGACCCGTCGAAGGAAGGTTCAGCGTCAGAGCCTGGTTTTATTTTCCTTTGTATGATTAATAATAAGCGACTATTGGTTATGGTTCCACTCGTATTTTTCATTATGATCTTGAGTTGTGTCTTCTCTGACTGATACATAATTTCATATATCGGTTTTTACGATTGTGGTTGTCGTGTTTCTTGTGTGTGCAGGTGTTCGATCGCAGTGAGTGAGAGGACTGTGATCTGCTGGAGCAAGGAAATGGGAGTGCCATCTTCCCTACAAACAACAACGTTGGACTTGAGGTAGGCCTTCATCGCAAGTTGGTTTATTGCAATTAGGAACTTGCACCTTAGCGTGATACGATTTTTGCTAGACCTGATCTAGGCTAGTAGGGATCGCCTCTATCCGCAGAGGGGATTTACCTCTACAACAAATTGGCGACTCCACTGGGGAAGCCTACTACTAAACTTGTTGTGAGGCCACTTTATAAAGGTGTTTTATGAAGGTCTTCCTATAATCCAAATGCCAGTGCCGCTCAGCACTACAGTATTGTTGAGCATTTGGCTCAGGCGCCTTCTGCTATGTCCACATTGGAAGTCCTTCAAAGTTTCCCTTCGCAACAGAAAGCTCTGTTGTCTGCGATCGGTGGGATCGATCCCACCGATTCTAGCCTTCTCACCTTCGACCTAGAAAACTTTACCCCCCGACTTCCGCATCAAATTGCTCTTGTGATACAAGTCGGGATCAACGGTCTTAACATTCATAGGGCCGTTGTGGATGAAGGTGCTTCTACCTATGTCATGTCGTCCGCCTGCTGGAAGGCCATTGGCTCTCCAGCCCTTTCATCATCTCCCAATGCCTTAGAGGCATTCGATGGTCAGGAATCCAAACCCCTGCGTGTTCTCGAGAGTTTTCCGATTACGTTACAAGGGAAGACAGTCAACGTAGAAGTAGAAGTGGTTGACGCCAAGCTTAACTACAATCTACTTCTTGGCCGCAGTTGGACTCACGCCATGTTATGCGTGCCATCCACCCTCTTTTGACTTCTTTTTTTTCATGAGGGAAAAATTGTTACTGTGGATCAGTTGTCTTTCTTCACCTCCACCTCTGAGAAAAACGTTCCTTACGTGGATAAGATACCC
The DNA here is from genome assembly GCA_034641835.2 of Pinus albicaulis. Lineage (NCBI taxonomy): Eukaryota > Viridiplantae > Streptophyta > Pinopsida > Pinales > Pinaceae > Pinus > Pinus albicaulis. The sequence goes on from CM076582.1 coordinate 1,385,657,830, forward strand.
AATCCCCCTGATAGTGTAGGACCCGGTCTCTTCGAGGACCCCGTCCTCATGGGTATTTTTCACGCGCCACCACCACACACCGTTCAAGTTAATATGGTCTCTAGGTCTGACGACCAATGGATCATCCCTTCGCCTGAACAGGTGACCGATTTTGAAGAATCGATGCCCTAACTCCAGTAGAGATTAATTACTATGAAATCGTCACTGCATCTGATCCTCCTCTCTCTCAAAGTGCTCCTTTGAGCATGGATTTAGATATCTACTCTCAATTCCCCTGGCCTGGCGAGGCCGACTCACCTGATCCTCTAAAAGAGATTTTCCCTTCTGACGAAGCCATTGTTGAGACAATGTCTCTTGAGGAGCTGCCTTGGAGCGATGGACATCATCCTTCCTCCTTCATGCCCAACCTAGGGGCACTTTCAGATTGTCTAGAGCGTGATGTATCTGATCATCTCTCTCCTGAGCCTCCTCCATTGAGCTCCCTAGACCATAGTTTCTCTTCTTGTGCCAAGCTCCTAAAACAATGAAACAAGTTGCTACGAGGACAGTTCTTTTAAGTGTGTCAACCTTGTTAAAATAATGAAACACGAGCCTGTTCAATTTGAGTTTTGATAGATTTAGTTCAAATCTCTTACGTTTTCAACCTTCACTCCATTTCCTATGGACTAAAGCTTGGGGGGCATGTACCTCGAATTGAGACACCATGCTGGGGACATGCTCGTCTTCTTCAAGCATAGTTTGTGTTTTAAGCTTGCATAAAAATAAAACGCATTTCCAAGCATACTTTGCATGTGTGCTTTCATGTGTGCTTTTAAGCTTGCATAAAAAATAAAATGTGTGATTAGATACATTTTGTGAACTTTTTCATTGGGTCAATTGTTATGCAACTAATGCATCAACATAACATTGTATTAGACATTTGCATAGCATATAAAAACATCATCACATGTAAAAAGATCCATCTAGAAATAGGTATATATGTGTGTGTGTGTGTGTGTGTGTGTGTGTGTGTCGAAATGTTTGCATAGTGTGCATCACATAAAGTCAAAAATATACATGTTTGTCTGATAATAGCGAGACAACATGTCTCTCAAAAAATATGCATGAAAAATCCCTAAATAGCTAATCAGCACGGTGCTCGTGGTAACATGCCACCGCGCGCACCAATCGCCTCAGCAGTCTGTGAAGGCGACTAGGTACCCCCACAGTGTGTCGCTGGTAAGCTAATGGGACGTCTGCCAGCTGTGCATAGTCCGGGATCCCCCGAGCAATGCCCTCCAGATTCTGGATCAGCTCACTCCCTTCGCCACCCTCAGCTTGAGGGTCATGTACGATATGGGTCCTCCGCGCAATGGGCGACATGCCCACGGGCCTCTCTGGGCCAACGTCTGCATACACATAAAATTTTTAGAATAGACATGTATTACCAAAAAAATCATAAATACATAAAAATCAAAAAGAGAATCATACCCAGCTCCTCATCCCACTCCTCCCCCTCTGGGAGTGGAAGATCTGGATCTCCGGTGAAATCGGTCCCAGCATAAGGCCAATCCTCGACCACGATCAGTTGTCGCCGTAACCACCCAAAGAACTCGGGTCTCCAAGACATCTGTTGACCTCCTCCTGACCTGGGCATAAGTGTTGCCCAGTGAACCATCCTTGGCTCCCTCGGAATTGGCTCGGCAACTATTGCCCCTTGGCCTTGGAAAATGGGTAATCGTTCCAGGATGAACGACACCAAAATGGAACTGTAGCCGAATTTCTTTAGTTTGGATTGCTTGCAACTTGTTAGCTGCCTCTTTATGTTGGTTGTCACCGCAATAGCCCAATCGAACAATGTGGGGTTCATATACTCGGAGGCTAGTATGAGTTGGGCCTTGGTTGCCTCATCTGGAGCTTGAGATCTTGCAGCTCGTGTAATTGTATGAAGCACTACCCTAAGTACTAGGTCCCAGACAATGTGGATGTCCATCTTCCCGCTTCCCGATCCTGTTCGTGCCCCTGGGCACACTCTTGCCATTACCATCTCCATTTTCTCTCTGGAAGGTCTGCTGCTGGTTATGATTGGCACTGGACCTCTGCGCGACAATCCGGTTATGAAGTAAACATCATAGACCTCAAGAGCTAATACTTGGTCCTGAAGTTTGAATACTTCCTCATTCTCATCCTATATGCTGCCCAAGTACTGTAGCAGCTCAGGTTGAGCTCTTAAGCATGGTGTAAGGAAGAACTTTTTGAGTCCACAATTCTTGAGTGCATTCATACAGGCTTCATTTTCCATAGCCATTTCATCTTCCTCCCTATGTTCCCTCTCCTTCCATTCGATAACCATTGTGCCCGAATATCTGCATCAACACAATAAAAAATGCTTTATTAGACCTCTGGTACATTTGAAAATCCACATGGGTAGCTCACATTTTGAAATTGTTAAGCGGAAAATTAAGTTGCGCCAATTAGCGCGACCCCTTTTTGAAGAAATGTCCATTGGCGCGGGTCCGTGCCCGATACCCGCGCCAATGGAGCGAGCCCTAAAATTTTAAAAGGGGCCCCCCCGAAGTCTAATGCACAATGAAAACGCATAAAAAATGGATTAAAATGGAGTTTAAGGGAGTGCCGTTTACCTGGAGCCAACGAGGAGCTGGATGGTGTCCCGGATCAGTCGCAATCACCGTCGCAAGTTTGCACACAAACATACCACTCTTGCTCTCCAAGGTAAAAAGTAAAAGTAAATTTGTTTTACCATTTGAAGCCTATTTATAACTTTTTAATTCAAAAATTAGGTTTTAAATGTCATTTTTCTCAATATTTTAATATATCTTGTCGAAAGTGGATTTTACACTTGCTTTTATGTGCAGCGACAGGTTTTTACACGACTTGGACAATGATACGAGTTGTATTTTATACTTTTTCGGACTCAGTAAAAACACGAAAAAGTCATTTTGGAGTCACCTTTCAGCTCTTTTCTGACTCTCTAAACATGAAAATATTGTCGAGTCCCTTGTCGTTTCGATCTCGTTAAATTGGAAACGAAAGGACATCTACCCGGTATACGTTTACCCCTTTTTCGGGCTGGGATAGATTATTTACGAAAAAGGAATACCCTAGCCTATCGCGACTAGGAGGTTCTCTTAGACATAGTTTTCTACCTTTTCGGGTCTGGGAAACTATTTACGAAAAGGGACCGTTGGAGTTTACTTTTCCGCTGTCTTTTCAAACTCTCTAAACATGAAAAGTCCTGAGTTCTTCCTTTATCAGACTCGTTAAACCCTGATGACATCGGATTCAGTCGTAATGACGGTATTCGAGTTTCTCCTTCCTAGGGCTCGTTAAATGTACTAGGATGGATTTGTCTGAAGGACAAACTTATATGACAAGCATATGCTATCCCCTTCAAGCTTGTTTTCAAAAATAATTGGGGTACTCGCCAGAAATGGTGTGGAAAATGGAACCAAAACCGTTGTCGTGTCGGCAGTATGTCACTCTTGAACATGGCACTTGTCTACATTCATGTCGGGTTGGGAACATCTCATATCATTATCTGTTTGCCTCCGTGGGTTTGGGTAATCCTTTTCGGCCTCTCATCTGCTCTTTGCCTCGTCACCATGACCTCTGATCTTTTGATGTCAAATACTGCCAAGTCCACTGTCGTGCCGCCGTATGTTTAAGAGAAGTTGACCTCTGCAAAATTTCAACCTTCCTTTGATTCTCATCTGATATTGATTCACAAAGACATTATGTTCCTCTGTCTCGCGTCGATGATGTGGGAAACACTATGGCCCACCTTCGATCAAGGTCACTTCCTGTCAACTTCAACTCATTATCCAGGAAGCTGATCCAGAGACTCCCTTTTGGTACCTTGGAGCCTGCATGCCTCAATGGCAGGTTCTTCGCGTTCGACATGAGGTTTTCATCATTGGCCTATGATCGAGTGATTCTACTGGTGTTCGACGCCAGCTCACTGATTCACATGTCGTAGATTGTACCTATAGTGCCTTGAGGACCATTTTCATTATTGGTGGTACCTCTCGTGTCTGTTAACAGCTTTCATCATTGGCTGGTAATCAGGAGATTTTCTTGCATGTTCGACTTCAGCTCACTTATTCGCATTCTTGAACTTGTACTTTTTTCGGGTCGAGATGGAGTGCAAGACCCTGGATTTTGTCTGTTGGAATCCAGGCTGGGATTTTGTGGATTATTATGATTGGTTACATGACTCACTGATTGGATGGCTGCGACCATACCTGAGTCTCTTTATCGATCCTTATTGGATGGCTGCGTCCATGCCTTGGATCTGGATTCTTGCATACTCTATTATGGATGGCTGCACCCATACCACATATATATCATGTATTTGAGATATCATTTGTACTTCTCTATGCAGGTTTTCCGACGGCAGTGTTTTCAGTTGGACACGTTCTCGTAAAGCATTTCACCCCTCTCTCTCTTTTGGGCCTCATGCTTTAGGGGGCATCTGTTACACAGCAATTTGTCACCGTCCCTGCAATTCCCCGTCCCGCGTATTGGAGGGCTTATTCTGTGACCTGCGAGCAGTGACATGATCTGAAAACACTTCTATGGAATTCCCCTAGACATGGAATTTCATTCCCCTGGAGACATCTCCTTGTGAAAAACCCTAAAAATAGCTTTTTCACCCTTGGTGCGACTATCCAGTGTTATACCCATGCCAATGGGGGAAATCTTCCAAAGAGGGCGCACCAATTGGCGCTCTGTCTCAAAGTTGCACTCACGCTAGGCTTAATAAAGGGTGTTTTTTAAAAATAAATGGTGCAAGATTGACTCCAACAAACTTTTGAACTGGTCTCTAAATTGAGTTGGGACGTTTGGCTCTGTATTTCCATGTAGAGGAAGTAGTTTTCCACCTCTCATGGAAGCTTCCTTGAGGATAGGGAAAATCCCATGATTGTAGGGATCCCAACTCCTCTTCCACCATCTATATAAGCTTGACATTTCCCTTTGCAAGCTAGTCTCCAAGAGCCTTCATAGCCTAAAGAATGTTGCAAGAGCTTTGATAGTCCTCATAGTGCCAAATCCATAGCAAGGATATTGACGATCGAAGAGAGAGGCTTATCCCCATTCCCGACAAGCTTTACCGAGATGTATTCCGCTAACGACCCGCCGAAGGAAGGTTCAGCGTCAGATCCTGGTTGTATTTTCCTTTGTATGATTAATAATAAGAAACTATTGGTTATGGTTCCATTCATATTGTTCATTATAATCTTGAGTTGTGTCTTCTCTGACTGATACATAATTGCATATATCGGGTTTTAAGCTTGTGGTTGTCGTGTTTCTTGTGTGTGCAGGTGTTCGATCGTGGTGAGCGAGAGGACTGTGATCTGCTGGAGCAAGGAAATGGGAGTGCCATCTTCCCTAAAAACAACAGTGTTGGACTTGAGGTAGGCCTTCATCGCAAGTTTGTTTATTGCAATTAGGAACTTGCACCTTAGCGTGATACGATTGTTGCTAGACCCGATCTGGGCTAGTAGGGATCGCCTCTGTCTGCAGAGGGGATTTACCTCTACAACAAATTGGCGACTCCACTGGGGAAGCCTACTGCTGAACCTGTTGTGAGGCCACCTTCTAAAGGTGTTCTGCGAAGGTCTTCCTACAATCCAAGTGCTCGTGCCGCTCAGCACTACAGTATTGTTGAGGATTTGGCTCAGGCGCCTTCTGCTATGTCTGCATTGGAAGTCCTTCAAAGTTTCCCTTCGCAACGGAAAGCTCTGTTGTCTGTGATTGGTGGGATTGATCCCACCGATTCTAGCCTTCTCACCTTCGACCTAGAAAACTTTACCCCTCGACTTCCACATCAAATTTCTCTTGAGATACAAGTAGGGATCAACGGTCTTAACATTCATAGGGCCGTTGTGGATGAAGGTGCTTCTACCTGTGTCATGTCATCCGCCTGCTGGAAGGCCATTGGCTCTCCAGCACTTTCATCATCTCCCAATGCCTTAGAGGCATTCAATGGTCGGGAATCCAAACCCCTGGATGTTCTCGAGAGTTTGCCGATTACGTTACAAGGGAAGACAGTCAACATAGAAGTAGAAGTGGTTGACGCCAAGCTTAACTACAATCTGCTTCTCAGTCGTAGTTAGACTCACGCCATGTTATGCGTGCCATCCACCCTCTTTTGACTTATTTTTTTTCATGAGGGAAAAATGGTTACTGTGGATCAGTTGTCTTTCTTCACATCCACCTCTAAGAACAATGTTCCTTATGTGGATAAGATCCCCAATCCCCCTGACAGTGTAGGACCCGGTCTCTTCAAGGACCCCATCCTCATGGGTATTTTTCCCGTGCCACCACCACACACCATTCAAGTTAATATGGTCTCTAGGTCTGACGACCCATGGATCATCCCTTCGCCTGAACAGGTGACCGATTTTGGAGAATTGATGCCCTTAACTCTAGTAGAGATTAATTACTGTGAAATCGTCGCCGCATCCGATCCTCCTCTCTCTCAACGTTCTCCTTCGAGCATGGCTTTAGATATCTACTCTCAATCCCCCTAGCTTGGCAAGGTTGACTCCTCTAATCCTCTAAAGGAGATTTTTCCTTCTGAAGAAGCCATTGTTGAGATAATGTCTCTTGAGGAGCTGCCTTGGAGCGATGGACATCATCGTTCCTCCTTCATGCCCAGCCTGGGGGCACTGTCAGATTGTCTAGAGCGTGATGTATCTGATCATCTCTCTCCTGAGCCTCCTCCGTTGAGCTCCCTGGATCATAGTTCCTCTTCTCGTGCCAAGCTCCTAAAACAATGAAACAAGTTGCTACGATGACAGTTCTTTTAAGTGTGTCAACCTCGCATTAAATGAAACACGAGCCTATTCAATTCAAGTTTTGATAGATTTAGTTCAAATCTCTTACGTTTTCAACCTTCACTCCATTTCCAATGGACTGAAGCTTGGGGGGCATGTACCTCGAATTGAGACACCATGCTGGGGGCATGCCCGTCTTCTTCAAGCATAGTTTGTGTTTTAAGCTTGCATAAAAATAAAACTCATTTCCAAGCATACTTTGCATGTGTGCTTTCATGTGTGCTTTTAAGCTTGCATAAAAAATAAAATGTGTGATTAGATACATTTTGTGAACTTTTTCATTGGGTCATTTGTTATGCAACTGATGCATCAAGATAACATTGTATTAGACATTTTCATAGCATATAAAAACATCATCACATGTCAAAAGATCCATCCAGAAATAGGTATATGTGTGTGTGTGTGTGTGTGTGTGTGTTTGTGTGTGTGTGTGTGTGTGTCGAAATGTTTGCATAGTGTGCATCACATAAAGTCAAAAATATACATGTTTGTCTGATAATAGCTGGAGACAACATGTCTCTCAAAAAATATGCATGAAAAAGCCCTAAATAGCTAATCATCATGGTGCTCATGGTAACACGCCACCGCACGCACCAATCGCCTCAGCAGTCTGTGAAGGCGACTAGGCACCCCCACAGTGTGTCGTTGTTAAGCTAATGGGACGTCTGCCAGATGTGCATAGTCCGGGATCCCCCAGGCAATGCCCTCCAGATTCTGGATCAGCTCACTCCCTTCGCCACCCTCATCTTGAGGGTCATGTACGAGATGGGTCCTCCGCGCAATGGGCGACATGCTCGCGGGCCTCTCTGGGCCAATGTCTGCATACACATAAAATTGTTGTTAGAATAGACATGTATTACCAAAAAAATCTTAAATACATAAAAATCGAAAAGAGAATCATACCCAGCTCCTCGTCCCACTCCTCCCCCTCTGGGAGTGGAAGATCGGGATCTCCGGTGAAATCGGTCCCAGCATAAGGCCAATCCTCGACCACGATCAGTTGTCACCGTAACCACCCAAAGAACTTGGGTCTCCAAGACATCTATTGACCTCCTCCTAACCTGGGAATAAGTGCTGCCCAATGAGCCATCCTTGGCTCCCTCGGAATCAGCTCGACAACTATTTCCCCTTGGCCTTGGAAAATGGGTAATCATTCCAAGCTGAATGACACCAAAATGGAACCGTAGCCGAACTGCTTTATTTTGGCTTTCTTGCATCTTGTTAGCTGCCTCTTTATGTTGGTTGTCACCGTAGTAGCCCAATCGAACAATGTGGGGTTCATACACTCGGAGGCTAGTATGAGTTGGGCCTTGGTTGCCTCATGTGGAGCTTGCGATCCTGCAGCTCGTGTAATGGTATGAAGCACTACCCTGAGTACTAGGTCCCAGACAGTGTGGATGTCCACCTTCCCGCTTCCCGATCATGTTCGTGCCCCTGGGCCCAATTATTGCTATTACCATCTCCATTTTCTCTCCTGAAGTTCTCCTGCCGGTTATGATTGGCACTGGACCTCTGTGCGACAATCTGGTTATAAAGTAAACATCAGAGACCTCAAGAGCTAATACTTGGTCCCGAAGTTTGAATACTTCCTCATTCTCGTCCCATATGCTAACCAAGTACTGTAGCAGCTCAAGTTGATCTCTTAAGCATGGTGTAAGGAAGAATTTTTTGAGTCCACAATTCTTGAGTGCATTCATACAGGCTTCGTTTTCCATAGCCATTTCATCTTCCTCCCCGTGTTCCCTCTCCTTCCATTCGATAACCATTGTGCCTGAATATCTGCATCAACACAATCAAAAATTCTTTATTAGACCTCTGGTACATTTGAAAATCCACATGGGTAGCTCACATTTTGAAATTTTTAAGCGGAAAATTAAGTTGCGCCATTGGCGCGACCCCTTTGTGAAGAAATGTCCATTGGCGCGAGTTCGTGCGCGATACCCGCGCCAATGGAGCAAGCCCTAAAATTTTAAAAGGGGCCCCCCAAAAGTCTAATGCACAATGAAAACGCATAAAAAATGGATTAAAATGGAGTTTAAGGAAGCGCCTTTTACCTGGAGCCAACGAGGAGCTGGATGGTGTCTCGGATCAGTCACAATCACCGCCGCAAGTTTGCACACAAACAGACCACTGTTGCTCTCCAAGTAAGGTAAAAAGTAAAAGTAAATTCGTTTTACCATTTGAAGCCTATTTATAACTTTTTAAGTCAAAAATTAGGTTTTAAATGTCATTTTTCTCAATATTTTAATATATCTTGTCGAAAATGGATTTTACACTTGCTTTAATGTGCAGCGACGGGTTTTTACACAACTTGGACAGTGATACGAGTTGTATTTTATACTTTTTCGGACTCGGTAAAAACACGAAAAATTCATTTTGGAGTCATCTTTCAGCTCTTTTCTGACTCTCTAAACATGAAAATATTGCCGAGTCCCTTGTCGTTTCGATCTCGTTAAAGTGGACACGAAAGTACATCTACCCAGTATACGTTTACCCGTTTTTCGGGTTGGGATAGATTATTTACGAAAAAGGAATACCCTAGCCTATCGCGACTAGGAGGTTTTCTCAAACATAGTTTTCTACCTTTTCAGGTCTGGGGAAATATTTACGAAAAGGGACCGTTGGAGTTTACTTTTCCGCTGTCTTTTCAAACCCTCTAAACATGAAAATATGCCGAGTTCTTCCTTTGTCAGACTCGTTAAACCCTGATGACATCGGATTCCGTCGTAATGACGGTATTCGAGTTTCTCCTTCCTAGGGATCGTTAAATGTACTAGGATGGATTCGTCTGAAGGACAAAATTATATTACAAGCATATGCTATCCCCTTCAACCTTCTTTTCAAAAATAATTGGGGTACTCGCCAGAAATGGTGGGGAAAAATGGAACCAAAACCGTTGTCGTGTTGACAGTATGTCGCTCTTGAACATGGCACTTGTCTACATTCGTGTTAGGTTGGGAACATCTCATCTCATTATTTGTTTGCCTCCGTGGGTTTGGGTAATCCTTTTTGACCTCTCATATGCTCTTTGCCTCGTCACCATGACCTCTAATCGTTTGATGTCAAATACTGCCAAGTCCACTGTCGTGCCGCCAAATATTCAAGAGAAGTTGACCTCTGCAAAATTTCAACCTTCCTATGATTCTCATCTGATATTGATTCACAAAGACATTATGTTCCTCTGTCTCACGTCGATGATGTGGGAAACACTATGGCACACCTTTGATCAAGGTCACTTCCTGTCGATTTCAACTCATTATCCAGGAAGTTGATCCAGAGACTCCCTTCTGGTACCTTGGAGCCTGCATGCCTCAATGGCAGGTTCTTCGCGTTCGACGTGAGGTTTTCATCATTGGCCTCCGATCGAGTGATTCTACGGGTGTTCGATGCCAGCTCACTGATTCACATGCCGTAGATTGTACCTATAGTGCCTTGAGGACCATTGTCATTATTGGTGGTACCTCTCGCGTCTGTTAACAACTTTCATCATTGGCTGGTAATCAGGAGATGTTCTTACATGTTTGACTTCAGCTCACTTATTCACATGCTTGAACTTGTACTTTGTTCGGGTCGAGATGGAACGCAAGACCCTGGATTTTGTCTGTTGGAATCCAGGCTGCGATTTTGTGGATTATTATGATTGGTTACATGACTCACTCATTGGATGGTTGCAACCATACTTGAGTCTCTTTATCAATCCTTATTGGAAGGCTGCGTCCATGCCTTGAATCTGGATTCTTGTATACTCTGTTATGGATGGTTGCGCCCATACCACATATATATCATGTATTTGAGATATCAGTTGTACTTCTCTACGCAGGTTTTCCGACGGCAGTGTTTTCAGTTGGACACGTTCTCGTAAAGCATTTCACCCCTCTCTCTATTTCAAGCCTCATGCTTTAGGGGGCATCTGTTACACAGCAATTTTTCACAGTCCCTACAATTCCCCGTCCCGCATATTGGAGGGCTTATTCCGTGACCTGTGAGAAGTGACATGATCTGAAAACACTTTCATGGCATTCCCCTAGACATGGACTTTCATTCCCCTGAAGACATCTCCTTGTGAAAAACCCTAAAAATAGCTTTTTCACCCTTAGCGCGACTATCCAGTGTTATACCCGCGCCAATGGGGGAAATCTTCCAAAGAGGGCGCGCCAATTGGCGCTCTGTCTCAAATTTTCACTCGCGACAGGCTTAATAAAGGGTGTTTTTTAAAAATAAATGGCACAAGATTGACTCCAACCAACTTCTGAACTGGTCTCTAAATTGAGTTGGGATGTTTGGCTCCAGATTTCCATGTAGAGGAAGTAGTTTGCCACCTCTCATGGAAGCTTCCTTGAGGATAGGGCCAATCCCATGATTGTAGGGATCCCAACTCCTCTTCCACCATCTATATAAGCTTGCCATTTCCCTTTGCAAGCTAGTCTCCAAGAGCCTTCATAGCCTTAAGAATGCTGCAAGAGCTTTAATAGTCCTCATAGTGCCAAATCCATAGCAAGGAGATTGACGATTGAAGAGAGAGGCTTGTCCCCATTCCCGAAAAGCTTTACCGAGACGTATTCCGCTGATGACCCGCCGAAGGAAGGTTCAATGTCAGAGCCTGGTTGTATTTTCCTTTGTATGATTAATAATAAGAGACTATTTGTTATGGTTGCACTCGTATTGTTCATTATGATCTTGAGTTGTGTCTTCTCTGACTAATACATAATTGCATATATCGGGTTTTACGCTTGTGGTTGTCGTGTTTCTTGTGTGTGTAGGTGTTCGATCACGGTGAGCGAGAGGACTGTGATCTGCTAGAGCAAGGAAACGGGAGTGCCATCTTCCCTACAAACAATAGTGTTTGACTTGAGGTAGGCCTTCATCGCAAGTTGGTTTATTGCAATTAGGAACTTGCACCTTAGCATGATACGATTGTTGCTAGACCCGATCTGGGCTAGTAGGGATCGCCTCTGTCCACAAAGGGGATTTACCTCTACAACAGAGAGGTCAAGTGAATTAAATTATATTTAATTCACAAGTAGTGATCTATCAAGTAACTAATTATTCACTATTAATATTTTCATGCATGTCAATTCTGATGACGACCCAGTTGAGAAAGAGGTTAAAGGGAAGTTAACTATCAGTTGTATTATTAGCGAATTTCCTGGACACAATTATAAAGTCAGAGGAAGGTTCCATAGGGATTGTGCAGTCAAGGAAGGTTTATTATCCTATCTAATATGGATTAATTTCATAGGGATTGCGTGAGAAAATTTGGGCTAAGCAAGGGCTGAGAATTGGCTAAGTGTTGGTCTATTTTCCCTGAGAATTGCTAGTCAATTTTGAGCAGGATTAGGGTGAGACGATCGGTAGAGTGCAGGATTTTCTCTGTGTGAGAAAGCATTGTATTGTTTCATGATACTTTGACTATATACAATATGTGATAGAGGGGTTTTGATTAGGTTCTTTCCCCAAGAACATATTGTGTTGTGTGATTGATAATTTCATTTCTCTTTCCTGCATTGGATTGAGCAATCGTCTTTTATATTCCGGAAATATAGTAGAAGGATTTAGTATCTTATTTTAGTACATTACATGATTGGAATGAATCCAAGGTATCATAGTTGTGTTATATATTTTCTGCATGGTATCAGAGCGATATTTCTACATGGTATCAATATAGTGCCATGAATCACAATAGTGGAGAAGAAATTGAGTTTTTCTTGTCAAATTTGAAAATTTATTCTTTAGGATCTAGCAACAAATCAAGACGTCTTTCAATGGCTTCGGACTTGAATATGCACTAGAGGGTAGTTTGAATTATATTGCATCGAAGGATAGGATGGAGGCAGTGTTGGAGGACAACGGGTTTAAGAAATTCATAGATTTTGATATTCCCAAGCCCGCAGCAGCAGATGCCCAAATTCTTGATGCATGGTAGAAGAAGGTAGCAAAGGTGAGAATGATCTTATTAGAGGGAGTTCGAGATCATATTGTCTCGATTCTCCATGGGAAGATGACTTCATATGCTATCTGTAAGGCCTTAATAGATATTTTCCAGAACAACAGCAACCAAAGGAAGTTGGCATTGAAGGACAAGATCATAAATATCAAGAAGGAGGAGGGTGAGACAATACCAACATACTTGGCGAAGTTCACTCAATGTTGAGATGAGCTTGGAACTATTGGTGTGGCTGTAGCCGATGATGACTTGGTGAGCCTAGCACTTATTGGCCTTCCAAATAGTTGGCATAGTTACCAAGACTCTGTGAATGGGAGGGAGAAGTTACCAAACTGGGAGCATTTGTGGTTCGACTTGGTAATAGAAGAAATAAGGCGGAGCACCCGAGACAGGACCTCGAACACCAAAAAAGAAGAATATTGTGCATTAGTGGGAAAACAAAGGAAGGCCAAGGGAAATAAATCCCAAGGCAAAGAGGGTGAGATAGACTTTTTCAATATTAGATGTTTTCACTATCACAAGCATGGGAACTATGCTTTGAATTTTCCACAGAAGAAGGCAAGCGAGAAGGAGCCTGCAGTTGTAGCGGGTGAAGCATTGGCTTCACAGTTCGAGCTTGATTTTACTATCATTGCATGCATGGACAACATTGTAATGGGATGCATGTCGTATCTATACAGCGGTGCCTTGTTCCATATGATGAGGAATATATATCTCTTCAGTGACTTGGAGGAGCAGAACATAGATTTTGGATATGATGGGAGGTATAGCGTGACTAGCATAGGTACAGTTACCTTTCAGAGGGCGTCTGGATCCCCTCTTAGAATATCAAAGTTTTTTTATGTTTTAGGCCTAAGGAAGAATCCTATCTCTTTAGCGATATTGGAAGACCATGGTTATGAGGTGATGTTTAGAAAAGGAAAATTTTTCCTTAAACACATAGCGACAAGATAGGTGAAGCAGATTGGTTCAAGAGTAAAGAACCTGTATGCTCTCGAGGTTAAGGATGCATGCAAGGATTTTAGGAGAAAATCAGTGGTTAATGACTTGGTGGTTGAGAGGGAGCAATTATCTCTCAACATGCAGCATCAGAAGCAGTCTCAGAAGGTTGTGGAGTAGCCAAAATTGGAGAAGCAGACAGGAGACCAAGTGGAAGGGTCCAGTCAAGCAGAGACCTCTAGGAGGGGGAAATTCTAAGCCAGATGGGAAGAGGGAGTACATGCGGCTATAACTCCAGGTGTGAGATGGGGCAATGTGCAGAATTAATCCCAAGAAGAAATTTGGGCAGGGTCTATTGAGATGGTGTGTCTCATGGATCGAACCTGGCTATGAGGAGCCCACAATATAGTAGTAGCAGGAAGGATCGGTTAGATTGATGCATTCAGATGTCAGCAAGACAAAACCCAGAGTGACAAATGTCATATACTGGAGCGCAGACCAGAGTTGGAAGCAGTGCAGAGTGCATGGATGGAGACGTCAATAGTAGCACAGAGAGTCCAGTAGACATGTGCAGTAGGATCCAGTAGTCAGAAGACTCTGATGACAGATGCATTACACTGATTCAGTTGTTTGGAGGCTATTCAATTTCAAGAAAGTTGCATGTGCGAACAACACTAGATAAGTATTGCATTCAAGAACATTCCAAAAGTACCGGAACGGGATAGATTGATTCCTTTCTTGTTGAGAGGGAGTGTTGAAATTTGCAACAAGAAATAGTGAAATTGGCATCCAGAAACAAAATCCAGAAAATGTCACCCATAAATGGCTACCATGTGAGGCTTTTGATTTAATTATCCCTTAATTAAATTGAAAGTAAATTGTAATTTCATCTCATAACAACTTGTATCAGTTAACTAAGTGAGATATACGTAGTTAGCTCAAGAATTTAAAGTTGAGGGTCAAAGGTGAGGCATGTAGGGTGATTCTATTATTTTCAGGGTCCAGTTGTAGTTGTAGCACTAGTGTTGTGTGATTGTAATCAGTTAACTCAAATTAATTGAGTAAAAATCAGTTTAACTGGTTCTTACTGAGTGATGAGCTACTGAGAGGTTAAGTGAATTAAATTAGATTTAATTCACAAGTAGTGATCTATTAATTAAATGATGATTCAGTATTAATAGCTGCATGCATGTCAATTCTGATGACAACCCAGTTGAGATAGAGTTAAAGGGAACTTAACTATCATTTTTATTATTAGAAAATTGCATGGGCACAATTATAAAGTCAACAGAAGGCTCCATAGGGATTGTGCAGTCAAGAAAGGTTGATTATCCTATTTAATAGGGATTAATTTCCTATGGATTGCATGAGCAAGGCTGGGCTAAGCAAGGGTTGAAAATTGGCTAAGTGTTGGTCAATTTTTCCTGATAATTCCTAGTCATTTTTTAGCAGGACCAAGGTGAGACAATCGGTAGAGTGCAGGATTGACAATCGATAGAAAGCATTGTATTGTTTCATGATTCTTTGACTATGTACAATATATGATAGAGGGGTTTTGAGTAGGTGCTTTCCCCAATAACATCCTTTTTTGTGTGATTGATAATTTCCTTTCTCTTACTTGCATGTGATTGAGCGATCGTGTTTGATATTCCATAGATATAGTAGAAGGATTTGATATCTTGTTTTAGTACATTACTTGATTGGATTGAATCCATTGGTATAGAGTTTCTATATAATTTCTACAGACTATAATTGGATTATTAAAGAAGCATGTGTCGAGTCTGTGTTTTATGTTGGATACTTATCAGAAGTATCAGATCTCGCTCAACCTGAAGAAATGTGTATTCTTCATCCCTTTCAGGATATTTCTTGGTCATATTTTTTTTCAACAAGGATTGATGGTGGATCCAAAAAATATTGTTGTTATTGTTAACTTGGAGGTTCCCACAAATGTAAAATAGTTGCGCTAAATTTTGAGGCACATAAGGTATTACAGGACATTTATTCAAGGCTACGCACTGATCACTGCACCAATGGAGAAGTTGTTGAAGAAGGATGCCTCATTTTTTTGGGACGTGGACTGCCAAAAGAGCTTTGAATTTCTTAAGGAGAAGATGGTCACTACACCCATATTGGTTTTTCCAGACTGGACAAAGGAATTCCATGTACACATCGATGCATCTTGCATCACGCTAGGAATTGTCTTAGCACAGCCTGGAGCCATGGATATTGACCACCCTATTGCATTTGCGAGTATGAAATTGTCAAGTGCGGAGTGCAACTACTCGACCACGAAGAGGGAAGGATAATCTATGTGCTATAGAAATTCCGCCACTATATGTTTGGAGGTCATTTTAATATGTTTACTTATCACTCTGCTTTGAAGTACCTCGTCAACAAGCCTGTGTTTGGGGGGAAGATCTTTAAATGGTTGCTATTATTTCAGGAGAATGACTTTGAAGTAATTGTGACACCTGGGAGACTAAACATTGGGCTATACCATCTATTGCACATTGAAAATGGAGTAGAACCCACTAACTTGGAAGAAGGATTACCCGACGCGGAACTATTTTCCATTAAGGTAGTATATGATCACTTCACTAATATTATTCATTTTCTGACCACTAGAAGTGCACCCATGGAGTATATGGTGAAACAGAAGAAAGAGTTGGTCACGCGCACAGCTTATTTTACCTTGATTGTTGGCCAGCTATACAAAATGGGGGCAGATGAAATATTGAGGAGATAATTGTTGGAATTTGAAATACAAGATATATTAGCAAAATCTAATGGAGGGATTACATGAGGTCATTATGAAGGAAAATAAAATGTGCATAATATCTTATAGGTTGGTTTTTGGTGGCCTACCATGCACAATGATGCACACGCATATTATCGCACTTGTGACACATGTCAACAGACAGGGAGACTGTGGTGCAGAGATGAAATGCCCCTACACCCAAAAATGACTTTGCAATATTTTGACAAATGGGCCATTGATTTTGTTGGACCCATCAACCCTCCAAGAAATTTTATAGGTGTGCGCTATATTATCACTACAATGGAATATGTGACCCGATGGACCGAGGTTGTGCGTGTAAAGGAATGTGGCACAGGGACATCTTCACACTTCATTTTTGAAAATATCTTGACACGATTTGGGTGTCCTAATATCTTGATGAGTGACCAAGGAACCCACTTTGTGAATGAAACAATTCAATCTTTGACTAAAGAATTCAAGATACACCATCATAAGAGTACACCGTATCACCCTCAAGAAAATGGTGCGGTGGAATATTTTAATAAGATATTGGAGAACACACTCACTAATATTTGCAATGCTAACCAAAATGATTGTGATGTGGACATACTTGCAGTTATGTGGGCATACAGTACCACATGCAAGAATTTGATAGGGAAGACACCTTTCAGAATGGTGTATGGGAAGGAAGCTATTATGCTCTTGGAGTATATTGTCTCAATTTTGCACATTGCATGGATCACTAACATGGTTGAGCAAGATATTATGGAAGCACGATTATCACAGTTGGTCGCTTTGGAAGAGAACTGATTCATTGCAGGTTTCCATCAGCAGGTGCAAAAGGCACGCGAAAAGGACAGGCACATTAGATAGAAGATATTTTAGCAAGATGATTTGGTTTTGTTTTATGAAAGAAAGTTTTCGAACCACCCAGGGAAGTTCAAAATGAATTGGATAAGCCCCTATGTCGTTAAGGACATCACAGAGGGAGGTGTGGTCCAACTGAACACTTTAGGAGGTGATGAACTTCCCGGGTATGTAAATGGAAGTCGGTTGAAACCATTGTAATATCCCAAAACAGGGATTTTCTACAACAAATAGAATATCTTAAGATATTATAAAGTTGGAGCTTCAGCAAATCATGTGCATGGAAATGTAGATCAACTCATTAGATGTAAAATAACATCTCACCAGCAGATGAAAGAACCTCAGCAAGCATATGGCCTATATTCTCCTTCCCAAGTGGGGAAATGCAGCAATATAGAGCATAAAATGGTTGTCTTCATAAATAACGCTATATGTGTGAGAAATGGGACTTGGATCCCTTAGAATATATCATATGGAACTCACATACAAAATTAGAGCTGAAAAAAATCACTCTAGCCAACATAAATAGATCTCCCCAAATAAATGCAGCTCAAATAAGCCCAAACCCCATAACTTAACTCATATAAAAAGGACTGAATCATATACAGCATGATTTCAATGAGGGTTTATGTATAAAATAATGATAAATAGGAGATCAGGAGTGTACAATAATCCAATGGCTGAGAAAATGGAGATTTATTCCTTTCTATACAAAATAGGATCAACCCGGCAAGGGTTTCATGAGAGTACGATGTATAAAAATGTAGACCTGCAGATTTTGATCTAGAAAACGAATTTATACTATAGCACTAAATAAATATTACTGAAATATAAAAATGATAGAAGGAGAATGAAGTACAGATCTTTCACGGAGAAGGGTTGGCCCTTTCTCTAAGGAACAAGCTCACAAGTAAGGGATTAAACCCTGCTACTACAACACCCTAGAAAATGACGCAGTTTCTGAAGCTAACTGCATTGTAGGAGATGGAAGGTGATTTGGCCACATGCCATGATGTAAAATTAGCCCTGAAATCTCCTGTACAGATATTACAAAGCAAGGGGATCTCCCTCCTCTGAAAGATCAGGAGCTGGTGTTGTAAGTCTCCCACTGCAACACCCTGCAACACAATGTCCCCTGCTATAGGAACAACGTTGTGGCTGAAGGAGGATGCTTGGCCTCAAGCCCAGATGTGGTAAATGAAGAACAAAACTCCTCCAACAGATCACTCAATGAAGGAGAAAGAATCCCTAAGCAAGAATTCCTTGTGTTGAACAGCACTGCATACTCAACTCAACAACTAAAGAATGCTCAAGAGTATAAGCAGACCAAATTAAATAATCCATAAGCTAACCCCCAAACATCTGCTATCTTCCTCCTTATGAAGTTTGTGAGCCTCCTCACCTTAGGTCCCACCCATTAGGGTTTCCAACACCACATGGTTCCTTTCCCTCCAAAACTGCATTGTAGCTCTATCTAGGCTACTCATCCATACCGCACTGTTGATTTAGTCAACTTGACTAAATCAACATGATTCTCTTCTTGTTCATACATGGAAAGTACAAAATCCAGCCGCTAGCATGTCCCCTTTTCATACCAAGCGGGCTTTTATGCTAGTACAAGATAAGTATGGGTCTCTTTCCCCCATTTATCGTTGAAAATGCAACAAGATGATGGAGCTTAGTGAAATGAAGTCGCCTTCACTAAGTGGGCCCGCAGGCTATTTTTGGCGCAAAGTCTATTTTTAGACTATGTCTATTTTTAGACATATGGATCATGGGCTATGAGTTGTAGGATGCTATTTATGGATGATTGGTCGAGTTGGTAAAAATAGATGGACCTCTATTTTTAGACATTGGGCGGTTTCTATTTTTAGACTGCCGAGCTAAAAATAGAACAGTCAAATATTATTAACCCTTAATAATATTTGGACTATAAACATTATCTTATCCTCTTGGAGCACTTCAGTTCGAGCTACGGATGTGGCACATGCAGCTGACAGAAGGAATTATGCTATTCCTAGGGTTTAGTTGAGCTATTTCATGGTTGACTTCAGTTAGAACTCATGTGGCAGAGTTTGGTGGAGTTGATGAGACAGTTGATGGAGTTGTGTTCGGTTTAACTTTGTTGAACTAGTTTTATTTAGTATAACTGATAAATACACTAGTGATGAGTGGTGTGAATTAATTATTAATTAATTCACTAATTATTAACTCATAAATCAACTAAAGAATACATCAGTTAACTGCATTGCATGAACAGTTCAGTGGAGACCAGTGTTAGAGGTGGGTGAAAGGGTGAGTCTACTATCAGTTGTGACTATAGCTGTGCATGAGATTTGCACACACATTGATTGAGATTGCCAATGAGGATTTCACAATACAAGCCAAGGGGATTCGAACTTGGATCTTATAATTAACCATCTTGGATTGCGCAGTAGAGGCAAGCTAACAGGTGGAGGAGATTTGAACTTGTGACTTGTTCATATCTGAGCTAGTTAGTGTGTAACAATTGGAGATAGTGCTGAGAGCTTGTGAGGAGTTTGTACTATGATTGTTACATGTTCTCTATCATTATAATATATAGATAGTTGGGGGTTTTCAGCTGTAATATTTCCCCATTACATATTGTGTTGATATGTGTGATTGATTAATGTTTCAATGTGCGCATGCGATTGTTTTTAATTCCGCAAATTGATGATCAATGGTAGAAGAGGTTATGTATTATGCATGAAGCTCAAATAGTGTGTAATCAGGATAATCTCGGTGAATAACTCATCAATTATTCAAATTTCTACATGGTATCAGAGGAAAGTTGATCATCGGATCTATTACAGTGATTACATTTTATTTCTTTAGACAGAGTTTGTAAGAGGGCCAGGTAGCCTCTGGATCCATCCTTTCTTTGAAAGGTGAAATATCCAGTAAATTCCCCTACAGTCGATCTCTCTACTAGAAATAATTTTTTCTCACAAATTTCAGATCAGAAGCGGTTGAGTTTTGAGCTGGTGGAATTCGAATTTGCGGCAGTGTTTTCTTGGTGTCGAAAGTCGAGATGTCTTTCAATGGATTGTGATTGGATTATGCCCTTGAAGGCAGCTCGAATTATATTGCATGGAAGGATAGTATGGAGGCCATGTTAGATGAAAATGGGCTGAAGGAGTTCATAGATGCTGAAGTCCCAAAGCCTACTGATGCTGCTCAAGTTGAGGCTTGGCAAAAGAAGACAGCAAAATGTCAAAGGATTCTGTTGGAGGGCGTGAAGGATCACATAGTGTCCAGCCTGCATGGTAAGGCTTCTCCATTTTTGATGTGGAAAGCCTTGACAGATTTATTCCAAAGCAAGAGTGACCAGAGGAAGTTGGCGCTCAAGGATAAACTCATGAACATTAAGATGGAGAAAGGAAACAGTATGCCCAAGTACCTCACGAAGTTCACCCAATGCAGGGATGAGCTGGGAAGTGTGGGGGTGACTGTAGATGATGAGGACTTGGTGATCTTGGCTCTCCATGGGCTTCCGAAGAGTTGGCATTCCTATCAGGACTCTGTCAATGGTCGGGATAAATTGCCAGGATGGGAGTGACTTTGGTCAGATCTTATGCAAGAGGAGATAAGGCGGAGTACCAGGGACGGATCTTCATCAAAGGCATCTGATGAAGAAAATTTCGCTTTGGCTGCCAAAGCAAATAAGGGGAAGAGCAAGAAATCTTCTCATTCCGATGCGAAAGGCAAGAAGCAGGACATGTCCAAGGTGAAGTGCTTTCACTGTCACCAGCACGGACATTATGCCAGAAATTGTCCGCAGAAGAAGAAAAATAAGCAGGCTGCTGGATCTGCAGTGGGAGAGGCCTTAGCCTCGCAGTTTGAGCTGGGTTTTTCACTGATCGCATGCTTGGTATCAAGTGTGATGGGCTCCCGTATTGACCTTGGACAAAGGGTGCTGCCTTTTTCACATGACAGAGATCGAGATTTGTGATTTGCTTTCTTCGATCTCGATAGAATGATCTTGGAATGCACATCGAGATGGGCGATGATGGTAGATACAGTGCGACTGGTATCGGTACCATTTCCTTTGAGAGGGATTCTGGTAAACCCTTCGTATTGAAGGAAGTGATGCATGTTCCAGGATTGAAGAAGAATCTTATCTCTGTGGCGATGTTAGAAGACAAGGGATGTGATGTTGTCTTTAGTGAGGGAAAGGCTTTCCTGCGCAGTAAGACAACTGGAGAAACCTGGAAGATAGGTGTTTGAGTCAAGAACCTTTATCAATTGCAGGTAGATGGCTGCGCAGCAATGGCATGCAAGGCAGAAGGAGTGGTGAACCGAGATGATGGCAAGCTGTGGCACCGTAGATTGGGCCACCTTCACCATGGAGCTTTGAAGATACTGCAGCAGATTCTACTGGGCTCCCTAAGGGTACTCTTGCGCAGTCAGATCAGTGCAAGGGATGTACCTTCGGAAAATTTGTGAAAGCCACCTTTCATGAGAAGGATAGTCGCGCCACGACGATCCTTGAGAGAATTCACACAGACGTGTGTGGACCTTTCTCAGTAGCTTCGACAACAAAGCACAGGTACTATGTGATCTTTGTTGATGATTATTCTCGAAAGTGCTGGATCTTCTTCATGCAGAAGAAGAGCGAGACATACTCAAAGTTCTGTGAGTTCAAGGCGTTGGTTGAGAAGGAATTGAGGAAGCAGGTGAAGGCTCTTAGGAGCGACAATGGTGGTGAATTCATCTCTGGCGAATTCAAGGACTTTTGCAGCGCAGAAGGAATTCGAAGAGAGCTCATAGCACCTCATAACCCACGGCAGAACGGGGTTGCTGAGTGGAAGAACAGAACGATCGTGGGTGTTGCACGGGCGATGTTGCATGATCAGGGCCTACCCATTCACTTGTGGGCGGAGGCATGTAATACTGCAGTATATGTGCAGAACTGTTCTCCTCACAAGATACTTGGCATGAGTACACCCGAGGAGGCGTTTTCTGGTAAGAGGCCTGATATTTCCCATTTGAGGATTTTTGGTTCACCTGTTTACATTCATGTGACGAAGGATGCCAGGAAGAAGCTAGAGCCAACCGCAGAGGTTGGGATATTTTTGGGATACACTGATACGCCCCACAACTATCGTGTGTATTTTCCAGACAGTCGCAAGACTGTTGTGTGATGGGATATAAAATTTCAGGAGGAGAAAGCCATGAAGTGTTCGCTTGAGAGGGAGCCACACTTGCATGCAGATGAGGAGCTATTAGTTCCTAAGGATGAGCTTCAGGATGTGGATCAGCCACAAGAGGAAGTTCATGGAGTGGAAGAGACCACTCATGCAGCACCAACCATCATAGGGCGGAAGCGCACTACAGAAGCTGAGCGACTGGCTCAAGATGTTGAGAAGGTTGTAGGACCACCTACAACACAGCGCAGACAGAGACAGTCACCGGATTGGTACACTGGATACATGGCTCTTGTGAGCAAATGTGTCATGACAGAGCCATCCTCTTTCAAGGAAGCTGTGGAGGACCCCACATGGGTAGATGCCATGGTGGAAGAGTATGATTCGATTGTCAGAAACAGTGCATGGGAGATTGTCCCGAGGCCGGAGGGGAAATTAGTGGTGGGTTCGAGATGGATCTACAAAGTGAAGCAGGCAGCTGACGGGAGTGTGGAGAAGTACAAGGCAAGATTTGTTGCCCGAGGCTTTTCACAGATAGAGGGGATCGATTATGAGGAGACCTTTGCACCTGTCGCAAGGTATTCTTCCATACGGACGATTCTTGCTCTCTCAGCGCAGATGGGGTGGCACATTCATCATATGGATGTGAAGACTGCGTTCCTCAACGGATTCATTGAGGAGGAGGTGTACATAGAGTAGCCCGAAGGTTTCGAGATCTTCAGCAGCGAGTCGCATGTGTGCAGGCTCAAGAGAGCGTTGTATGGGCTGAAACAAGCACCTCGTGCTTGGTACACACGAATAGACAGTTATTTCACCCGACTTGGATTCTCCAAGAGTGAGGCGGATCCTAACCTATACCAGATTGTGGTGGAGGGTAATTTTTTTATCATTGTACTTTATGTAGATGATTTGATTCTGACAGGTGATGAGCTGTTGATACTTTCATGCAAGGAGGATCCTTCTAGAGAGTTTGAGATGAAGGACTTGGGTCTCCTTGATTATTTCCTGGGATTGGAAATTTGGCAGCACAGTGATGGACTATTTATTTCTCAGGGTAAGTATGCCCGGGAGATACTGGAGAATTTCAACATGCATGGCTGCAAGCCTGTTGATACTCCTCTTCCTAGAGGTTGGAGGAAGGAGGATGCCACTTCAGCGGAGGTAGTGGATGCCACTGTTTATCAACATTTGGTGGGGTCGCTTATGTATCTGGTCAATACACGACCCGATATATGCTATGCTATTAACCAGCTTTCACAAGCTATGGTTAAGACAACCAAGCTCTTCTGGAAGGCAGGAAAGCATGTATTGCGTTATATTAGAGGCACATCGGGATATGGATTGTGGTACAAACAGGAGGATGAGGTGAAGCTATGTGGCTTCACGGATGCAGATTGGGCAGGGAGCCCAACGGACAGAAAGAGCACATCTAGAGGGATCTTCAGTATCGGGTCGACAACATTTTCTTGGTACAGCAGGAAGCAGAGATCCGTGGCACTCAGTTCAGTAGAGTTCGAGTATATGGCAGCAAGCTTGGCTGCATGCGAGGCTATATGGATGAGGAAGATCCTGGTCGGGTTGTTCGGGTCACACTTGGAGCCTACTGTGATTTATTTTGATAACCATAGTTGCATTAAACTCTCGGCTAATCCAGTATTTCATGATAGATCCAAACACATCGACATCAGGTACCATCATATCAGAGATTGTGTGCAGTGGAGAATCATGTTACTTTCATATATTCCCACGGAGGATCAGGATGCTGACATATTGACGA
Organism: Pinus albicaulis; assembly: GCA_034641835.2. Lineage (NCBI taxonomy): Eukaryota > Viridiplantae > Streptophyta > Pinopsida > Pinales > Pinaceae > Pinus > Pinus albicaulis. The sequence goes on from CM076582.1 coordinate 1,385,682,125, forward strand.
AGGCGCTCACCAGGAGAAAATTCGAATACCACAGAGGCAAGATAGGGGTTGCAGATAATCCATATCTTGTTGAGAGGGAGTGTTGAAAATGCAACAAGATGATGGAGCTTAGTGAAATGAAGTCGCCTTCACTAAGTGGGCCCGCAGGCTATTTTTGGCGCAAAGTCTATTTTTAGACTATGTCTATTTTTAAACATATGGATCATGGTCTATGAGTTGCAGGATGCTATTTATGGATGATTGGTCGAGTTGGTAAAAACATATGGACCTCTATTTTTAGACATTGGGCGGTTTCTATTTTTAGACTGTCGAGCTAAAAATAGAACAGTCAAATATTATTAACCCTTAATAATATTTAGACTATAAACATTATCTTATCCTTTTGGAGCACTTCAGTTTGATGCTTGGATGTGGCACATGCAGCTGACAGAAGGAAATACACTTTTCCTAAGGGTTAGTTGAGTTATTGCATGGTTGACTTCAGTTAGAACTCATGTGGCAGAGTTTGGTGGAGTTGATGAGACAGTTGGTGGAGTTGTGTTCGGTTTAACTTAGTTGAACTAGTTGTATTTAGTATAACTGATAAATACACTAGTGATGAGTGGTGTGAATTAATTATTAATTAATTCACTAATTATTAACTCATAAATCAACTAAAGAATACATCAGTTAACTGCAGTGCATGAACAGTTCAGTGGAGACCAGTGTTAGAAGTGGGTGAAAGGGTGAGTCTACTATTAGTTGTGACTATAGCTGTGCATGAGATTTGCACACACATTGATTGAGATTGCCAATGAGGATTGCGCAGTACAAGCCAAGGGGATTCGAACTTGGATCTTATAATTAACCATCTTGGGTTGCGTAGTAGAGGCAGGCTAACAGGTGGAGGAGATTTGAACTTGTGACTTGTTCATATCTGAGCTAGTTAGTGTGTAACAATTGGAGATAGTGCTGAGAGCTTGTGAGGAGTTTGTACTATGATTGTTACATGTTCTCTATCATTATAATATATAGATAGTTGGGAGTTTTCAGCTGTAAGATTTCCCCATTACATACTGTGTTGATATGTGTGATTGATTAATGTTTCAATGTGCGCATGCGATTGTTTTTAATTCCGCAAATTTATGATCAATGGTAGAAGAGGTTATGTATTATGCATGAAGCTCAAATAGTGTGTAATCAGGATAATCTCGGTGAATAACTCATCAATTATTCAAATTTCTACATTTATTCCTCTACTAGGTGCAAAAATCAAAATCTAATATTCCTATTAGCTGCATGCTAATTTTAGGAATATTACAGTCCTCCCCTCCCAAATGTTTCTTGTCCTAAAGAAACTGTAAGGACAGAACTAGAAATTATCCTTTCCTCCTCCTGTAGCATCCCCATATTATGAGCTCCCCCAAAGAATAAGATGTTGTCTCAACAATGAAACCTCATAGTGCCTCTCCCAAGAAAACAAATTAGCATTTGGTGTACATCCCAAATGGCTATCATCATGAAAAAGTAACATACTCAAGGAGACAATTATGTGCTATCTAGAGGTCCTCTAAAGGCATGGAGTGTGAAATACATGGGAAATCCTCATCCCCAAGTGAAACCTCCACCCCCAAGCTATCATCCATATGAAATGAGTCACCCTCCAACATGGAAACTCATGAAGAATCTCCTCCACCTTTTGCTCCTGAAGTGTAGGTGGGCTGAATAAATGAACATGATAGGCAAGAGGGCCTATCCCATGCTATCCTCCTCTCCATTTATGATAAGTGTAGAGGGCATGTTGATCTTGGGCTGCAACATGATTTCCCTCCAATGGCAAGAAGAAGATTGAGTCTCCAAGGACCCTTCCTCCAAAATCATGAGCCATGCCAACCCAAACCATTCCATACAAGATGAATGGCACATCATCACCATATGGCATCCAAATCAGAAAATTTCTGAATGTTGTGTGCAATTTTGGATGGTACAAATGGTTTTCCAAGTAGATACTGTGCAGTCTCCCTCAAATGTTGTTTGAGAATATCATGTGGCAAGTGGTTTTTCAATGAGTGACACGTTGTGCATGCTTGCTCCTCCACCATGGGGTAGTAAGCAGCAGTGAATATCAGTTGTACATAATCAAAATAACAATGTACTTGCCCAAAATAATGTATAGATGGGCTACTAGCATTACAAATATTGGCCCTAAAGTAACCATGAAACCCAAAAATACTCTTGCTCTCTTGTGGAGCAATGCATTGTTCATATATGGTGAGAAGATACAAATAATCAATGGAGTAATCAATAAGTATAGAAATGCATTTCTTACCATACATAAGGAGTAGGCTGAAAGTGAGGTCCATGGATGAGTCCTCCCATGATAATCTCCTCATAAAAAACTGCAAGAAGAAGGGATATATCCTCTCCTTGGAATACTCCATCAATAAGAACATACTCCTATGTGACAACGCTGTAGGCCTTAGTAATAAGGCTCCATGACTCCTCCCTTTGACATTCCATATGCCAAATCCATCCACCATCATGCTGCTATGTGAGAAGATCCTCTTCCTATATGGAAGTCTCTCATGATCCTTCAATGTTGAAGGGTAGCCTCCTTGCACCTTGAATGTGCCTTCCTTCCTTCTGGAAATATCATGAAAAGTATGGGAAAATTTATTCCCATACTCTTCCAAGTGTAACCACAGCAACAAAAACTCTTGTTGCTTCCTCATCTCTTCCTCATACAAGCCATAGAGTAAGATCATGATGGTTGTCTTGTATGATGCCCCATACAAACAATTTTTCTATTGTTCTATCATATGGGGGCCATGCCATGCCTCCATCCACCACATACCTCTTGACAAAGGGTATGATCCAAGATGGAAAAACTCTCTTAAGAGTAGCCAATGCAGCTTTGCTTCTTGCTGCCCTGTGTCATAGATCTGCAAGTGGCTCACAAGCCTCTTGCTCTCCATCCACCTTCATTCATCCAAATGTGGATGGCCCCAATCATTCTCTCCTTTGGTATCTTCCCAATGAAGACTACAAATCTCCCAAAACAGATTTCTCCCCTTACACGTCATGGGAAGTTGAGATGTAACCCCTTGGAGATCCCCTAGAGAAGACCTCTCATCAATCAACCTCTTGAATCCAAAAGAATCCAAGTGCGTTGAACACAAAACATCAATAGAAAGTGGCACAAAATTCATCATGCCTTCCACAATATTGCACCCTAACCCCTCAAGCTGCATGCAACTCAATAAAGGTGCAAAGGAATTAATTTTCATCCCCTCTTGGATCAATCCCAAGTTGCACAACGTTGTGCAAGCTTGTTGCTCCACATCAGTACTGCGTTTTGATCCTTGACCATTTGGAAACAACTCCCCAATATTTTCCATAAGATTTCTTGAAAGGATAACAAATGGAAATCCATGCATACGTTGGTGAGTCTCGAGAAAATATTGTGTGGCTACAAGAGTTCCTTCCTCCATTGTGTTGGCTGATCCAACTACTGCTACAGATGGCTGCCCCTCCATGATTGTGACAGTGCTGGTACAAGGCTCCTCAAGTGGAGAAGATGACTCCTCCTTCTGTGATATTCTACTATCAAATATTCTGGTTACCTGATGAGTGAAATCAGAAAAATTAGATAATCTTGCATGACTTACATGGTTGAACCACCAAGAGATTTCCTTGCCCTCCAAGTGCAGCGTTGAGATCTCCACGGCCTCCTTTTCCACTACTGGATGTAGCAGGAAAAATGCTTCTAACTTCATCACCAAAGATTCTATTGTACATAAGGGTGATCCATCGAAGGTAGACAATAGGAATCTATTTCCCCTTATCATCCTCCTACTGCATGGACTTCTTTCTTCTCTCAGTTGGATAAACTGAGGATATCTAGGGTCTCTTTGAAAGCCCTAGGTTGGCACTTGTATTTTGCTAAATACCCACTCAGGATCTCATGTTCTAAGTGGTCTTCTTGCTCTCCACTTCCTCTATGAGAATAGGAAGTGCATGGATCTTCTTCTTCCTCTTGAAACCTTCTAGAGGTCTCATTGCAGCTTTCCCCTTCTTGAAACCCTCTTGGAGTTTCATTGCATCTTTCTTCTTTCCTCTTAGATCTGAAAATTGATGAGAGTAATCTCATCCTCTCCATAATTTTGTTCTCCTCTTCTTCTTATCTTCTGATTGGATCTGAAATCCACAGGCTGAGCCAAGATGGCAGCTTTGATACCATTGTAATATCCCAAAACAGGGATTTTCTACAACAAATAGAATATCTTAAGATATTCTAAAGTTGGAGCTTCAGCAAATCATGAGCATGGAAATTTAGATCAGCTCATTAGATGTAAAATAACATCTCACCAGCAGATGAAAGAACCTTATCAAGCATATGGCCTATATTCTCCTTCCCAAGTGGGGAAATGCAACAATATAGGGCATAAAGTGGTTGTCTTCAGAAAATAATGCTATATGTGTGAGGAATGGGACTTGGATCCCTTATAATATATCATATGCAACTCACATACAAAATTATAGCTGAAAAAAATCACTCTAGCCAACATAAACATATCTCCCCAAGTCAATGCAACTCAAATAAGCCCAAACCCCATAGCTTAACTCATATAAAAAGGAATGAATCATATACAGAGTGATTTCAGTGAGGGTTTATGCAAAAAATAATGAGAAATGGGAGATTAGGAGTGTACAATAATCCAATGGCTAAGAAAATGGAGATTTCTTCCTTTCTATACAAAATAGGATCAACCTAGCAAGGGTTTCAAGAGAGTACAATGTATAAAAATGAATATCTGCAGATCTGGATCTGGAAAACGCAGCTATACTATAGCACTGAATAAATATTACTTAAATATACAAATGACAGAAGGATAATGAAGTACGGAGCTTTTCAGGAGAAGGGTTGGCCCTTTCTCCAAGGAACAAGCTCACAAGCAAGGGATTAAACCCTGCTACTGCAGCACCCTAGAAAATGACGTAGTTTTTGAAGCTAACTGCATTGTAGGAAATGGAAGGTGATTTGGCCACATGACATGATGTAAACTAAGCCCTGAAATCTCCTGTATAGATCTTGAAAAACAAGGGGAGCTCCCTCCTCTAAAAGATAAGCTCAGGAGCTGGTGTTGTAAGTCTCCCACTGCAACACCCTACAACACAACATCCCCTGCTACAGGAATAATGTTGTGGCTGAAGGAGGATGCTTGCCCTCAAGCTTGGATGTGGGAAATTAAGAAAATAACTCCTCCAAGAGATCACTCAATGAAGGAGAAGGAATCCCTAAGCAGGAATGCCTTGTGCTAAACAGCACTGCATCTCAACTCAACAGCTGAAGAATGCTCAAGAGTCTAAGCAGACCAAATTCAATAATCCATAAGCTAACCCCCAAAAGTCTTCCATCTTCCTCCTTATGAATTTTTTGAGCCTCCTCACCTTGGGTCCCACCCATTAGGGTTTCCAACCCCACATGGTTCCTTTCCCTCCAAAACTGCGTTGTAGCTCTATCTAGGCTACTCATCCATACTGCGTTGTTGACTTGGTCAACTTGACTGAATCAACATGAACCTCTTCCTGTTCATACATGGAAAGTGCAAATTCCAGCCACTAGAATGTCCCCTTTTTCACATCAAGAGGGTTTTTATGCCAATACAAGTTAAACATGGGTCCTTTTCCCCATTTATTCCTCTACTAGGTGCAAAAATCAAAATCTAATATTCCTATTAGCTGCATGCTAATTTTAGGAATATTACAACCATACAGAGATATCCCTATCCCTACATGCACCAAATGAATATATGGTCAAAGGAGTGTCTTAGCGCCCCAGAAATTTGTGAGAGGGCCCAAGACCGTAAAATAACTTGTCAAGCGTTAGAGAAGCTAGTCTACACGACAAGGACGACAGATGCGCAGACAGGTGCGACAGTGTTGTAGATGTTGCGCTAGGAGGGTGACCAAGTCACAGAAGTGCCCAAATATAGCCGTTGGAATAATTAATATAGATAATACAACATTATTACCATTTGGAGGAGCGGTTAAAATTCATTTAATGAGGAGATTGTGCCATATTTGGAGTCATTTTAGCATTTATGGGGCTACATTAAAGAACAAGAGACCGTTTAAGATACGCCACCACTATAGAAATGATAGGAAGGGTCACATTAGGTCCCTTTTCTTTCCAATTTATTTGTGCTCATTGCTATCTACAAATTTTATGAAGCTTATGTCTAGAATCAACCCACTTTTCTACGAGGAGTTACGCAACCGAGGGTTGGGGTACTTAATTATGCCAAGTATAAATTATATTAAACCTACCCCCTCTATGACACAAGCTGTTGAGACCCCTGAACATGCCGCTAAGACCCCTGCACTGGTCATTGAAACCACTACCCCTGATCCTCAATCATATCAATCGAAGAAGGGGCAAGCTTCGGGGACTAGGAAGTCACCATGCAAGTGAACTCTGAAGCCTAAGTTGACCCCCGTCAAGCGCCAAAAGAGGCCTATGGTCGACCTGCCCGAAGAAACTATGGAGGAATATGAGGTCATGGAGGTAGATCTGATCTCGTCGTTACCCAAGTACATGGCACCACATAAAGCATCTGTGAAGGTCGCGAAGGACCTAGACAAGGTTTGGTCACACATCAACTCCTCGCTGCTCCCTGAACATGTTCCATTCGAGGGGGAGATGTTTGTTAAGGTCCCCCTATTAAAGATGGAATACTTGGACCTGGCCAACCAGGAGAATATTCCAGAGCTCACACCCATAATGTACTTACTACCAGTCACTTATGACGAGAGGGTGATCGAATTCAAGCCAAAGACCTGGGCATTCGGTTTGTAGAAGTCAGGGATTTTGAGTTTACTGAAAGTCCCTTCACATTGGATACAGTGTGGCCAATGATATTTGTGTGTGCCAGTTGCTCTCCCTGATGCACGATGATTTTTTTTGGCTCTGAGAATGCATTCCAATTGATGTGTATTTGATACATCATATCACCAACCTACCCAGTTAGGGGGCGAACCCTGTGTTGACTTTTGGAGGAAAAGGCCAGGAGAAGAAAGTTGCAGACAAAGTTAAGAAATACTATAAGGTATTGCGCAACACTCTGGGATTTCTCATCAGCGAAATCAGTGTCCCTACAATACAATTTGGCATGCTAATTTGTGCCTGCAAGATAATGAGGAAGTGTCGGCCAAAGGAAGTCCCAGGCCATATAATTACTTTACCTGGGTAGTGAGAAAAGCGAGTACAGAATAAGTGGGCTCAATACCTGTGCACAGAGTTCCTAGAGAATGTGCGTGAGGCGTAGGAGGAGGGGAAACATTTCTACTATGTTTGGTTGCTACTTCTGATCACGCTAATTGGATGGAGGACGCTAGCTGAAGCCTAGTTCCTAGATATTGAGTCAGATATGTGTGAAGTTGCGCGCTATGCAACAGTGTGGAACTCCAAGGTTCCTTCCCGAATCACAGAGAACACAATTTTTTTGGGTATTGTTTGATTCAAAGGTAATTTAGGCAGTGCAATCCAAGCCACGCTTATCCTCAATGTTGTATGAGAAGTACAAACATATTGCAGATTTTAAATCCATTTTCCATAATATTCACATGCGTGCAAACATGGATGTTGAGGGTGTTTGGTACGAGATACCCTACATAGTCACAGAGGATGACCTTACGCACTTGATGAAAAATTGGCATGTATTATTTTTAGAAGCGTGAAACACTGGAGTTGCATCCTCTTAAGTGCCTGTAAAAACTCTGACAAAGTCATGCACAGTGAAGGATAAGGATCAACAGAAGGATATGGGTAAGGAGACGTAGAAAGATAAACAGTAGAAGGATACAGAAAAATAAGCAGAGCCCACCATGACAGGGGAAACAATCGACCTAGAGACAGATGCCAAAGAAGATGACAGTGTTGGGGTGCCTACCACGCAGACAAATTCACTGACAGGCACTAAGCGAGGCTCTCAAACCTCCCTGGGCCTACGCAAAAAGAGGAAGGGATCCAAGTAGAAAGGGAAAAAGGCCCTGACCCTCACAGAATAAGACCTAAATTAAATTGGAAACATATTCAAGAATTCAACCTAGGACCTCTGGAATGATGTGGAAACTCAGTACAAATTGGTCCTTGCAGGTGTACAACAGGGTCTTTGGGAGTTGAAGGTGCAATCGAGTGTGATTCAAGAGAGTGTGAAGCAAGAAAGCTTGCAGCAAGCAAGAATGTAGCCAACAAGCATCATAAAAGTGAGTGTGCAACCCATCAAATTTTTGTTTCCCTTACCTATAGACAGTCGGGTGTTTCATGTTCTGATACCTATAGTTACAGTGGAGCAACCCGACTTGTGCGCTAATGTGCAAGCTTGCACAGAGGTTGGCATCGACTTGGCATTGATGCCCAAAGTAAAAATTCATGCCACGCACATGATGATTGTGGATGAGTTGCAGTCCCAAGAGGTCCACACCTCCAAAGTGGCTACAGAGACTCAACAACAAGTGGTGATGATGCAGAAGGAACAACAGAGTGTAGAAGGGGTTCGTCGAGCAGCCGAAGATCAATACGTTACATTGGAATAAATGATCAATCGACTATCCGGTGACCTGCCAGAGGTCACAGTACCTACCACAACCGTGCCGATAATTAAGCTAGAAAACCTAGTAGCTGCATTAAAGGCATCACACTCAGAGATCATGACAGTCTACACGAACCTTGAGCAAAATATTATCTATCTTCAGATGAAACTGTAGCTAGAAACGCCTCTAGAAGTACGCGCATAGTGCGCTGTAGTTGTCCAAGAATCGGTCGCTAGCATCACTGTTGTCGTGGATGCCAGCAGCCATCTGTTTAAAGAAGCCATGGGTCTATGGACTTACATCCAAAATGACCCCATCATCTAGCAGCTCAAGGTAGATCTGAGGTCCAAAGAGTAGTAATTTGATGACATTCAGGTTGCGGCGTTGACCCTTATGCCTGCCCAAAGGCTAGCCCGATTACAAGAGAATTGTGCCATCTAAGAAGAGATCGAGACATTGCGCCAATGAGAGCATTTATTGGAGAACAGAATAAAGCCATGGGTGGATGACACCTTGCACCTCTCATATACCATTGATGCAGCAATGAAGCATCAGTCTAGTTGTCGAAGGTCCAACAACATAGAAATTGGTCAAAGAAGCGCAGAGAGATGTAGCACAAAGTGTAGAAGTCATTCTTCCATTTAAGAGTTTAGTACAGGCACTCAAAGACAAGATGCAGGCAGCCGGACCAGAGTCACTTGGAACGAGTCACTAGATTTTGTTGGGGGCCTGTTGGAGCAAGGTCCCTTGGGTAAAGAAATTTTGGATAAATTTTGGTTAATTTTTTGTTTGTATGTGTTGCGAGCAGATGTCAAGGGTATTTGGGGCAAGTCAAAGTCCCTTAATTATTGTAACGGGTAAAAGTGAAAACCATGAGTCTCAAAAAATGGTTTGATATCATGGTATGTGCGCAATTGGAAAGTTATAAATATGTAAGAGTCGAATATATCATATATGATCTCGTGTCTAAGCTATGATTTTGTATGCCTGAATAGTTGATCTGAGTTTTTTATGGGTAGAAAGGCTCTCGCTGGTTGTGCGCGGAGACCTAAGTCCTGAGCTATGTGCAACAACCTTGTTGTTGTGTGTGCAGGTGGAAAGATTGTATTGAACTGAAGATCTCGCAATTTTGGGGAACTCATACTCTATATGATTCTTGTAGTTAACTATCGTAGTTTTTTTATGTGCATTATTTTTTGCTTATTATAGATCAGGATGTGTTTTGTTGGATGCATATGTATTTCCATGATTGATAAGTCAAGTTGGTAAATTTCATCTATGTGCAAGTATTGTTCTGCTTAACTACTAGATCTAAAGGTAGTAAATTGTTCTGTGGAATTCTATATCAAAGTAAGAGTTTATTCTGTAATAATCTATAAATGTGCAAGGATTAAATCTGTTTATCACTATTTGGGTGCACGCAACTACTTTACTGGTTGTCTGCAATTAGATTTGGTTCTGTGAAGTTGCACGCAAGGCAATAGATATGTTCAGTAAGTATTGGGTCCACATCAAAAGCTCCCTCTGGGTGCGGAAAATTGGTTCTAGCACCCCCCCATACCGCTTCGAGTGAGACTTTGGTCTGTGCAAGTAGATCGATGTCGAAAGGGCCAGTAGTTGGAGGGTTTTGTTGGTTGCACAATTACTCCAAACCTCAGTCAGGACCCCTCAAGCCAACAAGGCCTCTACCCATCAAGGAGAAACTAGAGGTCCTCCTCAAGAATACAAAACCACATTACAAAATCTTAAAACCTCATTACAGAGGGAAACCAGAGTAAGGTTAAAAAATGAACCATGAAAAAAAAGGATAAAGAGGTGGAAACATAGGAGGATAATGGCCATAGGAAGGGCTACCTTGGAAGCCGCACAAGACCCAATTAGTTCCTATGAGGGACTTCCTCAACAATGGGGCAAGGCCTGTAGTAATCAACGTCATTAGGAATATTGTGCACCATTGGAGTTGGTTGGGTGGAAGACGTTGGCTACGCTCAAATTTGATGGAGAGATGGGACCCTTCGACTACTATGATGTAATATTCCAATTTTCCATCAGATAATTGGAATATTAGTGTTCTTAATTTTCCTAATTAATTAAGTAAATAAGAGGGTGGAGGGACACACAAACCCCATAGATGAATAAAATCCACTTTTGATGTGTGTATGTGGATATTTTAGATCTAGATCTACATTATGGAGTGGTGGAGCAGCTTCTTAAATGAAGGAAGAGCGGATATCATGCCACATTAATGATAGATCATGGAGATCATGGAGGAAGTCAACTGAGATCATGGTGCATTCAAAATAAGATCATATAGCACTAATGATTATATAGTGGAGGAAGTAGTGCATCTAATGCACACATGAGGGAGAGAGTGGGAATTAAATGCAGAGATGGTGGGGAACATGGAGAGACAGTGCAGTCTTCATGGACGCTAGTGGCCACATGTGCGGCGCAGTTATGAGGTGGGCCAGGGCTATGGAAGGCTTACAAAGCATATAAGGGAGATGAAGGTAGCAATAGAAGGAGGCTTTTAGATTATTATTTCTGATTTGTTTAGATCTAGATTTGACATTTGACATTTCTATGCACACTTATGATGTTTAGCTAAGTCTGTAGTGTTGTTTAGCACACGAGTGTTTCAGAGAGGAAATCCCACCCTCACCCATGGGGGACTTCAAGTGCCTACTCTGGGAAGGTTATTTTGAGCTTCCATACATCATTAGGCGTTGGTGCCACATTCAGCCTCTCTCATATGCACATTCAGTCACATGAATAATGCATTCCTGCTTGAGGGTTAGAGAGGTGGAGGTTGTTTCTAACATTTCAGCTAGGAAACCGATGGAGGATTCATCCTTTCACCTTGTTCTTCAATTTCAGCCTTTCAAGGGCAGGAGATCTATATTTTGAATTCAGGCCATTAGTTTATACCTTCATGCAACAGCAGTCCCTTCAAGGATTGCGCAATCCAGTCTTGCAGATCTTAAGGAGGAAGGAAGTTTCCAGTATTTCAGCTGGAAATCTGGTGAGGGACCATATCCCCACTTTGGGCACATCATTTCCATCATTCAGGAGCTTCATTGCAACATCTAGCATTAGTCTATAGAGCCTCCGTCTCTGACAGAGCAGTTTTCTTCAGTTGTTGTGTATTCAGCAGCTGCGTCTATTGGAGGAGGTTGGAGGAGATAGATCTTGAGCTTCTAGCTTAAGGATCTAAATGAGGGATTAACCCTCTATGCATTGAGTTGGTTGTGCCTTATTATAGCCATCATATATTCATCTCATGCATTATATCTACATACCCAATAGTGATATAGTTGTAGGGCCTAAGAGGGTGATTTTCTAAGATTTTCAGATCTTGAAATCCTTTCTGGGTTATCTTGGGTATTCATCATAGAGCCCGGATCTAAAATTTCGACATCATCTGAGCTACGAAACTTCCATATATACACTTCTAATTTTTTTCGGCAGTTGTAGTCTCAAAATTTGCATTAGGGATAGTGCAATATTCCTTCCAGCAGTCCAACAGTCCAGAAGTCCCTCTCATGGGAACACTTCAGGGTCATTCTAGGCCATATCTTTGGCTTGAGTGTCTCATATTTTTAGCACTGTTGTATTGGTTTATCCACCTCCTATTAATAAAATTGCTCAGCTATTATGTGCATTTGTATTGTGTATTTAGATTACTTGTTTACATTGTTGTAGTTCTTATATTGTGTTTTTGTATTACCGCATTCTCCCTTTTGGGATATCACAATGGTATTAGAGCATGATCTTTGGCTCATCTTGTGGACACTTCATCTTTTGCATCAAAAGAAGAAGTAGATAGTAGAGATCTATCATGAAGGAGGATTGCAGTTTTCCACTCTTCTCTTTAGATATATGCAAGATCTCTCCAAGGAGGTCAAAAAAATGAAGAGGGAAAGACAAAATGAGGATCCAAGAAGAGTTTAGAAATAGGAAGGTCCAAGCACTTCCTATCAGCATGAGAAGCAACCAAAGAAGCAAAGAGCTTTACATTATTCTACTAGATCCACTTTCTTTGAGAAGGAAGGGGAATGGTATGAATATGAAGGAGACTTTGGGTATGAGACCCTAAGTAAATATATGTTCGAGTACACAACACATCCTAGAGCACTGAAGGAGAATCTCTCTCTCTCCAATAGTTTTTTCAACTCAAAGAAGAGAGGAGATCCCACAGTAGTAATAGAAGAAAGAGGCATAGATTCTTCTTACCTAAATTTGATGGATCTTCCACAAGCACATTGAGGGCTTGGAGGGAAGAGTTAGTTACATTATTTCTGCAATATCTTGTAACAGAAAGAGAGGTTGTGGAAATTGCAGTGCTGCACCTAGAAGGTGAAGCATGAGATTGGTGGTTCAGTCATTTGTCACATATAAAAGTGTTTACTTATGCATATTTTATTCAGAGACTGAAGAAGAAGTTTGGTAGAAAGAAACTTGACACGCCTCACATAGAAACATCTCCCATCATTGAGGAGATAATACATGAAGAGCCCAAGGAAGATGTCATTATTATCACCAAGGAGGAGGAGCCTCTACCACCACCACCAGCTGCGGATGTACTTACATTAGGAGGAGGAATACTTGCATATTTTCAAAATGGTCTTGATCTCTTGACATTAGGAGCCCCGTGCATAATTCATGAGATGCATAAGGAGGAGGAGGTAGATACCAATGCTGGTATAGTTGAAGAAGAGAAACCATCATCATTACTAGCAGTGGGAGAGGCCATTGCACCCATTGGAGGAACTCTTGTAGAGGTGCAAGATGTTCCCGAGATTCAACTTATCCAAGGTTTGCATATACTTTCATCTCGTATTATTTCAGTACCTCATATTGATATTTGTGAGACCATGCGATCAGGGCAAGTGCATAACCAAGGATTAGAGCACCTTGCTGATTTGGACCAGCAAATTATCACTGCACAGAGGACCCTTGATTTGATCAAGGAGACGATGTATTGTTATCCAAGTTTTCCATGGTTGAGCTACACCCAACACTTTTTGTTGAAGTGTGGAGTTTCAGAAGATGGGACGAGCATAGTCCTATTCAGTACAGTGCAAGACTATGAGTTTAGCATTGTATATGGCCATGAGACAGCACATGTATCACCATGCATATCTACATCACTGTCACTTAACAACAATGATGAGATGAGGGCCCCATTTTTCTTGGATCATTCTGAAGGTAGCTTCACCCATGAAGCACTGGAGGGAAAGATGATAGATGGTAGACATATTGTAATGGAGAGTACTTTCCATTATCAAGATGAATTTTTCTTGATGAGCTCCTCATAGCTCAAAGATGAGATTCTACCTATAGCATGTATGGATCCTTATGGGTTACAATGGGCCATTGATGAGAGGATATCATGGAGATACCTCAAAGGAGGTGCACTTCAACATTTCATGGAGTGTGTTATGGATCATATGCATATCCTTTTATTTTTCAAATATCTAAAAATATAAAAATAAGAAATTGTTGGAAAATATGTTAAAGTATCGAAATCTTATACTTTAGCATGAAAAAATATCTATGTTCGTTAAAGTTTAAGTTAAAGTTTAAACATTTAAACTTTATAGTTGTGGGTTCGGTATTAAATGTTAAACATTGATTGGTTTGATTGGCAGAAAGTGTTGATCATTAAAATCCTTATCAAAAGGCCCAACCCACGGGCACAACTAGCACACCGGATACCATGAGGAGTGCCTCCGCAGTTGACCGGGTTGACTGTGGGGATAGCAGAGATGAATGGCGGAGATTGAATGCGGGGGCACAGCCAAAGTTTTTCTTCGTACCTCGAGATCCCCCGTAGTGATGTAAGACGTTGAGTTGGTCACAGTTGTCTTCCATGTCGAGTAGAGTTAACGGCTTGCTGGCGCGTCTTGTCAGCATTAAATTTAAACCCGCGCCACCTATTTAAAGAAATTTTGTACTTGTTTTTTCAAATTACTTGTGATTTTTTGCACTGCACCGTGTTTTAGCTTTCTGCCACCTGAAAATTTGACCACCCTGTAAACGTTTCTCACGTAAATTTTCAACCATGGCTAAATGGTCGTCGTTATCAGGTTCAACTAGCCATATCCCTCTCATGGATACTGAGAGGGATATTGAAGATACCCTTTGTTCAATCATTCACCTCCCTTTCTACCAGCAAGTTATCTTGAATGATAATTCTTCCCCTGTGTATTCTGCCATGGTCACGTCTAGATTTTTGTCTGCATGCATTCCTAAAACCCACCTTTTCCCTGAATTTATATATTGGTTGGTATCCGCCATGTATCCAGGGAAGTGTTTTGTCATGAATTCCCAAGGAGAGAATGCTCTGCAAGTGTCTACCCCATTAATCCGCCAAGCCCTTTTTTATCCTGAGTCAAAGTCATCCATCCAATTTTCTAACGATTCACTGGTACAGTATTATGATAATCTTACAGGAGAATAATTCAATCAATTCATGTTTTATTTGAAGCCTGACATGAAGCAGTTTAAGCCAGATTGCAAAGATTTTGATATGGGGTTTTTTTTATGCTAAGACTCGCCCAGTATTGAGTAATATTTCAAAAATTATGGGTAAAGATCATGATAATACATTGGATAAATCAGTTCTAGGGATGTTTTTAATGATGATGAAGCTAGGAATGGTGCTGGATATTCCATCATATTGGCAGGAAGCAGTCAATTCACAGCTGATGAGCCTTTCATTAATAGGTTCCTTTAAACTTCCCTCATTAATTGTATATTTGTTCTTATATCAGAATGTGGAATAATTCATGCATTTAGGTCTAAATATTATGGATGTAAATAAAAGAAGGCAATCAGTGATATTCTGGAAAGATGTAGTTAGAAGGGAGAAAAAAGAGGCTGGGTTGTTTGATTTTGCTAGCTATTACATGCCAACTGCATACAAAATATTGAATGGAAGTCCTCCTCCCTATTTCTTACCTAAAGCTCAAGATTTTCTGCATTTAGGAAACAATTGTAAATATGGAGACTAGTTTTTTTTTTAGGAATATTTTGAAATAAGGCTATATGGAGAAAGTGTTGAGCCTTACAGACTCCCAACTTTTGTACCAATGAGGCTTTTTGCTTTAGAGTTCATTAGACAGATTCTAAATGTTGATCAGGTTCATTTCGTGCCTATGAAGAAAGGACACGTGTATAAATTAGCCATGGTTGTAGGCCCTTTCATAGTAAATATGAGGGAGGCATTTGATGAAGTAACAAAAATGTTAGATGACATGCAGATGCTACTAGGAGAAATTTGGGCTTATGACCCATATAATGTGATTTCAAATAGAAGAATTGAGAATGGGTATTCTTCTTTCATTCATGAAAGTAGGCAAGAAAAAGAGAAGATAGCATGTAAAGGTGTGACGAGTTTAGTAGATGCAAACATTTAAACTCCCATCATAGTAGAGAAAACAACTAAAAGAACCAAAGAAGTAGTTATTGATCTAGATGATGAGGAGCAGGGAGCCATGAAGAGAACAAAACTTACTGGAGAGCCTGCATCTACTGCTCCTGGTTTTTCTTTACATTTGGGAGAAGAACAAAATGCTCCTGCCTCACCAAGGAATCATGAAGCTTCTCATGAAGAGGTGCCCTTGATTAAGCAGTTGTTTTCACAAATTGAAGAAAGAAATCAGAGGATGAAGGCCAGCATGGAGGCCCAAGCTGAACATCAAGTCACTGTTGAACAAACAAGATTGTTAACTGTAATGGATCTTGAGAAAGATCAGCTTTTAATTTCCCTCTCACATCCTATAGATATGTCAGTTGGTTCTTCCAGCAATTTCAACACTGTCAAAGTGACTGTGGATGTAAAGAAAATTCCACTAATGGATAAAATGAATTTGCATATGCAAACAGGTCAATTGATTGTAAATGACCTCACAAAGACTAATGAAATGGAAATAAAGGCAGAGAATATGTTGGGTAAAGTAATTAAACAGTTGAATTTAGAGAAGGATAACTCAAGAGCCTTAACAATTCAAAATGAAGAATTGAAGAAGATTATTATAAAAATTGTAGACCCCAGTGATAAGACTGTTGTGCAGAAATTCATGCAAATTGCGAAGGTAGAGATATCTACATTAAGGAAGAAGTTGAAGTTACCTACTGGAGAACGTTCAATGGCTACAAAAGTTGCAAAGGTAGAGAAGGAAAAGGAAAATTTGTTGCAGTAACTCATGCAGAAAGATGAAGAACTATCCAAAATAAAGTAGACTACATTTTCATTGCAAAATCATATTGATAATCATAATTGTACTTTTGTTTTTCCTACAGGTGATGGAGACCCTCAAACACAAATTGTTCAATTAAATACTGAGTTTCAAATGGCTGAAAGAGATAGAAAGAAGGCTCAAACAGATCTGGAGACTGCAACAAAATTGATGAAAGTCATAGAAAATGAAGCTGACAAATACAAAATGAATTTCCGAAATGTTGAAGCTGAGATTAAAAATATCAAAGAAAGAATGAAAGGAAATATTTCACTAATACAAGCTAAAGATATCATTTGGATTTATATCATTTCAGAAATGAAATCCAATTGGTGCTTCCTGATGATAATTGCAAAAGAGAAAAGCCTTATTTTAGAATGTCCAGAACCAATCATGTATGATAAGCAAAAAGGAATTAATAGAGCCATTTGGGCCAGAATATTTATTGACTTTATTAATTCCAAATCAGATCAAGAGTTAGAGGATAATGATATGCAAGACAAAATGTTGTATGCAGTAGAAATTAATAAAATGATTGTCAGAAATGATCTCAGAAAGGCTGCAGAAAAGAAACTAATGGAAATCAAGGAAGCAGTAAGTCAATTTGATAAATATTTTGATAAAATGACAAGAGTAGGCTTGTCATCATGTTGGGGAGCTGAAGGAAATATTTTTCCATGGAACTCCTATTAGAATTTACTAGTGATGACAAAAAGAAAAATTGATAACAGACATGAAAAGACTCAGGTGCTTAAACGAGAGACAATGGTCAACTTCTTGCAGAGACATTTTCAACTCTTGTGGATGGTAAAAACTCTTTTCTCAGAAAGGTCTTCTTATGATCGAATAACTGCATTCATATTGGAATATCAAAATCTGACACATTCATCCAAGAAAAAGGTAGAAATATGGAAAAAGTGTAGAGCTTGGACAATAGACCTGACAAAAGGATCAGCAGCAAAGAAAGACAAATCAGTTAACCAAGGAAAAGAAGCCACATCATCAGCAATTCCTATAGATTAGGATATTTATTTTATGTTATTTTCTAAAGACAATGTAAATGTAACAAGACATTTTCAAGGCATGTAATAGACAGCCTTCGAATTTTTAAAGTAGTTTTGGTAGTTAGGATTGGTTACAGCAGTTCCAAACTGCTTTTTACTATATTTAATGTAGTTTTCAAGAGAAGGAAAGGTTCCGAGTTTTGGACCTTCAGAAAAATATTTTTGTACTCAGAGATTCAAAGATTAATAAATGAGTAAGCAAGTTTCTCGCATTTTGTTTATGTTGAAATGCATTCAAGTTTACATTATGTATTTTCTATCTATGAATAAAACAAGGTTATGAGTAGCAGGTCTCTTTTTACTTCTGTATATAAGAGTTAAAAACCTTAATTGGCGCTCCTTTTTTTTAACTATTTCTTTCATATATTTATTCTGGGGTTTGGAATGATATTTTCTGTATAAAACATCATATTATTTTGGACTTCTTCTTACACTTTCTTCTAGTCACTTCATTCAACATCAACAAATGGTAGCATTGTGAAGCATTCATCATATTTGATATTTAAGGGTTTGATTATAAATACTTGAGGATTAATAAAACAGAGACACAAAAATTTGTGACATAATCATAAAAATGTCTTAAGCACTGATTCCTTATCACATCTAAGGGATTGTCTCTTAAGGTACAACATTAATTGGGGTCATTGTCGAGGATCGAAGATTCGAAGGTTTTCCCTGGGTTTTGTTCATATTTCCTCTGGTTGTTCAAAGAGGAGGAAATACTAAGTTGTGCTTTATTTTAAATAATTTTGGCTCCTAAAAGGCCTCACACGAGGTCAGATACCTCTCAGCAAAAAGTCCCTATTCTGTCAAATCCAGAAAAGTTAGTTTCAAAGAAGGGCCAGAAAACAAAAATATTTTCTACACCTGATGCCACACTATTTGCACCAGGCAACAGTTCTCATATCTTGTCATCCAAGGAAATTTCCTGGAAACTCATTTTCCAGGAAAAAGAATCCTTATCCTCACCCATTCATTTCCAAGAACCAACATTAGAAGAACTATCTTTTGAGTCTGTATTATTTCCATTCACAGAATATCAACCTAATTCAGTTGCCAATTCTTCTTCTATTGTTCATATACCCCTTCCCATATCAGTTGTTCCACCCCTTTTATCCCCACCCACAACTGGTATTCATTTTACCCCCGCTCAAGGAGCAGTCAATCAAAGCATAAACATGGCAGCCCTTGCTTTCTTGATGAATAGATATGCACCATTAAATCTACCCCAACCAATGAATGCAATGCCTCAGGAGTACCTTAAGTTGCTCCCTTGATTTACTGGTGAAGATGAAATAACTGCAGAACAACACTTGCCTTTGGTTTGCACTTTTGCTGAAAACTTTAATGTAGAACATCTTGATGTTGTAATGAGACTTTTTGTGCAGCCTCTAAGTGGAGAGGCAAGAAAATGGTTCAAATGATTACCAAATGGTTCAATCAATGATTAGGATGAATTAGAAAGACAATTCATCCAAAGATGGGGTGAAAAAAGAGACCATGGTTATTCTTTAACAGAATTTAATGCTATAAAGAAAAAATCAAATGAAAGTATGAGTGATTTTGTCAAAACATTTAATAAGTTGTACAATAGTTTTCCTGTGGAAATGAAACCTCCTCCTATTGGAGCAAGGGTTGTTTTTTCTGGTGCATTTGCATCAAATTTCAGTTTTACCTTGAGAGAAAGAAGAGCCTCCACTCTTCAACAAATTCAAACTGATGCCTTATAACTTGAGGCAAACATGACTGCTGCTGGAAAGGTTCAAGACAAAGGAAAAGCTAAAGAAGAATATTCATCACAAGATCAAAGGATAGACGATATGACTAAGGTCATTAAAAATTTGTCGAACAAATTAGTAAAGATGGAATTAGATAACAAGAAACCTACACAAAAAAACAGAGGGGTTTTCAACCCCCAATTCAGAAAACAACCTCTACAAATTCTATAGAGAGAAAGAAAAGATCAAGATCAATTCCAAGCACCTTTATATATAGAGGCAACCCCATCACATTCTACTAATAATGATCAGAAAGAAGATGAAGATCAAATTTCTACTGTGTATATGGAAGAGGGTGAAACAGAAAAAGAGAGTGAGAAATAATATGCAGAAGAATGTAAAGAAGCTGATATCTCATTTGATCAGGAAGAAATGGATGATTATTGAAAACAATTTATTTATTTTATGCAAGCAGACTTGCATAAAAAATATGATTTCAGGTCAAAAAATAGGTTGAGAACTCAGGATGATGAAGGAGAGGAATCAGAATCAGTACCTACTTAAATGGAAACTCCACTACAAAAGAATCCTATTAAAAAATTAGATAAGGGGAAACAGCCCATGAATCAAGAAAGAGAGAAAGAGAAGCAACAAGTTGAAGCTCCTCAAATAAAATCTAATGACCCTAATATTTTGGATAAAATTGTTACTGTTCCTGATCAACATGCAAATTCAAATAAAAACTAAGAAGAACATGAAAAGTTAACAAAACAAAATCAAACTTTCAGTTTGTCTAAAGAATTAGAAAAAGTAAAGATTCAAGTACCACTTCTTGAGTTGGTCAAAACACGTGGTTATAAGAAAGAAATTGCAGAGTTTATTAATTTATCTCGGTCTGATGAGGTGGGTGATATAGTGAATCTGCAAGAAGAGAACCAGTGGTTAATTTTGGACCTCAAGTTGAAGAGGTATATTCTTCTGTTCCACCTTTTTATATATCAGTTCTATTGCATGATTTCATTTTACATAATTGTATGCTAGATTCTGGTGCATCACATAATCTAATGTCACTGTCTGTGATGAAAGAGTTAAATTTACAAATCACCAAACCATATAGAGACCTTTATTCCTTTTATTCAAAAATGGTGAAGTGTGTAGGTCTTATCAAAGATATGGTTGTTTCCTTAGCTCAAATTCCAGCTAAGAGTATTATGATAGATGTGGTAGTAGTTGATATTCCAGCTAGAATTAGTGTGTTGTTGTCTAGATCTCGGGGGGCAAAGCTTGGAGGAGTTTTGAAATTGGATTTCACATATGCTATCATTCCTGTTTTTAATGGGGAGGAAAGGAGGTTATACAGAGAAGCTAGATTTTTGAAAACTACAACCAAGAAAAATGCAGGTAATTCCCCCATTTATGGTCAAGAGAAGGACGATATCTCTTGTTTCATGCTGCATGAAGATGCAGAATTTGCTGAAGATTCACAAAATCAGCTCACTTCAGCCAATGTACATAAAGAGTTGTGTTCAAATAAAATTTGGAAGTGTTATTTTGATGGTTCATTCTCTAAGGAGGGCACTGGAGCTGGATTCATATTTATATCTCCTGAAGGTAACTTTTTACCTTTTTCCTTCAAATTGGAATTTGAATCTACTAATAATGTGGTTGAATATGAAGCATTGATTCTAAGTCTGCAAATAGCTAAACATATGGGAATTCAGTTTTTATCTGTTTTTGGTGACTCTGAATTAATCATAAGACAAATTAAGAATTGGTGCCAGACTAAACATCCCAGATTGAGATCTTATAGAAATGAGGTGTGGGATTTAGTTCAAAATTATTTTGAAGCTTTTAATTTACAGTTTATTCCAAGAGAAGAGAACAGAATGGCACATTCATTGGCAGTTGCAGCTAGCACATTTAAACCACCAATTAATCCAAGATTGAGATATGAAATTGAATTGAGATACAGGCCTTCAATCCCTGATAATGTAAAACATTGGCAGGTTTTTGAGGATGATGAACAAATTAATCAGTTTTTAACAATGATTGGAAATTTTGAAGATAGTCAAATTGATTTAGAAGTTGATGAAAGTGGTCAAAGTGATATGTCTAGAAATCTGAAACATTCAATTGGTGATCAGAAGATAATTCAATTGAAATATAATATTTTGCCCAGAGGTTTGGTACCTCTTGAAAGATTGTTTGATGTTAATGATGTGTCAATGAACCAGAAAAAGGTATCCCAAGATGGAGAAATGGAGGAATGGAATTTAGGGACTCAACATGAGCCTAAATTAGTCAAATTGTTTAGAGGAGTTCCTAAGGAGTACAAATAAAGGTATGTAGATCTTTTTAAATAATTCATGGATGTATTTGCATGGTCATATGAAGATTTGAAAACTTATGATTTGGATATTATTCAACATAAAATACCACTAAAAGATGGGGTTAAACCACACAAGCAGAACCCCAGACAAATTAACCCACTATTGCTGGCTCCAATTGAAAAAGAGGTGAAAAAACTTTTGCAAGCAAAAATTATAGTTCCACTAAGATATTCAGATTGGGTTTCGAATCTGGTACCAGGCAGGAAGAAAAATGGAGAGATAAAATTATGTGTGGATTTCAGAAATTTGAACAGATCTTCCCTAAAAGATAACTATCCTTTACCAAAGATGGATTTTGTTCTGCAGAAAGTAACTGGAGCATTCAGGTTATCCATGCTTGATGGTTTTTCTGGGTATAATCAGGTGGTTGTGGAGAAGGAAGATCAAAAGAAAACTGCTTTCACCACACCTTGGGGAACATTCATGTATGCCAGGATGCCATTTGGCCTCATGAATGCAGGAGAAACTTTCCAAAGGGCAATGGATTTTTCTTTTGTGGGTGATAAATTTGTAGTTATTTATCTTGGTGATGTTACTATTTTTTCAAGTTCTGATGATGAACATTTAGAACACTTGAAGAAAGCTTTCTTGAAATGCAAAAAATTTAGATTATCATTAAATCCCAAGAAATCTTTGTTTGCTTTAAAAGAAGGTAAGTTGTTGGGTCACATAGTTTCAAAACAAGGAGTGAAGATTGACCCAACAAGGGTTGAAGTTATACAGACAATTCCACTGCCTAGAAGTAAAAAATATATCCAAAGGTTTCTGGGAAAAATCAATTTTCTAAGAAGATTTGTTCCAAATTATGCTGAGATTGTCAGGAGAATAACAGATATGTTAAAAAAGAATGCTGAAGTAAAATGGGACAAAGATGCAAGAGAATTATTTGACAGAATTAAAGAAGCTCCTGTCCTAATCAGTCCAAATTACTTAAAGCATTTTCAAATCTTCTCATTTGCATCATCTTCTACTATTGTTGTTGTGTTATTACAAAAAAATAAAGAAGGAATTGAACAACTTGTAGCCTTTTTCAGGAAAATCCTTAGAGATGCAGAGCTGAAGTATAATATCCTGGAGAAGCAGGTATATGTTATTGAGCCCCAAACATGTCCTTTCCCTTCACCAAATTTCACTTCATTTCCTTTGTCCCTTATCAATTACAGGCTTAAACGGTCAATAGGATTGATTAAAGTCACTTTAGGAATGTATACAATGACTGACTTGTTATATTTTCATGGTTTTGTTGTTGTAGTAATTTTTTACTAGACTCAGCTACAGAATGCAGCCATTCTGTAGCCAGTCACCTATTCCGAAGCTATCTTCATGTTCTCATAGGTTACAGGTGTCACTTCAAGGAAAAACGCATATGGTTGAATTCCACAACACTCCCACATCATTTATTGCTCTCTATGAAGTCTGAGAAAGAAGCTACAGGTGGTTATGCACGTGGAAGAGATCAAAGCCAAGAAGCAGATTCCTACCAGGACAGGGACTCTACAGATGTCTCCAGCAAAGTACGAGGCTTCCATAAGAGTTCTAATTTGATTTTGATTGAAAAATACACTTGTTCCTGTTTCTTCTCAAGGGTAGTTATGTATTTCTTTTATAAGAATGACTTGGAAGACCGAGAGACAGCTAGCTAGATTGATGTTTTGTTGTTAGATCTCAAAAGACCGTAATACTCTGTTTTTGAAATAATTTTCCTTTAATGAAAGAAGTATCACTTTATTGCAAGATCTGAGGCAATCTTGAGGAGATTTGTATGCTAATCTAGTGGTAGAGGGCCCCGACTGCCCGAAAATCTCTATGCACATTGTTTAGATAAGTAACTTTAGCCTTGTTGCATTCCTAGCTTAAGCAATTTTCTGAACTTTATGTTTTATACTCACTTGCATTGGATGCTACAGCTAGTCTTATTCTTACGAATCGTTCCAAAATATCACTAACATTGAATGAGATATAACTGTAGTATTTTAGGAATTAGTTGCATTTTTCTGAACTTTACGTTTTTGTGCTCAATTACATCAATTGTTACAGCTAGTCTTGTTCTTACGAATTATTCCAAAATATCACTAACACTGAATGAGACTTAGCTGTGGTGTTTTAGAGCTTAGTTGCATTTTTCTGAACTTTACGTTTTTGTGCTCATTTACATCACATGTTACAGCCAGTCTTGTTCTATAAATTGTTCCAAAATACCACTAACACTGAATGAGACAGAGTTGTAGTATTTCAGTGATTAGTTGCATTTTAGTTTAGTTGTAAAACTCCAGAGGTTAATGGCACTCTAGTTCAATTTTGTTCACTGTATTTCAAAGTTTGAATGATTACATTCTAGTTTAGTTTTATCCATTGTATTTTTAGTTTTATTAGTTAGTTGTATTCTAGTTGTTAAGTTAGACTTGATGGCCTTCATTATTTACAAACCACTCATGTTCTTAATTTATACTAATACATCATCATCATAGGAACAAGAATTGGTAATGTCATTTTGAAGTCTTGACTATTCTGCAACCTCTCATAATTTCACAAACTGCCTCTTTTCCAAAGCTATTCCAAAAGATTTCTAATTCTTGAATGAGGTTTAACAGTGATATTTTGAGTTGTGGAATGGATTAATTTCGGTGTCATAGGTTAATTTAGAGTAGAATTCTTCACTAGGTTGCAAACTATCTTTTTCCAAATGTGTTCCAACAAATTTGTAGCCATAGACGAGATTTTCTCTGTGATATTGTAGATTGTTGTTTACTTAGAAGAACCTCATTACATTAAACTTATCCTTTTCTCAAATTATTCCAACATATCTCTAATGAATGAATTGGACTGAGTTCATGTTATGAGTTATTGAGTTCATGCTATGAGATATTTTTCTTGTTAAAGTATTGCATTTTCTGTTCTCAAGTGCCATACATAGTTTAGAATAGGTTTTTCTCTATTTTAGTGTGACCAACAACTTCTCTTTACCAAAACTTAGTTCATTTCCTCTTAGCATAAAAACACAAAATCAAAAACATTGGAAAAACACTAAACACAACGTAGTGAGAAACAGATACCTAGGCACATATAGTGCACTTCACTTCAACAGTTTACTAGCCCTTGTTGACAATTTATGACATCAATTTAGGAACACTAAGTTGAGCAGACATTTTGGCGTCGTTGTCGGGGAAGTGTAACTAGGTAGCCTTGTTTCTTACCTCCCAAAAACAATGACATGCGTAGAGAAAGATACTCAAGGGGTAGATTCATTAGAAGCAGAAGCTTGATTCTTAGAACACCATTTGTTTCACCAAGACCAAGAGCCATCACACCTCCAACTCAAACCCACAAATTAGAGAAACGCTACAGCAAGCTGGGTGGTTACAATTTTTGGAAAAATTCAATGGTTTTCATAAAGAGGTAACTAAAACATTTGCACGATCCTTCAATGGAGTAGAAGTCAAAATAGGAGATGTTAAATTCACTAATACAGAAGCTTTCATTGCAGAAGCAGCGGAATTACCCAGGCAAGGAGAATGATGGTTCAAAAATAGGGAATTTCATAATGAGGCATGGAGGCAAATGCTTAAAACACCAGGTATGGATGTTTCCATTTTTAAGGGCATTCCTAGCTCAACACTGAAGAATAAATGGCGGAATATGTTGCTCATTTTGAAAAAATTTATAACTTGTGAGGGAAGGTTTGGTACCTTATATATTTAACATATTCGGCTAATGATGCATTTCTTAGATGAAGAAATCAATTTACCCTTTTTCCTACTTCATAGTCTGAAGAGAATGGCCTCTAATGTTCAAAAGAGGGTTCAATTCCTGGAAACCACTTTGTACCACCACGGCCTAGTTAAAATCCTGATTGAATATCATTTGAGAAAGGTGGGAGACAATTGGGATGAGTTTCTAGTGAGGAATCACTTTGAAGAACCCAAGGAATCTCCATCTGAAGGCAAACTTACAAGAAGAAGTAGGAGAAGGAAAATTTCCAAAGCTGTTGAAACTAAAACTGGTAAGTCCATACAAGAGGACAGTGAGGAGATAATTTCTGAGAAATTGACTGAAATTAAGAAACAGCTTAAAAAGGAGAAGATGATAAAAAGGTATGCCAAGGAGAGAGGTGAAGGACCATCTCAACCAAGACGAAGCCACAGGCTTAGAGGTATATTGAAGAAAACAGGGGTTAGACAAACGGGAATTATAAACATTGAGGATGAAGAGACACCAACTGCTAGATCACCTGAGTACCAGTACGAGGAGGATCTTGATGAAGGAGCTCCGGAGATAGACCTAGCACAACAACAAATTTATAATTATGTTGAGACATTAGAGAAGAGAGCCTCAGAAAGTAGAGACAGAACTCCTAGCCCACCAGAATCTGCAATTGATATGCTAAGAAGAGATAAATATGAGTTAGAAGTACTCAATAGGCATATCAAGAATGAGAATGACATTTTAAGGGAGCAGGTTAAGTTGAAAAGTGATATGAATACAACTCTCTCTCTACAAATGGAAAAATTGTACAAGGCTAGTGAGAAATTGAAGAAGAAAAACAAAAAGTTGAGCAGGGCACTTATAAATTTGAGATTCAAGTTGGTCATAAGGAAGCCTAGGAGGCCATTGAATATCAGGCAAAGCAGAAGAAGGAGCCTAGATGTCCTAGCAGAAGTCTCAGAATATATGAGTTGATTGCATGAGGACATGCAAAAACTTTGCAGTGGGGGTATGTTGAGCCCCAAAGATGTCCTTTCCCTTCACCAAATTTCACTTCATTTCCTTTGTCCCTTATCAATTACAGGCTTAAATGGTCAATAGGATTGATTAAATTCACTTTAGGAATGTATACAATGACTGACTTGCTATATTTTCATGGTTTTTTTGTTGTAGTAATTTTTGACTAGACTCAGCTACAGAATGCAGCCATTCTGTAGCCAGTCGCCTATTCCGCAGCTATCTTCATGTTCTCACAGGTTACAGGTGTCACTTCAAGGAAAAACGCATATGGTTGAATTCCACAACACTCCCACATCATTTATTGCTCTCTACGAAGTCTGAGCAAGAAGCTACAGGTGGTTATGCACGTGGAAGAGATCAAAGCCAAGAAGCAGATTCCTACCAGGACAGGGACTCTACAGATGTCTCCAAAAAAGTACGAGGCTTCCATAAGAGTTCTAATTTGATTTTGATTGAAAAATACACTTGTTCCTATTTCTTCTCAAGGGTAGTTATGTATTTATTTTATAATAATGACTTGGAAGACCGAGAGACAACTAGCTAGATTGATGTTTTGTTGCTAGATCTCAAAAGACCATAATACTATGCTTTTGAAATACTTTTCCTTTAATGAAAGAAGTACCGCTTTATTGCAAGATATGAGGCAATCTTGATGAGATTTGTATGCTAATCGGGTGGTAGAGGGCCCCTATTTCCTGAGAAGCTTTGTGCACATTGTTTAGATAAGTAACTTTAGCCTTGTTGCATTCCTAGCTTAAGCAATTTTCTGACCTTTGTGTTTTATACTCACTTGCATTGGGTGCTACAGTTAGTCTTGTTCTTATGAACTATTCCAAAATATCACTAACACTGAATGAGACTTAGCTTTGGTGTTTTAGAGCTTAGTTGCATTTTTTGAACTTTATGTTTTTATGCTCATTTACATCACATGTTACAGCCAATCTTGTTCTATGAATTGTTCCAAAATACCACTAACACCGAATGAGACAGAGCTGTAGTATTTCAGTGATTAGTTGCATTTTAGTTTAGTTGTAAAATTCTGGAGGTTAATGGCATTCTAGTTCAGTTTTATCCATTGTATTTTTAGTTTTATTAGTCAGTTGTATTCTAGTTGTTAAGTTAGACTTGATGGCCTTCATTATTTACAAACCACTCCTGTTCTTAATTTCTACTAATACATCATCATCATAGGAACAAGAATTGGTAATGTCATTTTGAAGTCTTGACTGTTCTGAAACCTCTCATAATTTCACAAACTGCCTCTTTTCCAAAGCTATTCAAAAAGATTTCTAATTCTTGAATGAGGTTTAACAATGATATTTTGAGTTGTGGAATGGATTAATTTCGGTGTCATAGGTTAATTTAGAGTAGAATTCTTCACTAGGTTGCAGATATCTTTTTCCAAATGTGTTCCAACAAATTTCTAGCCACAGACGAGATTTTCTCTGTGATATTGTAGATTGTTGTTTACTTAGAAGAACCTCATTACATTAAACTTATCCTTTTCTCAAATTATTCCAACATATTTCTAGTGAATGAATTGGACTGAGTTCATGTTATGAGTTATTGAGTTCATGCTATGAGATATTTTTCTTGTTAAATTATTGCATTTTCTGTTCTCAAGTGCCATACATAGTTTAGAATAGGTTTTGCTCTGTTTTAGTGTGACCAACAGCTTCTCTTTACCAACACTTAGTTTTTTTCCTCTTAGAATAAAAACACAAAATCAAAAACATTGGAAAAACACTAAACACAACGTAGTGAGAAACAGATACCTAGGCACATATAGTGCACTTCACTTCAACAGTTTACTAGCCCTGGTTGACAATTTATGACATCAATTTAGGAACACTAAGTTGAGTAGACATATGCTTTAGTTAAATCATTAAAGGCTTTCAGAACTTATGTACTTCATTCTCAAATAGTAGCATATGTTCCTAATTTTGTTGTAAAGGATGTGCTAGTACAGAGTGATGTGGAAGGAAAAAGAGGAAAATGGATTGCCAAAATCCAGGAATATGACTTCGATATCAAACCAACAAAGTTATTCAAAGGACAGGGACTAGCCAAATTGCTGACAGAATCTAATTTCCAAGCTTTGGGAATTATTTTTCTTGCGCCTGTAGATGAAGTAACTGAAGAAACAGATCGGATTAATACAAAGTCAGCAATTAAGTACAAATTTCTCCGTTCAGTCTAGTATAAGGATATCATTCATTATCTCTGTTTCTTTTCTTGTCCTCCTTCAATAAACAGAGCTAAGTACAGAGCTCTGAAACTTAAATCTCAACCTTATGTTATAATTGAAGCTAATTTGTATTGGAAAGATCATGCTGGTGTATTGTTGTTATGTTTGACAGAAGAGGAAACCGTGGAGGTGATTAAAGAATATCATGAATGCTTTTGTGGAAGTCATTACAGCTGGAAATTAACTGCTCATAATATTCTTAAATAGGGTTTTTATTGGCCCTCTTTATTTGATGATGTATGCATAACTGTTAAAAGTTTCCAGAAATGCCAATTGTTTGCGGAAAAGAAAAGGCTAGCTCCTTTACCGCTTCTTCCTGTATTTATTGAAGAACCTTTCAGAAAATGGGGATTGGATTTCACTGGAGAGATTAATCCACCATAAAGTGGGCAGTTTAAGTGGATTCTAACTGCTACTGATTATTTTACAAAATGGGTAGAGGAAATTCCTACTAGAAAGGCAAATGATTTGGTTGTGATGAAGTTTTTGGAGGAGAATATTTTCAGCAAATTTGGATGTCCAATAAATATTGTAACAGACAATGCTTAGGTTTTTAATTCATTGTCAGACTTATAATGTAATATTATCCCACTCTACAGCATATCATCCTCAAGGAAATGGATTAGCAGAATCATCTAATAAAACATTGGTGAAAATAATGAAGAAAAAAATCAATGAGAACCAAAAGGATTGGGATTCAAAGTTGATTTTTGCTTTATGGGCAGTAAGGATGACTATTAAAAGATCCACTGGTAAGTCTCTGTATGAATTGGTATATGGTGCTCAGGATCTATTTCCCGCTCAGCTAGAAAGATCAGTAATTTATTTTCTTCAAGACTCTCAAGAGGAACCTAATGCCTTGATCAGAAGACTAATCCAGGTGATAGAATTGAATGAAAGCAGAAATAAAGTCAGAGACAATTCGATCATTTATCAGGAGAAAATGAA
Organism: Pinus albicaulis; assembly: GCA_034641835.2. Taxonomy (NCBI): domain Eukaryota; kingdom Viridiplantae; phylum Streptophyta; class Pinopsida; order Pinales; family Pinaceae; genus Pinus; species Pinus albicaulis. The sequence continues at coordinate 1,385,712,032 of CM076582.1, forward strand.
ATCTATTTTTGACAGAAAGGCAAGAGAAATAATGTTTCAGACTGGAGATCTAGTATTAAGATGGGATACCAAGAGGGAAGAGAAAGGGAAACATGGTAAATTTGATCCTTTATGGTATGGTCCTTACAAAATATCTGAAGTCAGATCAAATAATACTTTCATGCTGGAAGATCTTGATGGAGAAGCAATAGAACTACATGTAAATGGGCAGTATCTGAATCATTATTTCCAGCACTAAAGGCAGTTATTTTATTATTGTACATATTCAGTTTCCTCTCACTGTATATTTCTCATCAAGAAATTTTTGACTCCATGCTCGAAGTGAAGGCACTGATCTGCAGGTTCTTAGTGTTTCATGGTAAAAAACACTATCCCGAGGTGGAGCCAGATGTTGTGGATCATATGCATATCCTTTTATTTTTCAAATATTTGAAAATATAAAAATAAGAAATTGTTGGAAAATATGTTAAAGTATCGAAATCTTATACTTTAGCATGAAAAAATATCTATGCTCGTTAAAGTTTAAGTTAAAGTTTAAACATTTAAACTTTATAGTTGTGGGTTCGGTATTAAATGTTAAAAATTGATTGGTTTGATTGGCAGAAAGTGTTGATCATTAAAATCCTTATCAAAAGGCCCAACCTGCGAGCACAACTAGCACACCAGATACCATGAGGAGTGCCTCCGCAGTTGACCAGGTTGACTGTGGGGACAACAGAGATGAAAGATGAAGATTGAATGCAGGGGCACCAGCCAAAAATTTTCTACGTACCCCGAGAGCCCCCAAAGTGACATAAGACGCTGAGTTGGTCACAGTTGTCTTCCATGTCAAGCAGAGTTAACGGCTTGCTGGCGCATCTTGTCAGCGTTAAATTTAAAACCCGCAACACCTATATAAAGAAATTTTTTATATTTTTTTCAAATTACTTGTGATTTGCTGCACTGCACCCTGTTTTAGCTTTCCGCCACCTGAAAATTTGACCACCCTGTAAACTGTTCTCACGTAAATTTTCAACCATGGCTAAACGGTCATCCTTATCAGGTTCAACTAGCCATATCCCTCTCATGGATACTGAGAGGGATATTAAAGATACCCTATGTTCAATAATTCACCTCCCTTTCTACCAGCAAGTTATCTTGAATGATAATTCTTCCCCTGTGTATTCTGCCATGGTCAAGTCTAGAGTTTTGTTTGCATGCATTCCTAAAACCCACCTTTTCCCTGAATTTATCTATTGGTTGGTATCCGTCATGTATCGAGGGAAGTGTTTTGTCATGAATTCCCAAGGAGAGAATGTTCTGTAGGTGTCTACCCTATTAATCCGCCAAGCCCTTTGCTATCCTGAGTCAGAGTCATCCATCCAAATTTCTAACAATTCACTGGTACAGTATTATGATAATCTTGCAGGAGAAGAATTCAATCAGTTCATGTTTTATTTGAAGCCTGACATGAAGCAGTTTCAGCCAGATTGCAAAAAAAATTATATGGGGGTTTTTTAATGCTAAGACTCGCCCAGTATTGAGTAATATTGCAAAAATTCTGGGGAAAGATGATGATAATACAGTGGATAAATCAGTTCTAGGGATGCTTACCATGATGATGAAGCCAGGAATGGTGCTAGATATTCCATCATATTGGCAGGAAGCAGTAAATTCACAGCTGATGAGCCTTTCATTATCAGGTTCCTTTAAATTTATCTCATTAATTGTATATTTGTTCTTATATCAGAATGTGGAAGAATTCATACATTTAGGTCTAAATATTATGGATGTAAATAAAAGAAGGCAATCAATGATATTCTGGACAGATGTAGTTAGAACGGAGAAAAATGAGGCTGGGTTGTTTGATTTTGCTAGCTATTACATGCCAACTACATACAAAATGTTGAATGGAAGTCCTCCTCCCTATTTCTTACCTAAAGCTTAGGATTTTATGCATTTAGGAAACAATTGTAAATATGGAGACTAGTTTTTTTTTAGGAATATTTTGAAATAATGCTATATGGAGCAAGTGTTGAGCCTTACAGACTCCCAACTTTTGTACCAATGAGGATTTTTTCTTTAGAGTTCATTAGACAGAGTCTAAATGTTGATCAGGTTCATTTCGTGCCTATGAATAAAGGACACGTGTATAAATTACTCATGGTTGTAGGCCCTTTCATAGTAAATATGAGGTATCCATTTGATGAAGTAATAAAAATGTTAGATGACATGCAGATGCTACTAGGAGAAAGTTGGGCTTATGACCCATATAATGTTATTTCAAAAAGAAGAATTGAGAATGGGTATTCTTCTTTCATTCATGAAAGTAGGTCAGAACAAGAGAAGATAGCATGTAAAGGTGTGATGAGTTCAGTATATGCAAACATTCAAACTCCCATCATAATAGAGAAAACAACTAAAAGAACCAAAGAAGTAGTTATTGATCTAGATGATGAGGAGCAGGGAGCCATGAAGAGAACAAAACTTACTGAAGAGCTTGCATCTATTGCTCCTGGTTTTTCTTTACATTTGGGAGAAGAACAAAATTATCCTGCCTCACCCAGGAATTATGAAGCTTCTCATGAACAGGTGCCCTTGATTAAACTGTTGTTTTCACAAATTGAAGAAATAAATCAGAGGATGAAGGCCAGCATGGAGGCCCAAGCTGAACATCAAGTCACTGCTAAACAAAAAATATTGTTAACTATAATGGATCTTGAGAAAGATCAGTTTAGAATTTCCCTCTCACATCCTACAGATATGTCAATTGGTTCTTCCAGCAATTTCAACACTGTCAATGTGACTGTGGATGTAAAGAAAATTCCACTAATGGATAAAATGAATTTGCATATGCAAACAGGTCAACTGATTGTAAATGACCTCACAAAGACTAATGCAATGGCAATAAAGGCAGAGAATATGTTGGGTAAATTAATTAAACAGTTGAAGTTAGAGAAGGCTAACTCAAGAGCCTTAATAGTTCAAAATGAAGAATTGAAGAAGATTATTATAAGAATTGGAGTAGACCCCAGTGGTAAGACTGTTGTGCAAAAATTCATGCAAGGTGCTGAGGTAGAGATATCTACATTAAGGAAGAAGTTGAAGTTACCTACTGGAGAACATTCAATGGCTATAGAAGTTGCAGAGGTAGAGAAGGAAAAGGAATTTTTTTTGCAGAAACTCATGAAGAAAGATGAAGAACTATCCAAAATAAAGCAGAATGCAATTTCATTGCAAAATCATAATGATAATCATAACTGTACTTTTGTTTTTCATATAGGTGATGAAGACCCTCAAACACAAATTGTTCAATTAAATATTGAGTTGCAGATGGCTGAAAGATATAGAAAGAAGGCTCAAACAAATCTAGAGACTGCAACAAAATTGATGAGTGTCATAGAAAATGAAGCTGACAAATACAAAATGGATTTCCGAAATGCTGAAGCTGAGATTAAAAATCTCAAAGAAAGAATGAAAGGAAATCTTTCACTAATACAAGCTCAAGATATCATTTGGACTTATATCATTTCAGAAATGAAATCCAATTGGTGCTTCCTGATGATAATTGCAAAAGAGAAAAGCCTTATTTTAGAATGTCAAGAACCAATCGTGTCTGATAAGCAAAAAGGAATTAATATAGCCATTTGGGCTAGAATATTTATTGATTTCATTAATTCCAAATCAGATTAGGAGTTAGAGGAGAATGAGATGCAGGACATAATGTTGTATGCAATAGAAATTAATAAAATGATTGTCAAAAATGACCTCAGAAAGGCTGCAGAAAAGAAACTAATGGAAATCAAGGAAGCAGTAATTCAATTTGATAAATATTTTGATAAAATGACAAGAGTAGGCTTGCCATCATGTTGGGGAGCTGAAGGAAATATTTTTCCATGGAGCTCTTATGAGAATTTACTAGTGATGACAAAAATAAAATTTGATAACAGGCATGAAAAGACTCGGGTGCTTAAAAGAGAGACAATGGTCAACTTGTTGCAGAGAAATTTTCAACTCTTGTGGATGGTAAAAACTCTTTTCTCAGAAAGGCCTTCTTATGATCGAATTACTGCATTCATATTGGAATATCACAATCTGACACATTCATCCAGGACGAAGGTAGAAATAAGGAAAAAGTGCAGAGCTTGGACAATAGACCTGCCAAAAGGATCAACAGCAAAGAAAGACAAATCATTTGACCAAGGAAAAGAAGCCACATCATCAGCAATTCCTATAGATTAGGATATTTATTTTATGTTATTTTATGAAGACAATGTAATTGTAACAAGACATTTTCAAGGCATGTAATAGACAGCCTTCGAAGTCTTAAAGTAGTTTTGGTAGTTAGGATTGGTTACAATAGTTCCAAACTGCTTTTTACTGTATTTAATGTAATTTTCAAGAGAAGGAAAGGTTACAAGTTTTGGACCTTCAGACAAATATTTTTGTACTCAGAGATTCAAATATTATTGAATGAGTAAGCAAGTTTCTGGCATTTTGTTTATGTTGAAATGTATTCAAATTTACATTATGTATTTTCTATCTATGAATAGAACAAGGTTATGAGCAGCAGGTCTCTTTGTACTTCTATATATAAGAGTTAAAAACCTTAATTGGCGCTCCTTTGTTTTAACTATTTCTTTCATATATTTCTTCTGGGTTTTGGAATGATATTTTCTGTATAAAACAATATATCGGTTTGGACTTCTTCTTACACTTTCTTCTAGTCACTTCATTCAACATCAACAAATGGTAGCATTGTGAAGCATTCATCATATTTGATATTTAAGGGTTTGATTATAAATACTTGAGGGTTAATAAAACAAAGACATAAAAATTTGTGACATAATCATAAAAATGTCTTAAGCATTGATTCCTTATCGCAGCTAAGGGATTGTCTCTTAAGGTACAACAGAGTGAAAAGATATTTATATGGAGGATGTTGGTATTCTACCTTGGGAGGATACCAAGATTGAGCTTGGCATGATTCATCATCCACATTGGTATGAATGGATCTGAATGAGGAGCAGGAGGTTTCCAACCTTCTTGAATATCTATGATACTGGGCAGCAAGAAGCATGGTTGCGCTATTTTCTTTTGGTTGAGTATGGATACTACCCAACAACTCACATTTGTGTGGTCCATGCCAGGTATTTCACTGATGACATGCAACAGCAAGAGGCATGGTTGCACTAGTTATTGATGAGAGAGTTTGGACATCTCATGATGTATCTTATTTCCATGTATTTTCTTTTGTTTGGGATATGTCTCATGTGTTTACATGTAATTTTGTTTGGGATATATATTATGTTCATGTATGTACTTGGGTTTGGCACATGGCATAACTCTCACATGATGTGTCAAGAGGGAGCTTATTTGTATTGTTCTGATATGACATACCACATGTCAATCAGTATGTTGTTGATCCATGACTTGCATCATGATGATGTAAGAGGGCAACAAGAATCCTTGTTGCTTTGGTTACTATTGGGAGATTATGGGCTGATTTCTCCCAAAACATTGCATGACATTGATGGAGGATGGAAACAAGATGCCTTACTGCGTTGGCTTCTATTGGGGGATTATGGTCATTATACTTGGTATAATGATGATGTGATGGGGCAGCAAGAGGAATTGTTGTGGTGGCTTCTCTTGAGAGAATATGGCCACTAAATTTGGTACAATGATGATGTGGTGTGGCAGCAAGAGCCATTTCTATGGTGGCTTCTTTTGAGAGAGTATGGCTCTCATATTTATATTGATGCTGATTTCGCATGGAAGCAAGAAGCATTGTTGCGGTGGCTTCTATTGAGAGAGTATGGCTCTCGTACTTATTTTCATGATGATTTAGAATGGCAACGGAAGGCTTTGTTGTGGTGGTTGTTATGGGGAGAATATGGTTTGACATTGTACATGTTCACCCATATGTCTCTACTTCTTATTTTGCACTATGTCGATGTGATGCTTGGATCCTACAAGGCCAATAGGGCTAATGATGAGAGCATTGAGAGATGCAATCTACTCTATGTAACATGGGTTGAAAAGATAGTTCATGAGTTGGGACTTTCCACTTTGGGAAGAAACCACTTCATTTCATGTATCTCATGTATAGAAGAGATCTTTGGACATCATATGGTTTCCACTTGGAGATTCATTGATGAGGAGATCCATCTAACTATTCACTTGGAGGCCATTCTAAACGTTCTAGAGAGGCAGATTTGGAGCTGGGCATGCATTACACATTGTGGCAGATGGGGAGACCTTCCATGTGAGGATTCCATTTGGAGGGAGGATGTTTGTTGTAGCATCCACTTTTGTAGTTGCTTGAGGACAAGCAACATTTTTGTGGGGAGGGTTGTAATATTCCCAATTTTCCATCAGATAATTGGAATATTAGAGTTCTTAATTTTCCTAATTAATTAAGTAAATAAGAGGATGGAGGGACCCACAACCCCCATAGATGAATAAAATCCACTTTTGATGTGTGTATGTGGATATTTTAGATCTAGATCTACATTATGGAGTAGTGGAGCAGCTTCTTAAATGAAGGAAGAGTGGAGATCATGACACATTAATGATAGATCATGGAGATCATGGAGGAAGTCAACTGAGATCATGGTGCATTCAAAGTAAGATCATAGAGTAGTAACGATGAGATAGTGGAGGAAGTATTGCATCTAATGCACACATGATGGAGAGAGTGGGAATTAAATGCAGAGATGGTGGAGAACATGGAGAGACAGTGCAGTCGTCATGGAGGCTAGTGGCCACATGTGCAGCGCAGTTATGAGGTGGGCTAGGGCTATGGAAGGCTCACAAATCATATAATGGAGATAAAGGAAGAAATCGAAGGAGGCTTTTAGATTATTATTTCTGATTTGTTTAGATGTAGATTTGTCATTTGACATTAGTATGCACGCTTATGCTGTTTAGCTAAGTCTACAGTGTTGTTAGCACACGGGTGTTTCTGAGCAGAAATCCCACCCTTACCCATGGGGGACTTTGAGTTCCTACTCTGGGAAGGTTATTCTGAGCTGCCATACATCATCAGGAATTGGTGCCACATTCAGCCACTCTCATATGCACATTTAGTCACAGGAATAACGCATTCCTGCTTGAGGGTTTGAGAGGTGGAGGCTGTTTCTAGCATTTTAGCTAGGAAATCGGTGGAGGATTCATCCTTTCACCTTGTTCTTAAAGTTTATACTTTTAAGAGCAGAATATCTATATCCAGCATTCAGGCCATCAATTTATACCCCCATGCAGTAGTATTCCATTCAAGGATTACGCAGTCCAGTCTTGCAGATCTGAAAGAGGAAGGGAGTTTCTAGTATTTCAGTTGGACATCCTATGAAGGACCATCTCCTCACTTTGGGCACATCATTTCCCTCATTCAGGAGCTAAATTGCAGCATCTAACATTAGGCTATAGAGCCTCCCTCTCTGACAGCGAAGTTTTCTTCAGTTGTTGTGTATTCAGCAGCTGCATCTATTGGAGGAGTTTGGAGGAGACAGATCTTGAGCTTCTAGCTTAAGGCTCTAAAGGAGGGATCAACCCTCTATGCATTGAGTTGGTTGTTCCTTATTATAGGCATCATATCTTCAACTCATGCAGTAGATCTGCATACCCAGCAGTGATATAGTTGTAGGACCTAAGAGGGTGATTTTCCAATATTGTCAGATCTGGAAATCCTTTCTGGGTTATCTTGGGTATTCATCATAGAGCCCAGAACTAAAATTTCGGCATCATCTGATTTCCGGAACTTCCAGATATACACTTATATATTTTTTCGGCAGTTGTAGTCCCAACATTTGTAGTAGGGACAGCGCAATATTCCTTCCAGCAGTCCAGCATTCCCTCTTGTGGGAGCACTTCCGGGTCATTCTAGGCCATATCTTTGGCTTGAGTGTCTCATATTTTGAGCATTTTTGTACTGGTTTATCCACCTCCTATTAATAAAATGGCTTAGCTATTTTGTGCATTTGTATGGTGTATTTATATTACTTTTTTACATTGCTGCAGTTCTTATATTGTGCTTTTATATTACTGCATTCTCCCTTTTGGGATATTACATATGATAACCTCTTTTGTTGCTGGAAATACCCATTCCAACCTAAGTTTCCTTAGGATCGTGGTGGTTCTTATTGGCTCAAGGGGTCCTGACCCAGGTTCGGAGGTTCAAGGTTTGCCAACAAACCCCTATACTACTGGCCCTTTCGGCGGTGACCTACTTGCGCAGGCCAAAGCCTCACCCGAAGTAGTATGGGTGGGTGCTAGAACCAGGTTTCCGCACCCTGGGAGAGGGTAGGTAAGTCAATCAGAGTTGCGTTCAGCCTTATAGTGACCAGATCTTGTATCACAAATCCTAGATCTATAGATTCCCTTCACATACACATGCGTAACAACAATGATATTCACAGTAATCAACAGATCATAACGCAGATATTCTAGATATTCTTACATGAAACGCAACATAACAGGTCCAGATCGCAGCATAAAACACAAGTATGTTCGCAGCTTAAATCAATAGCACAGCAACATATATTGAATAATCAACATCACAGATTCGCATCACAATAATTCCAATAGAATTAGATATTCAACAATACTTCCGCATTCATTAATCCTTCAGATCTACTTACAGTACCCCAAAACCCAACCAGCACACACAGCAGTATGATCCACCCACAGCAGGACAGTGAATCTTCGCGCACACAACAGTAGGAGTCCTTCCCCAACAACCCTAACTAGATCTATCAGTTCGCACTTAGCATCAATCTCTATTCCCCAAAATCTATCCTACGACTCAAAAAGGTTCAACTACTTATACTATTTTAGCCTACGCATCCAATGGTCCGTAAACCGTGGTTTGCAGATTCTTGTTCTACCCTTGACCCATTTACAATGCATTAGGGGCTTTGACCCACCCCAAAACCCCTGTGTTAGACTAAATATAATAAAAAATATACAAAATGGACCAGTTTCGCAGCTTGTAGGAGACCCTGTTCCAACAGTCCCCCAACACAATCTTGTGACTCATCCCGAGTCACTATGGTGGTAGGTTCTTCACCTGCACTTATACGGCCATCCTGGCCATATATTCACTTTATCCGATATGGTTTTAGCCAACTTCCATTGACATATCCTGGTAACATATCACCGCGCAGGGTACCTAGCCTAACAGCTCTGCCATTCGTGATTTCTGTAACTGTGTAGGGACCAAGCCAATGCTGTCGGAACTTCCCTGGATATTTGGAAAACTAGTTATCATATAAGAGGACCAATTCACCTTTTGTAAACGTTTTTTGGCGAATATGTCGGTCATGCAAGGCTTTATCGCGGGCCTTCTGAACCTGCTGATGGAAATTGGCCAGAAACCGATCCTCCTCCAAAGACATAAGATGTGTTAAACGCTCCTCGATGATATCAAGTTCTGCCATGTTCATGAAAGCGGAAATACGTAGACTAGGAATAATATACTCCATGGGCATCACGGCCTCCTTTCCGTAGACCATCCTGAATGGGGTTTTTCCTGTTAACGTTTTTCAAGTCATTCGATAGGCCCAAAGAACCGAGGGGATGCGCACATCCCAATCACTGGAATCAGCGTTTCAAACCTTTGTCAGCACCTGCTCCAAGATTTTGTTAAAAGCCTCTACCGTGCCATTTTCCTATGGGTGATATGGTGTGCTCTTCGCATGATGGATCTGGAATTCCTCAGTCAAAGCTTGGATTGTTTCATTAACAAAGTGCATACCTCTGTCGCTCATGAGGATATTCGGGCATCCGAATCTGGTCAAGATTTGTTCAAAGATGAAATGTGTAGTGGTATCCATAGTACAATCCTTTACTGCTTGTTCCTCAGCCCACCGGGTTACATACTCATTGGCAGTAATAATGTACCGCGCACCTGTCTTCTTTCCTGACAGGTTAATGGGTCTGATGAAATCAATGGCCCATTTATCAAATTATTGTAGAGCCATTTGTGGTTGAAGGGGCATTTCATCTCTGCGAGAAGGCCTTCCTATTCGTTGGCACGTATCGCAGGCTTTACAATAGTCGTGGGCGTCACTATGCAGGGTTGGCCACCATAACCCAGCTCTCAAGATCTTTTGCGTCGTTGATTTTCCTGTGTAGTGACCTCCTGCTATTCCGTCATGAGCTTCTGCCAAGATACCGTGCCTTTCATGGTCCAAAACATATCGCCACAACCCTTCATCAGCTCCCATCTTATATAAATGACCTGCGATGATGGTAAAATCGTCTGCCTAGGTGACTAGCTCTTTCTTATGTTTTATCGAGTACTCTGGAGGCGCCACCCCAGTAGTTAAGAACTGAATGATATCCGTCAAGTGTGCATCCACTACTTTAATAGTAAAGAGTTGCACATCAAGAAATTCATCCTCCAGGTTGATTAGCTCTTTGCCGCTCTCTATTCAGGGCAAGTGGTATGGCCCAGCATTCAACTTTCCTGGCTTGACGATGATTTCAAAGTCATATTCCTGAAATATTAGCAGCCATTGGCAGATTTTCCCTCCCAACACCAGCTTATTGACCAGGTACTTCAAAGCTGAATGGTTGGTGAACATTTTGAAGTGCCCTCCTAACAGATAATGTAGATACTTATGCAACGCATAGACCATAGCCAATCCCTCTCGATCTATGGTGGAGTAGTTGCGTTCCACACTTGAGAGTTTCCTACATGCAAAGGAAACCTGGTGGTCAATGTCTCCTTCCCCTAGCTGCATAAGGACAGCCCCGAGAGAAATGCCTGACACATCAACGTGAACATGAAATACCTTCTCCCAATCGGGAAAGATGAGAATAGGCGTCGAGACCATTTTTTCCTTAAGTAATTCAAAGCTCTGTTGACAGTCATCATTCCAAAAGAATGAAATATCCTTCTTGAGCAATTTTTCCATAGGGGCCGTAATCAATGTGTAGCCTTGAATGAATTTCCTGCAGTAGCCTATGTGTCCAAGGATCGAGCGTAGCTGCTTCTCCGTTGTTGGTACTAGCAATTTTATAATAACTACGACTTTGGTAGGGTCTACCATCAATCCTTGCTGACAAACTATGTGGCCGAGAAAGATTCCAAAAGGTACGCAGAAGATACACTTCTTGATATTTAGGGAAATCTGGTGCTTTCGACAGGCATCCAACATCATGCGCAGGTTCGATACGTGCACTTTCACCAGGCCGAAGACAGTCCAATCATCGAAATACACCTCCAGGAACTTGTGGATGAATTCCTTGAATACTGGGATGACGACCTGCAATAAGATAGCAGGGGCATTCTTGAGACCAAACGACATGAAAATATACTGAAAATATCCCCACTCAGTGGCGAACGTGGTTTTGCTACTATCCTCAAGTGTGATCCTGATCTGATGGTATCCTGAGAACCCATCCATGAAAGAGTATGCTTCCTGGCCGCCCATGCTATCCAAAAGTTCATCTGAGAATGGTGTAGGGAATGGGTCATGGACACAGGCATCATTCAACTTGTACAGATCCACGTAGATTCGAATCTCCCCCTTAGTCTTTTTCTCCTGAACCACCATCGAACTGACCCAGTCGGATTGTTCAACAGGTTTGATGATACCTGCAGCGATCATTTTATCAATTTCTTCCTTGACCTTCTGCTTATACCTGGGGTTCAGTGTATATGGTCGCTGCTTTACAAGATGCGCATTCCATTTAAGAGTGATATGCATGACCAATAAGTCTCCCGTGATCCCTTTTAGCTCCAAAAACTTTGTCGAGAACAAGTCCCGGTATTAAGTGAGTAGCTTGGCCCCTTTTCCTACTGTGTCCTCATCCCAATAATCCCCAATCTTAGCCAACTTAGGGTGCTCTTCCATCCCAATGTTGACTTCGTTCAGCTTGAGAAGCTTAGTGACATCTACCTCTCGTAGTGGGGGTCCTACAACGGTGTGCTCCCCTTCCCACTCCAAGATAGAGACAGGTTGTGGATCATCTTCACCTTCCTCCCTCGCCAAGCTGCGGAAGTCAACAATATCCTGCATCTGGGATTCCCAAGTCGGCTCTTCTGCAATATTCGGAGCGCCAGGTTTTCCAAACACAAATGTATATATGTCCTACATAGCTTCATCAAGTGCCTCGGAACCCCCTATCAGTTCGAATGTTCTTATGAAGTCATCCTTAAGAGTTTCTCAATGGCGGGTGCGTTGATGTAGCTCCACATCTAGGTACCATGCAGTAGGGATTGGACCCAACGAATGAATGAATAAGTGGACCCATTCTTCCGTAGTTCAGTCACCCCATATCTTTCTCCATGCAACCAGGTGTTTTCGCGGGTCCCCTGGGCCAAGGAACGTCTCAACCCATACCTCTGTCGGAGTCTAAAATCATAGGAGCATCATACCCTGACAATCCTCCCACGCCTGGAATGCTTCTTCATGTGTCTCCCACCAGCGCATAGGTGTTCCATGCATGGCCAGCTTAAGGGCCCATAGCCTTCGTTCCCAAGGAACCTCAGCTTCGAATTCTCGTAAAAATGCCTTAATAGTACCAGAACCATCGAAATAGGGCAAGTCTCTTACCTCAGAGGAAATGCATCGGAAGTCCTTTGTGACCCGAAGGCATTGTAGTGCAGAGACATCATGTAACCTATTTTTCCAGTTCTCTATCTCCCCATTGGAGTCGGACAAACATTCACTGTCCTTTTCCCAGCAGAGTATACCATCAGTCATGGGGTTAATCCAATCTTCATCCCGTGTAGTCGTCTTATAAATATTATCCACATCCTCTTCGTCGCGCACCGACTAAATGTATCGTTCGCCTTCCATAGGATCTAATGGCGCTATCACCCTTGTACCGTTATTCTCAAGCACCATGCTTCTCTTCTTCAAGTTAACGATACCTCCCATATCAATATCCCAATCCAAGCCTAAGAGCACAGGATAGGGGTCCGCATCTTCTACGATCTCAATTACCTCAAATTCCACCTGGGCCTTTACTCCCCTGATATCCACCACAATTTTTGATATTCTTCCCAAGGGTATAATATTTTTCTGATTAGCCACGCGCAGCTAGATAGTGGACCATTCCAACTTAGGTTCTCCCATTTGTTTCCAAGTCTATTTAGGTAATACATTCGCATCCGACCCTAAGTCCAAAATAACCTGATCCATCTCATAATCACCGATCTGCGCAGTCAACCGCATCTCCCTACCAGTGCATTTCTTATATCTTTATAGTTTGTGCACATCCTTGATGTTCAGAGGTAGGCTAGGTAGTGTTGCGCAGCTATCTATCAATTCCTGAAGATTATCTACAGTCGTTGGGTTGCGCAGCAGCTTTATACATGCCTGTAAAAAGGGTTTGACCTCCTTGTCTGCCTTACGGTTCGCATGTGTCTGAGAAGTAGATGCCTCTGACTTAGAAAAGTCTTTGCAAGCTACGATAAATGTTTATTTTTCCTTGCTTAGGTCCAAACCTTCTCGTTTGGTAACAGCCTGCCAGATTAGAGATTCAGTCACAGCCTTCTCCCCAGGTTCTCTGGTGGACATTCCACTACGCGTTATGAAATTTACACTCGGATATTTTCCTTACAGCTCAGCCTTAACCCTCTGCACATTCTGCGTGGGTGTTGGCTACTTCTCCTGCATTTTGCTATCAATATTGGAAAGTCTTCGATTGCATGATCCAGCTGTCTATAGTACTGGTAGGACTGCCTCGTAGGATCCGGGCAGTCTCTCACAAAGTGCCCAACCTCTCCGCAGTTATAACAGATTAGCTACCCTCATCCCTGACCTGCGCTTCCGCCTCAGCCTCCCCCCCTTCCCCTGGTGCGGGAGCCACCTATGCCTGCGGGGTACCTTGGCAACGCAAGGTCTGATTGTACCCTATATAAGTTTCTGTGATCGATCATCAAATCATATAAATTAGCAGAATTCTTTCGGTAATAATCACATGAAATGGAACGTGGTCAGCTAATCAAACCACGTTCCATTTCATGTGATTATTGCCGAATGAATTCTGTTAATTTATATGATGGATCACAGAAACTTAGATTCCAGAAACATCAAATCATATGTCCGGCAGTTCTGTTCTTCATGTCCTACTGATCTACAGAACCTGCACCATTGATATTTTACCTCTAGGACATACGCAGCAAGGCGGGGGCAGTGGTTTGTGTCTTGCAGCCCTACAACGCAGCAATCATCGCACCATAATGCTGGCTCATTCAACCCTGCAACTTCTCTTGGGCACAACGGGCTAGGTCCCCTAGCCTGCCTATAGTCTGCTAATAGAGGACAGTTATCCTTGGTGTGACCATTCACCCTACATTGTATGCACCACCTTTCAAAGCTAGCCTCTGTTCCTCGCTCTTTTCGCAGGTTTTGGTTCTCCACGTGCATTTCTTCTAGCTACCCTTGGATCTATTGGACACCCAGCTGGGTCTCATCTCGAGGCACGACTTCTAACTTCATGGCAACCTCCAAGGCTTTCTCCTGTGATTCGAACATTTGATGACCCATATGTACATGCAGGTGAGGTAGTAGCATAGCAATGAACCATTCTGTATGATGTCTATCATCATATTGAAATCCTCCTTCCCTGATCACCTTCTTCAGTCATTGATTGGCCTTCCACACAGACTCAGAAGGCCCTTGCTTGAAATATTTTAGATCGACTACTATTTGGGAGTAGGACTTAGGCTTCTTGAATTGTTGCTTCAGAGTGTTCTTAATCTCCTCAATGGTCACGTTCACATGCTAGCTGATGTATCCCATATACCAGTCCAAAGCTCTCCCTTCAAAGGCAAGGGATAGTTGTGCTCGCTTCACCGCATCATTAGCTACGTTCTGCATAGTCCATCCTGCGACAAACCAAAACTGATCCATATATTTATCCCCCACACCCTTAAAGGTTAGCAACTTCATGTGCACAGCCATGTCGTCTTCCAGTGGTGGCGAAGGTGTAGGTGAATTCTTACTCCTATGTTGGTTTGAAAGTGGTGTGCCGGGAGGACTTTGCGCAGCTTCTTCCCTTACTGGACTGTAGACATGCCTATCTCCTTCTTGGTTGGTTCGATAGTACTTTCCACTTCATGTCTTACTTTCGTCCAGATCAGGGGTCATTCATTCGGTGTGGCTACACAAGATACTCTTTTCGCACAGTAATGTCTTAATCAATAATGGTAAGGTATTCTGAAACTTACCCCAGAAACCTTTGAAGAATATTCGCTCTACTTTAGAGTAGGATACAAACTAATCGATGGAAAATTCTGTCATGAACCCTCCTAGCACACTGCCCACTGAGTGGTCCACCGTGCGAGTGATGGTGTTATTAGTCTTCTCTAACTACTGGATCAGTTCAGGGGTCCACTGTGTGACCTGTTCGTCCTTCCAACACTTCTAAAATTTGACCAACCTCAGGAGCCACTCCTAGAGCTCGATCACAATTGTTACAAAGAAGATCTCATAAATCTCTGTGAAAATATACTTATTTTTCCACTCCTAAGTGGTAAACCTCTTACTGCGGTTCTCTTTCACTGCGAATTCCTGAACTTGCTATTCAAACCATTTATTAATTTATTTGCTTTCAGGTTTCCAGTATGGCCTTGGCATTACCCAATCCCTCTCTCAAAATGCTTCCGGTCCCGACAACGGAACCATTTGTTGGCTCGAGGGGTCCTGAACCAAGTTCGAAGGTTCAAGGTTTTCCAACAAACGCCTATACTACTGGCCTTTTCGACAGTGACCTGCTTGCGCAAGCCAAAGTCTCACCTAAAGTAGTATGGGTGGGTGCTGGAACCAAGTTTCTGCACCCTGGGAGAGGGTAGGTAAGTCAAGCAGAGCTGCGTTCAGCCTTATAGTGACCAGATCTTGTATCACAGATCCTAGATTTGCATATTCCCTTCGCATCCACGTGCGTAACTGCAATGATATTCATAGTAATCAACAGATCATAACACAGATATTCTAGATATTCTTACATGAAATGCAATAGAACAGTTCCATATCGCAGGATAAACAAGTAACACAAGTATGTTTGCAGCTTAAATCAATAACACAGTAGCATATATTAATTAATCAACATCACAGATTCACATCACAATAATTCCAATAGGTTCAGATATTCAACAATACTTCTGCATTCATTAATCCTTCAGATCTACTTACAGTACCCCAAAACCCAACCTGCGCACACAGCAGCAAGGTCTGCACATAGCAGGATAACGAATCTCCGCGCACACAGTAGCAGGAGTCCTTACCCAACAACCCTAACCAGATCTATCAGTTCGCACTTAGCATCAATCTCTATTCCCCAAAATCTATCCTACGACTCAAAAAGGTTCAACTACTTATACTATTTTAGCCTACGCATCCAATGGTCTGAAAACCGTGGTTTGCGGATTCTTGGTCTACCCTTAACCCATTTACAATGCATTAGGGGCTTTGACCCACCCCAAAACCCCTACGTTAGACTAAATATAATCAAAAATATACAAAATGGGTAGTTTTGCAGCTTGTAGGAGACCCTGTTCCAACAGTTCTTATGATGAATTGGTGAGGGACTACTTTTCTAGTCATGCGACATTATTGTTTGAGCTGAAGAGATTTGGGGAGAACCTATTTGTCGAGGGTGACACTAAGCCTTTAATTTGCATACCCAAAAGCCCACTAATGCATTGGTAGGCCACATTGGCATTGTGTAGGTGGAATTCCATTTCCAAGACATTTACTTCAACAAAACATTCACGTCCTCTTAGTATCTGAAGTGATGACAAAGGAGGTTTCTCAGGGCCCAAATTTATCACCCATCACCCTGAATTCCTACATCTTTGTGTCTACAACCATTTGGCATAAACAGTGGGTTTTTTGTTGTCAAAATGGTACTCCCTGACCATGCCAAGGTTGGAGAGGTAGTATTCCTCTACCACGACCTCCTTTTCATGGGTTACCTTACTCGTGCACCATGGTTATTCTTGAACTAACCTTCGAACTTCGAACTTGAATTTCCACTATGGAGCTTAACTGCCAAATCCTTAACCAAATTTTGAACTCCTGCCTGGCCTAGAACTTATAAACATACCGTTGTAATGGAAATTATGTGTATTCTAGAGGAATTCCAATATAATCTAGTGGCCCTCTCGCAAGAAGGGAAGATGAGTGTGTTAGCTTGTAGTCTGCCATACATGTTGGGAGATGGTGGGTTTGTCACCATATTCATTTCCCAATCCCTACATGCATCAGAAGATGAGCCCATGGCACTGTCGAAAGCTTACTACATGAGATATGAGGAGGGTATTCATGAAATTATATAATGTGCTCAATCTATCATCCATCACCCATATCCAGGTGTGATACCCGATATTAACCTTAAGAAAACGGAAGCAAATGATATGGTTCTTATTAACATAAGAAAAAATTTCCTACATTCTCTTGCAATGAGAACACCAATGATGCTATATTCAAAAGCCAATGTTTTTATTAATACCCATGACCACATAGAGGACAAAACCATCCTAAATGAAGAAGGCATATGCACAGGTTCCCACTTGGAATTCGAGAGGGGAAAATACTATAATATATTGAAACATGAGCTATATAGGGCTAATATTTTTTTTAATAGTTTAATAAGAAATGTGATATAAAAAATATTTTTTCTGGCTAGTGGGTTGAAGATAAGAGGTTCTTCTATAAATTTGGTAGTGTATATTCAAGTAATAATTTTAAGGAACCCTATCAGGAGAAGCACTTAATACATTTCAAGGATGTTTGGGTGACTTTTGGCATACACCATGGTTACCATTAGTCACATGTTCAATTGGGTTTTTTTTCTTTCACATTCCCTAAATGGAGTGATTGAAAGGGTGCAAAAAACCAAAGCCAAATTAGTGTTGTTGCCTATAAGCTATATATCTTCCTATTTTATGGATGTAATCTACACTATAATTTTTTTCTCGAAATTAAACTTAAGTATACATATCTCAAAGACCCTCCTTTGTGTATATTATCAAGTTCTTAAGGAGAATAAGAGCCATTATACAAAAATTTGTGATCAATTCTCCCCATCATGAGTACTAACATTGTTGATATTTCATATGGTGGAAAATAAGTTGACCCCAAAAGGAATATGAATCATTTTCATAGGCATCTTATCCTAGCGACGGGAATAAAATATATGAGGTATTATGGGTTTTAGTCTTGAAAATCACAACTCAAATACAAATTTTAAATTTCATATTTATTTCTTAATATGAATTGAGGCACAAGCCTTTGAATGGATTGAGATCCGTCATAAAGAGATCATATTCATATGATGAATTCATCACCAAATTCTTCCACAAAATTAAAATATTTAATAATTCACCTTATCCAACTATCAGTAGAATGCATGAACAATTTCATCAATGTTAATCCACTAGGCCAACAAGTCAAACATTTAATCTTCGTGAAGCACATTAGAGCAAGAAAAATTCCCTCGTGCACCCTTATCCTATGACAATTTGTATCTTTAGGCTCACCTAAACTAAGTGTAAGTCAACTTATCAAATCACCAATCTATTTTTCCCTTAGAATATTAGAGTGTTGACCCAAAATGCAAGCAATTCAACACAATTTGCATAAAGAATCAGGAATAAATATTTACAGCTAAAAAAAAAAAACATATTTTCCTTTGTATATAGGTGTAGGGATGCCTATTATGTGTTAGCATCAGAGGCTCTTTATATTCTCCTGATATAGTAACCAAGTTAGTTACAAATCTACCTCCCATTTTCTGCATATGGACATTTGAATCTTAGGAATTCACCTATTTGGAATCTTTCAAATAGCTCACCTAGTTGATATATGGTAAGTTCCAAGGAGTATATAAACCTCCCCATGATGATCAAGGGCCTAAGCTAACCCCCATACTATAATTATGAGGAAAACAAATATATTAGGGAATATCTTACATCACATTGTTGTATGTTTTGTGAAGACTGTATCCCACTTAGTCTTCTTACTAAACCTAATATTTCAGTTGTGAAGCCAATTACCAACCTATTATCTAGGATTCTAGTGGCATATTTCAAAAACTCTCTTCTATGATCTATCTTATTCAACCATAATATAAGAATCATTATCAAATAACCAAACACAACATACAACATCATAACAGATAATATACAACATGCATTTACAACTAAAGAATAATAAATTAAAAACAATTTTGCTTGCCCCTGCTATTGAAGCAGGTAAAGAACAATCTAATGCTCTTTCTATTAATTAAATACTTGTAATAATAATAACAAAAAATATCAATTTAACATTTCTTTCTTGTTGCAGTTGATGATCCGCTTTTCTTGTAGCAGCCTCCGTGACATCATGAGTACATGACCAAGTCATCAATGAGAGATATAGATGTCATAAGAACTAAAGGGGAAGAAGAATCAATTGAGGAAGTCATTTCTAAATTCTATTCAAAAGTGTAGAAAAATAAAAAGAAATGATTTACTAGTTATAACATTAGAAACATCACATACCATGTTATGAAAACATTTTTTTGATGATAAAATTTATTAGATAAGTGTTTTGTGTCTATGATTAATGAGTGTTATAGGTTAATGAATGATTTATATATGTTTCTTTATGTAAAAAACCACATATGTTTCTATATTACTTTTTTGTTTTGCTAATGTCTATGCATGAATCATAATTTCTTGATTTCGACTATTTTCTAGTAGATATATTGGGTACTAGTGAATATTTGGGAGTGATATGAGGGGTGAGAGAGGTCATAAGAGCTTCCACCTCACGTTTTTGTTCATGTTCAGTAGATAATAAATTAGGATTTGGATAGTCTTGGAGCAAACCACCCTCAATCCAAATGAGCAACAATAAATTCAATGTTGAGTTTGTTGTTTCTCTATGAAATCAAGTGAAGTTTCCTCCAAGATTAGACTACCCTGATAAACTATTATTGAAACCAAGAGGAAATCACTTGGATATCCATGCACTTGAGTATTTCTAAAAAATATTTAGTTATAAGAAAATAAAAAGAAAAAAAAATCAATTTATTTTATTATTTTGATCATTTTTTATCTACCTTCAACTTAATTTATGTGAATTGTAGGTATTTTTATTCTCAAATTATCTATTGTCATCCAAAGTTGCACATCAAATTAGTTGAGATGGAGATTTACGATGTTATGAAAATATTGAGTCAAAAGTTTATTGTTTCATATAACTTGTTCATATCATTCCTCTACCTTGATTACCTTCTATTGTTTGATATAGCTAGTATTTTTTTCTGCATTCATATTTATAGTCATGTTCCTTGTAAACTCGCATTTAGGAGACAAACTCACATTGATAGAAGTTCTTCTTCTCTTGGATATTGGTGTTTTTTTTTCTTGGCATGGAAAACTGAGTTTTTGGATCTAGAACTTCTTCATGACCATGTGTTCTAGGTTCAACCCTAACTAATCTGGCGATGAATATTTACATGTTCTTGAATTAGCATAATGTTATTCCTTCTTCGCATAAGCTAGGTTTTTCTTCTTTTTGGAGTAAACATGGATTTACATCTAGCTCTAGGGTTTTATCCACAAACCCCAGGTATTTCTTATCAAGCCTTCTAGACTACTAGGTTTTGCAAACCATAGACTTCTAATTTTTATCTAACCTTTTTCATATGCAAGTTTTCTTTCCAAAATCAAAATTCCCAAAACCATAAAATCCATATGATGAAATCAATCAAGGGTGTGTCAGGGTAAATAGTCCATTATATCTTTTGTAGGGCAAAAAATTTCAACTAATAACATATGCAGGGCATATTTCAAGGTTCATGTCATCAATACAACATCCTACTTCTAAACACATTCTAAAATCCAATGCAACATTTCGAAAAGAAACACAGGTCCTCAAAACTCCAATCCAATGTATAACACTTTAGTTTTCCAAATAATTTTGGCACCAGTATGAGAATTTCACATAGTTCATCCCTGACATGCTTGATTATATTTCTTTTTTAGTTACCCAAGATACATTTTGAGAAATATGTTGATCAGCAGTTGTCATTGATGTCAACCCAAGCAGCACCAGGGGCTACCCCAATATTGAATGGGAATTTTTACCTACCAAATTAATATATTCTAGGTCAATAATTCTTTTGATGGTTTCTACTTGTTGAGTTGTTTCCATTGATATATGGCACGCCACGTAATTCTTCACAGGTTGAGAGCTATTCATGTTTGAAGTTTGTACCCCCAGTTAGTGGGCTAAAACCCCATGGGGTTGTGGCATGGGTCATTGAAAAGTCATAATTAATATTTTTTAAGCTCCTAAAATCCCTCCCACGTTCACTTGCTGAAGCCCCTCTCAACTTAAGCATTTATATAAATTGTGATCCGCATATCCTCCTTATGCAAGGGATTTTGCCATATGAAATAGGCCACCGTGGAGTTTTCGCTCTAACATTTTTTCTATGAAGGTTCAGAAGCTGAAATTTTTATGAAGCGAAGCCGACATCCTGAGGAAGCTCTTTTAAAAATTTCAGATCAAGGTGTGCAATATTTCCGGAGATATGATCTATGGAAGTCAGTGTTTTTGCGGGCTCCTGAAATTCATCTCAAAGAAGTGACATTGGGAAAATCATCATAACTCTCTCTCTGAGTATCAAAGTGGAATTCTGTAAAAAGTGATAGATAGTGCATGGAATTTTGTTTTTTATTTATCAATTTCAGAGATGAATGAAGAAATAGTGATATGCGGCACGTCGTACAAGTTCGCTCTACTGAAACAATCCATAATTAGGGCATTGTGAGAGATTGGGCATAACTCTCTCTTGAAGAATACAAATTGGGTCAAACTTGTGGAATTGGAAAAAAGACTCGGAGGTCTACCTCAGGACCAAAATCACATATTGGGGATCTGAAATAACAGAGATAAAGCAAATTCATTATCGAGCTCCTAGAAGGAAATAAAAAGCTAGATCATGTGTGTCAAGGGTTGCAAAGGACTAGAATTTATAGGGTAGCAAAGCAAAGCAAGGTGCAGCAGAGGGTATCATGACAAGAGCATAAACCAAGGTGCATAATAGCAAAAATAAGTTCATCACATGAAGTCTTCAAGTGGGCAACACTGCATACAGTCACTGTAAAGGTATCATTGTACTAATTCATTGTAAATACACTATTGTAAAAATTGTTCTAGTGTATATCTGCCAAGAGTTGAAGAAGCAGTGTCGGGAGGTCTAGGATCATCATTAGGTGGTTGTGTCATAGTTGGGGTTATGGTCTAGTGTGTCTTCTTCTTCTACATCATTCTATATCATTGTAAAGTGGACCATTTTCCCTGGTACGGGAGTCCATTCTTCTTTTATTCTTCTATAGGGTGGTAGGGTGGTGCTAGGGTGAGTTGTAGCTTATAGGGTGTTGGGGCATCCGTTCAGTTGACTACTAAATAATCTTGGGCGTTGGAGCATCAATCTACTAGGATCTGGAGAAGAATGCTTTTCTAGATTCTAGGAATTTGGAGTTTTATTTTCAATTGGAGTTGAATATTAAAGAATTATTAGAAAAGCATTAGGTGGTTTTTGTCCCGGAGTGGGTTTCCACCTTAAAAAATGTGTCCATTTGTGTTCCTTTTGTTTACTAATATCATTGTACAAACAGTGATAATAATTGAAGATTAAATAATGCTCTAATTGAAAGGAATAATGATTCACCCCCCCTCTCAGTATTTCCAACAATTGGTATCAGAGCTTTACTCCTTCAATAGCAGTTTAACAACTAGAAGGAGGTCATGGAGCATACCAATAATGGTGTACCTCTGTTCAATGAAAATAATTATGCACTCTAGAAAGGAAGAATGGAGGTCTATCTCTTAGCGCAATATTACAAAGTATGTGAAACTATTCAAAATGGATTTACATCAACCGCAGATGAACAAGGTAAGAAGAATTTGGTAAATGATGCAAAAGCAAAGAATATTATTATCAATGGACTTATTGAATTTGCTTATCATAAGGTGTTGGGTTGTAAAACCGCCAAAAATGTATGGGACAAGCTTGAGAATATATATGAAGGTGACTCAAATGTCAAAGAAGCAAAACTTCAAATCTATAGAGAAAAATTTGAGCAACTCAGAATGAAAGAAGATTGCAACATTGTTGCATAGTTCAAATACGTTGATGAAATAACCAATAATCTAGAAGGATTGGGAGAGCCAGCTGACGAGAAAACTATTATACGAAAGATTCCTAGAACGTTACCAGGGAGATTCAACCCAAAGGTATCAGTCTTAGAATACAGTGCAAATCTAGACAAACTCAGCAAAGAGGAATTACATGGAGTTCTCATAGCATATGAAATGAGACTTGATGAAGAAGAGGGTACTTCACATCTAGAAACTGATTTCGTTGCATCTAAGAAAACCAATAAGGACAAACAAACTTCAATTTAAAAGACATGCACCTACAAGTGTGAAGAAAAGGGAGATGATGGAGAAGGTCTTTCAGATGAAGAATATGCTTACTTTACAAGAAAACTAAAATTGGTAAGGGAAAATTCAAAGGTAAACTTCCATTGATATGTTTTGGCTGTGGTGAGGTTGGGTATTTCACAACAAAATTTCCGAACAGAAGTGATGGCAACTCAAAAGGAAAGAAAGGCTTTAAGAAATTCAACAAGCAAGAAAAAAGGAAAGGATCCAAAAGGAACTTTCTATCTAAAGAAGATAGCTCATCATCTGATGAAGACAATAATAGTGAAGAAGAAGCCAATGAGAGAGTATTGTTTATGGCCAAGCACAATAAACAAGAGGTATCAAACAATGAAGAAGAAGGGTTAACCATAGAAGAATTTTATAAGGAGGCAATCAGGCTTATAAAATAGCTCAAGCCTAAGAAAATCCGTTCCAATACTCTTGAAGAACAAGATCAAGGTCTCAAAATTGAAGTTGAAGAACACAAATGTATTGAAGAGTCACTTCAAAAGAATTTGGAAGAAAGAAACCAAGAAAGGGAAGCATTAGAAGTCAAAGTAGTATCGCTGTGTAAAGAAGTGAAGAAGGGAAAAAATATCCAAAACTATGCCAACAGCTCAAGGGCATTGGAATAAATCATCAACAATCAATGATCTTACAACGACGGAACTGGCCTCAGTAACAAAGAAGAAGAAGAAAGACCTTCTACAACAAAATACAATGAACCTATGAGATTTGACATGCATGTAGACTTCATTGGACAAGTTTCGCAGGAACATCCTTGGAAGACGATTCATCGATGAAGATTTCCATCCAGGCACCAACATATTTTTTATGACTATTATTATTCATGTGGAAAATTTGGTCATAAATTTGTAGAATGTCGCACGTACCCTAGGAACCAATACAATTCCAAGAGATCCTTCAAATATGAACCTCCTAGGGCTCAATGAAACATCAATATATTTGAACATTTAAGAAATAATATGGAATGTTACAAATGTCAGAACTTTGGACACATAGCCAGAGACTGCAAACTTGAAAATCCTCCAGAAGAATCTTCGAAGCCATGGAATGAACGAACATGGAAGGAGAAGAAGACTGATAATTGTGCTCTTGCTCTCAAGGCTCAAAACAACAAATATGTGTGGTATGTTGACAACGTTTGTTCAACGCATATGACTAGAGATAGAAGGAAAATTTTATATCTGAAAGAGAAGAAGGATGGAACCGTATCCTTTGGAAATGATGGATCTTCAAATGCGATAGGATCAAGTACCGTCACTCTCGGAAGAAAAGATGTTATAGCCAAGAATGTTCTATTGGTTGAAAACATGAATCACAATCTGCTCAGTGTTGGACAAATGGGTGATAAAGGACACACAATGCTATTCAACTCCACAAAATGTGAAATTAGGAAAGGTAGGTATGGTAAAATTATGGCTACAGCAAGTCGAGCTCCAAACGACATATATGTTCTAGATGAAGCAACTAAAGAATGTCTACAAGCTAAAGAAGATGAAAGCTGGTTATGGCACAAAAAAATGGGTCACATAAACTTTGACAATCTTTTCAGGATAAGCAAAAAGGAAGCAGTACGAGAAATGCCAAAAATCTCAAAACCTTCCAACACACTATGTGAGGCCTGTCGGCACGACAAGCAGACAAAATTCCAATTTAAAAAAAAATAACACTTTTCATCACATCCATTGGAATTGATACATACTGATCTATGTGGTCCTGTGAGAACAAAAGGCTTAGCTGGAGAATTATATTTCATGTTAATGATAGATGACTATACCAGGATGACAATCATCAGTTTCCTAAAGAAAAAATCTAAAGCATTTGAGTGCTTTAAGATCTACAAGGATTTGGTCGAAAATGAAACTAATTTGAAAATAAAGTGTCTAAGATCAGATAATGGTAGAGAATTCACTTCCAAATTATTTCAACAATATTTTGACGAAAATGGAATAAAAAGACAATTTTCAACAGCACGAACACCTCAACAAAATGGAGTTGTTGAAAGAAAGAACAGAACCGTACAGGAAATGTGTAGAACAATGTTGAAGGACTCAAAATAGGATGAAAAAATATGGGTTCAAGCAATTGATACGACAATATTCATTATTAACCGAAGTCTTCCCAGAAATAATTGCACAAAGACCCCATATGAATTATGGAAAGGAAAACCAGCTAATGTAAAATATTTTAGAATCTTCAAAAGCAAATGTTATATCAAAAGAGAAGATCAAAATTTGGGTAAGTTTGAATCACGTGTTGATGAAGGTATCTTTGTTGGTTACTCATGCAAAAGAAAGGCTTATAAATGTTATAATCTAAGACGAAAACAGATAGTGGAGAGCATAAATGTTACATTTGACGAAGATGGTGTTCTAACGAATAATGATGAGGATCTAGAATCTTTGAAACTTGAGACAGAGGCTGAAAAAGACACAGATAAAATTTGAGAACAAGAAGCAACTATCAACCAGGAAGAAGTAAATAATGATCATCAAGATATACCAGAACAACAACAACAAGCTCCTCCAAAGAGAACAAAAGAATGGATTCAAAAGAACCATCCATCAAATCAAATCATTGGTGACATAAATGAAGGTCAACAACTTCGTTCGTCACAACAAGCTCATATTGCTTTTCTAGCAACCTTTAAGCCTAGTAGTTTTGAGGAAGCCAACCAGAATGAATATTGGGTAGCAGCTTGTTGACGGGAAAATTTGTCCGGCCAACAGTAGGGGATCTCCCCGGTAGAAAGTCCCAATTAGACCTTGAACCGTTTGGAATAGGGATCCCGTCCGGGGTGTGGGTCCGGCTACCACTTAAGATGACTTCCCTTCGGTCTCAAAAGAACCTGTTTGAACCTGCGGACATACACTTATTCACATGATACAGAATACAGGATTGATGTATTAAATATGAATCAAACACTATGCGTAGCAAGATTATAGATAAAGCACGTACACCTCAAGAGATGTCATTAGCAACACATCTTTTGGGGGTAATGCTTATAAGGTAGTCTGATCACAAAAGAAATAGTTCTTTATGATAAGATACCCCTTTACTTCCTGAAAGATAAAACGAAATGCTAACAAAATAGTTCATTAACATTCATTAGTAGAACAGATGATAAAATTAACATCATTGATACAACACAGATAGCCATGACGCATAAATGATGACATGAAGAGTGCAGCTTCATTAATCATAGGATGTTCTGAAACTGTACAAGGAATACACACAGTGTTCGCACAGCAAAACACATCATAACCATAGGGTGTTTTAACAAGAATCTATATTCATATGCTCAAGTGTATAATCTTTCAATACAATGCCATGTAGTTCTGAGTTTCCAAAAAAGAAAATCCCTTTTACAAGTTCCCAAAGGAAGTATTTATAGGGCAAAGCTTGCCCTCTGGGGTCCCTGAATTTTCAGCTTCCCGACGGTTGGGCTTCCTTGCGACCCAATATTTTTTGCGACCTGCGACCTCGGCAGATGTTGCGACCTGCGACCTTGGGCAGTTGTGCGACCTCGCGACCTTGGAGATGTGCGACCTTGCGACCTCCTTGGATTTGCGACCTCGCGACCTAGGCAGATGTGCGAACTTGCGACCTCATTGGATTCGCGACCTGCGACCTCATTGGATTTGCGACCTGCGACCTCGGCAGATGTTGCGACCTGCGACCTTGGGCAGTTGTGCGACCTCGGAAAATGAGAGATGGCGACCTTGCGACCTCTCGAATTTTGCGACCTCGCGACCTTGCAGTCGTGCGACCTCGCGACTCGGAGATGTGCAACCTCGCGACCTCCTTGGACTTGCGACCTCGACCCAGTACTTGTGCGACCTCGGCCACCGGGAGATGTGGCGACCTTGCGACCTCCTTGGATTTGCGACCTCGCGACCTAGGCAAATGTGCCAACTTGCGACCTCATTGGATTCGCGGCCTGCGACCTCATTGGATTTGCGACCTCCGACCTCGGCAGATGTTGCGACCTGCGACCTTGGGCAGTTGTGCGACCTCGCGACCTTGGGGATGTGCGACCTCGCGACCTAGGCAGATGTGCGAACTTGAGACCTCATTGGATTTGTGACCTGCGACCTCATTGAATTTGTGACCTGCGACCTTGGTAAACTTGCGACCTGCGACTTAGGCAAATTTGCGACCTGCGACCTGCGACCTCAGCAGATTGGCGACTTGCGACCCGCGCGCACGCCACCGCGACCTCGGCCACAGACGACCGCGACCACACAGACGGCGCACCGCGACCCTCGCGTATTTGCGACCTGCGACCTTGGGTAGATCAGTGAGTTCCTTGGAGTTTCGCCAGCATCTACTTGTTTTGAAAATGGTCTCCTTGTTTGCTGGGGAAAACCTTGGCTCTTATGTGCGAATAGAGAGGTTCTTCCCTCTGGGGTTCCTGACTTTTCCGCTTCCCGACGGTTGGACTTCCTTACGACCCAGTATTTTGTGACCTGCGACCTGAGCCGTTGTTGCAACCTGCAACCTAGTCGCTGGGTCGATGGGTCGCACCGTCGGGCATTTACCAAGGGGTGCGACCGCGATCGGCGCACCGCGACTCAAGGCACCGGCACGGCGACCACACCGGGATTTGCGACCGCGACCTCGACAGACTCGTACCTCGGCGACCCCGCATGCAGTGACGGAGATTTCGTGCGTCGCGCGACCTCGCGACCCGCCATTGCATGTGCGACCTTGCGACCTCCTTGTATTTGCGACCTCGCGACCTTGGAAAATTTGCGACCTGCGACCTGCGACCTCAGCAGATTGGCGACCTGCGACCTAAGCAGATTTGCGACCTGCGATTTAAGCAAATTTGCGACCTCGCGACCTTGACATATGTGCGACCTTGCGACCTCCTTGTATTTGCGACCTCGCGACCTCGTTGAACTTGCGACCTGTGACTTAGGCAAATTTGCGACCTGCGACCTCAGCAGATTGGCGACCTGCGACCTGCGACCTCAGCAGATTTGCGACCTGCGACCTTGGGAAGATCAGTGAGTTCCTTGGAGTTTTGCCAGCATCTACTTGTTTTGAAAATGGTCTCCTTGTTTGCTGGGGAAAACCTTGGCTCTTATGTGCAAACAGAGAGGTTCTTCCTACAATAAAATAACCCAGGTTACATGTCTTCATGATTTGAATAATAATAATAATGGGGCAACATTAATTAACTGCACAAAAAAAAAAAAACGATGACTTTAGACCCCTGTGTGGAATATTACAACATCATAATTACTCTTCAATAACGATGACCACAGATGAAACACATGAAATTAACAAGCTTAAGAGAAGTGTTCAAGCAACATGCTTAATGACCTACAGCAGGAGGGCTTTTACTCGTCAATACACAAAAGGTTTCCATTTAAACGTATGCATGGCAACCTCGCTACACTTGGTGCGACTGCGACAAGAGTGTTCGGGCGCACGCTGGATGATCCTTCCCACATATGGTGTGATTGCAACGATGACATCGGATCATGATGGCGAGGCAACTCATGAGGGGTTGGGGATAGGTCGGCGGGATGCAGATGATTGCAGGTCAGGTGGAAGACTTTAACACCTAAGCGAGCAGAGGGGGAACCCGAAATTTTAAATATACCCAAAATTTTGGGTGGTGTTGTAGCGGCTACAACAAATGGCGAACCACTGGTAGAATCCAGCATCTCTGTCAATATCACCACAATAGTCTGAGTCCGGATAATGATGCAAGGGAATATTGAACCAGTTCTGTGGGTACCCTTTGTATTACTTCGGCCCTTTACAGGTATGCCTAATCCTTGTGCCTCAACTAAGTCCCGCTAATCAGAAACACATCAAAGAGAAAGCTCACAGACGCTAGTGGCTAGCTGATGATGTGAAGAGCAAGGCACTGGGTTTATTATTCTCAAGATTTTAAAGTAAGCTTCTGGTGTTGCTCCGCTGCCAGCAGGCCTGGACAGTACCCCGGCGGAGTCACTTCAAGAAATCACAAACGTTGCTCCGCTGCCAGCGAGCCTGGTCAGTACCCCGACGGAGTTGTTGCATTACCTCTCTGCGCAGGAAGCCTTTCTCGATCCTTTACCCTTATTTGTTTCATGTGCTTACAGCACTCATTTTCATGTGCTCGTGGCACTTATTTTCATGTGCTCATGGCACTTATTTTTCATGGGCGGATGAGAGATCCCGACTTATTTTACGAGCAAGAGAGGTTGTTTCTCGTGTTGCAGAAACTAAAAGATATCCTGATTTGGGTTTGCCCTTGTGCCGAACCTTCACATCCCATCTACCACACTGGGTGAAGTGTGCAAAACAGATCATTAATATGTCTAAGACTATGCTGGGCACAAGGGTTAGGCTACGGGTATGGGTCATTTGAACTCATTAGGTCTCCCATAAGCAACCAGCTCGTATCTCCCTGGCTAAATGAGTTTAGACTCATAGGCATCTTGTTGAGAATATGACTTCAACGACTCGTCCTAAGAGAAAGCTGCCTCTTGAGATAGCCACCACCACCTCACGCCAAAATAATGGAGTTACTGCTTCAGCACTCGGGGCAAAACAAGACTGCAAGGAGATAGGGTTGTAATGAGGGCTCTTGTAGTGGCAGGCGACATGACAAAAATGATGTGAGGAAGAGAGAGTACGACGCAATGTAAAAGGCGAGGCTCAGGATGCAATGCAATGCCATGTGCGAGAACGATCAACCAGTTGTAGGTGGCAACGAGGCGCAATACAAGCACTAATTATTTATGCAACAACAAGCAACTGAAAAGGAAATGAAAGAAAATCCTTGTAACATGATGTTTCCTAAGATATCAATCGTAAACAAAAACAACAAACACACTTTTAAACTATGAAGTAAATTTTTTGCAAGTAAACCTAATTAACTTGAAACTAAAAAATTTGTATTGCAGGTCCTATCTAGCCTACACCTAAACCCTAGTTTAACCAATGACGCGGTGGGGCTATGTAAAATCAGCTTTCCAGTGTAGCCACCGCATTAGTTCCTGACCTGCAAGAACAACAATGATCAGGATCAGAGCTAGTATCCAAAAAAGTGCAGTATCAACAAATCTTACTTGAGGAGTAGGAGCCACGACAAGATGATCAGAGATACTTGCCAAAGAACATGCCAGAACAGATTGTGCAGGCTGATTCCCGCTCTCATCTTGATATACCTCAATCTGTTCTTGAAACTCAACATTATTGATAAATGACATAAAATCATTCATGCATGATCCTGGATTTGAGAGGTGATGGGTAAGCCAATTCCTATTTGCAAGCACATTCACCGAAAGGGGGTGTTTGACTTGATCGACAATCTCATCATGGTGTTGGGGATCATCAGTTTTATGGAATGGAAACAATACGCAAGTGCCAGGCGAATTATAGATGCATGCACATCCAAGCGTAGAAATTCTAGTTTCAAAAACCCTAGTCCGGGGTTGCTCCTGGGTTTGGTTAAGGGTATGGGGATCTGAATCCACGTTTAAAGGAGCCTGAAATTCTTCACTGCTTTGAACAAACTCTGGACCTTCAAGCAAGGGGCTTTCCAACTTTGACTGCTTGGCGAGATTAACAAGCGAATGGGCATGATCATCAATTGTAGTGATTTGAAAGATGTCAGTGGGATTTGTGTCAATTTGGTCGAATGTTTGTGTACTGACAGATTGATAACCCAAAATGTCGGATTCTCCAGATTTGCCAGGATGGGGTGAATTCGACGCATTTATGCTGGAAGGAGCATGGCACTGGGGAATGGTCATTTCAGAAACGTTCAACGAAAGCTGACACGTTTCGATTTTCTGGTGGGTACTTGAATCTTCCCAAAGCGGATCATCGAATTCAGGTGTCTTCGTATGGTCAGCATAGAGATTTGAGTGACGGTCGTCAGCGGTATGATTGAATATGTTTTCAAATAAGGAATAATCACTGCAACCATCGGTTTGGTCAAGTTGGGTACCTGAGATGTCAGGCTCCCCGAGAGTTACCGACTGGGATGGATCAATAGAGGAAACATCTTGAAGTTGTTCAGACGGGGAATCGCTCCTATGGCTGTCTAAAGATCCCAAGTGAGAAAAACCAGATTTAAAAGATTCATCGATTTTGGACTGTGATTGAGAAACACCATCTGCATGCTTATGATTGTCGCCAATACCAGTATAAGGCAATTTTGAATGTCTCGAAGAAATTACTGGTGTGGCGGGATCGAGAAACAAACTAGGAAATAATGAACGAAAAGATTGAATCGCAGGGGCGTTAACCGTACGAGGCTTTTCAACACGCACATCCGTGTCGTTCAGAGGACACAATGATTTGACAGGCCTTGTAAGGGAATAAACTTTATGCGGGGTAGGAGTCGATTCATAATACGTATGTGAACCAGATTCATAATCCGAATCTGAACCAGATTCATAATCTGAATGTGAACCGGATTCGTCATCCGAATCTAAACTAGATTCATCATCTGAATCTGAACCAGATTCATAATCCAAATATGAACCAGATTCATAATTCGAATGTGAACCAGATTCATAGTCTAAATATGAACCAGTTTCATAATCCGACTGTGAACCAGATTCATAATCCGAATGTGAACCAGATTCAGGACTAAGTTCAGGGAGACATTGAGTGGGCTCGGGGTAGGTTTCATGAGCCAAAAGAGATAACGAGCCACTGACATGTTCAGATTCGACATGGTACGTGAAATACTCATGGTCAGAACAGCCATTGACTTGCGGGTTGTCATAGGGAACACTTGGCTCAGGTCGAGTTGCTAACTGAAATGGTTCAAGGGAAACGAGAATCGCATACGCGAACTGTTCTCTTAACAACCTCCAATCGACATCCTTTTCAGGGAACTCAAAACAATAATGAACGAATCTGATAGAGAACTCATCTAAAGATTCCCGAGGTTCCATTCTGATGTCATTTATCTTTAGTAAAACATTATGAAAATCATACATGTGAAAAGCTTGTTGTAATTCACTGGCGAGCTGTTCAAATGAATGGATGGAAGATTCCAGCAAAGTGCAGCACCATTGCTTAGCGCGACCTTCGAGGGTGAGGAAGAAAAGCAAACAAAACAAACCCTCATCGTCAATTTCATAACACTCACCAAAGTCACAAAAATCTGAAAAGTGTTGGGTTATGGACACCCCATTTTCACCATCAAATTTTAACTGGGACAAGTGATACATAAGTTTATCGGGGATGAAGTATCCAGGTTCATAAAACTCCGACAAACATCTCGGGAGAATGATTTGGGGACGAGCCATTACAGATATGAGATTAATTGCAGGCTCTAAGGGCTCAGCTTGTCATCTGCCCCCCCCCCCTTTTCGTTAAACATCTGGTTGGAGGTTCGGCCCTCCTTCTAGCGCCAAATCTGTTGACGGGAAAATTTGTCCGGCCAACAGTAGGGGATCTCCCCGGTAGAAAGTCCCAATTAGACCTTGAACCGTTTGGAATAGGGATCCCGTCCGGGGTGTGGGTCCGGCTACCACTTAAGATGACTTCCCTTCGGTCTCAAAAGAACCTGTTTGAACCTGCGAACATACACTTATTCACATGATACAGAATACAGGATTGATGTGTTAAACATGAATCAAACACTATGCGTAGCAAGATTATAGATAAAGCACGTACACCTCAAGAGATGTCATTAGCAACACATCTTTTGTGGGGTAATGCTTGTAAGGTAGTCTGATCACAAAAGAAATAGTTCTTTATGATAAGATACCTCTTTACTTCCTGAAAGATAAAAAGAAATGCTAACAAAATAGTTCATTAACATTCATTAATAGAACAGATGATAAAATGAACATCATTGATACAACACGGATAGCCATGACGCATAAACGATGACATGAAGAGTGCAGCTTCATTAATCATAGGATGTTCTGAAACTGTACAAGGAATACACACAGTGTTCGCACAGCAAAACACATCATAACCATAGGGTGTTTTAACAAGAATCTATATTCATATGCTCAAGTGTATAATCTTTCAATACAATTCCATGTAGTTCTGAGTTTCCAAAAAAGAAAAGCCCTTTTACAAGTTCCCGAAGGAAGTATTTATAGGGCAAAGCTTGCCCTCTGGGGTCCCTAACTTTTCAGCTTCCCGACGGTTGGGCTTCCTTGCGACCCAATATTTTTTGCGACCTGCGACCTCGGCAGATGTTGCGACCTGCGACCTTGGGCAGTTGTGCGACCTCGCGACGTTGGAGATGTGTGACCTTGCGACCTCCTTGGATTTGCGACCTCGCGACCTAGGCAGATGTGCGAACTTGCAACCTCATTGGATTCGCGACCTGCGACCTCATTGGATTTGCGACCTGCGACCTCGGCAGATGTTGCGACCTGCAACCTTGGGCAGTTGTGCGACCTCGCGACCTTGGAGATGTGCGACCTTGCGACCTCCTTGAATTTGCGACCTGCGACCTTGGGTAGTTGTGCGACCTCGCGACCTTGGAGATGTGCAACCTTGCGACCTCCTTGGATTTGCGACCTCACGACCTAGGCATTTGTGCGACCTCGCTACCTTGGAGATGTGCGACCTTGCGACCTCCTTGGATTTGCGACCTCGCGACCTAGGCAGATGTGCGAACTTGCGACCTCATTGGATTCGCGACCTGCGACCTCATTGGATTTGCGACCTCCGACCTCGGCAGATGTTGCGACCTGCGACCTGAGATGTGCTTGTGCGGCCTCGTACCTTGGGGATGTGCGACTCGGCGACCCAGCAAACATGTGCAAACTTGAGACCTCATTGGATTTGCTGACTCCACACCCACACTGTAACCAAGCACCGCGATTTCAGTGGAATTTGCGACCGCGACCATGGGCAATTCGCAACTTGTCATGACCACAGACGGCGACCGCGACCAGCGACAGATGGCGACCGCGACCTCGCCACAGACGGCGACCGGCGACCTCGGCGTACCGCTGAGTTCCTCGGAGTTTCGCCACGATTCAGCCTTGCTTTGAAAATGGTCTCCTTGTTTCGAAAACCGTGCTCTTATGTGCAATCGCAGAGGCCTCCCTCCCTGGGTTCCCCCACTCTTCTTGCCTCCGACTCGTTGGACTTCCTTGCGACCTAGTATTTTTGTGACCTGCGACCTGAGCCGTTGTTACGACCTGCGACCTAGTCGCTGGGTCGCTAGGTCGCGCCGTCGGGCATTTACCAAGGGGTGCTACTTCGCGACCTAGTGACCTCTGCGACTTGCGACCCGGGGCAATGTGCGACCTTGCGACCTCCTGGGATTTGCGACCTGCGACCTCGATAGATGTTGCGACCTGCGACCTCGGCAGATGTTGCGACCTGCGACCTTGGGCAGTCGTGCGACCTCGCGACCTTGACAGATGTGCGACCTTGCGACCTCCTTGTATTTGCGACCTCGCGACCTTGGAAAATTTGCGACTTGCGACCTGCGACCTCAGCAGATTGGCGACCTGCGACCTAAGCAGATTTGCGACCTGCGACCTCAGCATATTGGCGACCTGCGACCTAAGCAGATTTGCGACCTGCGACCTCAGCAGATTTGCGACCTGCGACCTCAGCAGATTTGCGACCTGCGACCTCAGCAGATTTGTGACCTGCGACCTCGACAGATTTGCGACCTGCGACCTTGGGCAGATCAGTGAGTTCCTTGGAGTTTCGCCAGTATCTACTTATTTTTAAAATGGTCTCCTTGTTTGCTGGGGAAAACCTTGGCTCTTATGTGCAAACAGAGAGGTTCTTCCTGCAATAAAATAACCCAGGTTACATGTCTTCATGATTTGAATAATAATAATAATGGGGCAACATTAATTAATTGCACAAACAAAAACGATGACTTTAGACCCCTGTGTGGAATATTACAACATCATAATTACTCTTCAATAACGATGACCACAGGTGAAGCACATGAAATTAACAAGCTTAAGAGAAGTGTTCAAGCAACATGCTTAATGACCTACAGCAGGAGGGCTTTTACTCGTCAATACATAAAAGGTTTCCATTTAAACGTATGCATGGCAGCCTCGCTACACTTGGCGCGACTGCGACAAGAGTGTTCGGGCGCACGCTGGATGATCCTTCCCACATATGGTGTGATTGCAACGATGACATCGGATCATGATGTCGAGGCAACTCATGAGGGGTTGGGGATAGGTCGGCGGGATGCAGATGATTGCAGGTCGGGTGGAAGACTTTAACGCCTAAGCGAGCAGAGGGGGAACCCGAAATTTTAAATATACCCAAAATTTTGGGTGGTGTTGTAGCAGCTACAACACAGCTATGAATGAAGAATTGGATCAAATCGAGAAAAATAACACCTGGGAATTAGTTCCATGACCAAAATATAAAAATGTCATTGGGACTAAATGGGTGTTTGGGAACAAATTGAATGAAGATGGACAGGTTACTAGAAACAAAGCAATATTGGTTTGCAAAGGCTATGCACAAGTGGAAGGAATTGATTTTGACGAAACATTTGCACCAATTTCCAGAATGGAAGCCATCCGAATGTTTCTCGCCTATGCATGTTCAAGAAAAATCAAAGTCTACCAAATGGATGTTAAGTCATCATTTTTGAATGGAGAATTAGAAGAAGAATTTTACATCGAACAACCTGAAGGTTTTCTACTATCAGAAAAAGAAGACTATGCTTGCAGGTTAAAGAAGGCTCTATATGGTCTCAAGCAGGCTCCCAGAGCATGGTATGCTCGTCTTGATGGATATCTACATCAACAAGGGTTCAGGAAAGGTACTGTTGATAACAATATTTATGTACAAATAGATAAAGATAATTTAACAATCGTTGAGGTATATGTGGATGATATAATATTTGGTAGCAATGATGATCAACTAAGTAAGGAATTTTCTACAAATATGAAAAGTGAGTTCAAGATGTCTTTACTTGGTGAGCTGAAATACTTCTTAGGGCTTCAAATATCTCAGCAAGAGAAAGGAATATTTATATTTCAAGCCAAGTACATCAAGGAAATGCTCAAGAAAATTAAAATGGAAGATTGCAAACCCGTCCTTACTCCGATGGTAACAGGTTGCAAATTGAGAATAGATGACTCATCTAAGGATGTGGATCAGAGGTTGTATAGATCTATGATTGGTAGTCTTCTATATATAACAGCTTCCCGGCCAGATGTTATGCAAGCAGTTGGACAAGTAGCAAGATTCCAAGCAGCGCCAAAAGAATCACATATTATTGTTGTCAAAATAATTCTTCGATATCTGAAGGGCACAGAAGAATATGGCTTGTAGTATCCCAAGGGTAACAATCTCATTATTCAAGCCTTTACAGATGCAGATTGGGCACGAAGCGTTGATGATCGTAAGAGTACTAGTGGAGCAACATTCTATCTAGGTGGTTGTCTCATATCATGGTTGAGAAAAAAGCAAACCTCAATCTCATTATCTACAACAGAAGCAGATACATTGCAGTGGCAACATGTTGTACTCAAGTCCTTTGGATGAAGCAAACTTTGCAAGATATTCAAGTACAATTCAGTGAGCCTATTCCTATATTCTGTGACAACACCAGTACCATCAGCATCTCCAAGAATCTTGTCATGCATTCAAAAAAAAAACAAATTCCGATCAGATATCATTTTGTTAGAGAAAAAGTAGCTGGAAAGAATATCAAACTTGAGTATGTTGCTACAAAATAACAAATCGTTGATATCTTCTCTAAATCTTTACCCCGTGAAACATTTGAATATCTTCGCCATAAGCTTTGGATTCTCCCAATTTCTCATTAGATTTTCCTTATTCACAATATAAAGGGGGAGTGGAAGTGTGTATAGGTCCGCAGGATGGTTGTGTGTCAGGGGGAGTTACTCTTTTCCATTAATGTCGAAGGGGGAGAAAATTTTGTAGGAAGAGGTGTCATGATCATAGGGGGAGTACTTGTGTTGCCATCAGTGCCAAAGGGGGAGATTGTTGATCAACGGTTGTCATTGATGTCAACCCAAGCAGCACCAGGGATTACCCCAATATTACATGGGAATTTTGACATACCAATTTAATATATTCTGGGTCCATAATGTTTTTTATGGTTTCTACTTGTCGATATGTTTCCGTTGATATATGGCACACCACGTAATTCTTCACGGGTTGAGAGATATTCATGTTTGAAGTTTGTACCCCTAGTTAGTGGGCTAAAACCCCATGGGGTTGTGGCATGGGTAATTGAAAAATCATAATTAATATTTTTTAATCTCCTAAAATCCCTCCCATGTTCACTTGTTG
Source organism: Pinus albicaulis (assembly GCA_034641835.2). NCBI lineage: Eukaryota > Viridiplantae > Streptophyta > Pinopsida > Pinales > Pinaceae > Pinus > Pinus albicaulis. The sequence goes on from CM076582.1 coordinate 1,385,749,729, forward strand.
AAGCCCTTCTCAACCTAAGCATTTATATAAATTTTGATCCTCATATCCTCCTTATGCAAGGTATTTCACCATCTGAAACAAGTCATTGTGGAATTTTCGCTCTAACATTTTTTCTATGGAGGTTCAGAAGCTGAAATTTTTATGAGGCGAAGCTGAAATCCCGAGGAAGCTTTTGTAAAAATTTTAGATCAAGGTGCGCAATATTTTCGGAGATATGATCTGTGGAAGTCACTGTTTTGCAGGCTCCTGAAATTCATCTCAAAGAAGTGACCTTGGGAAAATCATCATAACTCTCTCTCTGAGTATCGAATTGGAATTCTGTAAAAAGTGGTAGATATTTCACAGACTGTAGTTTTTCTCTATCAATTTCAGAGCCAAATGAAGAAACAGTGATATGTGGTATGCCGTACAAGTTCGCTCTACTGAAACAGTCCATAACTAAGGCATTATGAGAGATTGGGCATAACTCTCCCTTGAAGAATCCAAATTGGGTCAGACCTATGGAATTGGAAAGAATACTCAGAGGAATACTACAGGACCGAAATCACATATTGGGGATCTGAAATAACAGAGATACACTAGATTCATCATCTAGCTCCTAGAAGGCAAGAAAAAGCTAGATCATGTGTGTTAAGGGCTGCAAAGGACTAGACTTTCTAGGGCAGCAAAGCAAAGAAAGGTGCAGCAGAGGGTAGCATGACAAGAGCAGCGACCAAGGTGCATAACAGCAGCAAGAATTTCATCACATGAAGTCTTCAAGTGGGCAGCACTGCATACAGTCATTGTAAATGTATCATTGTACTAAGTCATTGTAAATACATTATTGTAAAAATTGTTCTAGTGTCTATCTTCCAGGAGTTGAAGAGGCAGTGTCGGGAGGTCTAGGATCATCATTAGGTGGTTGTGTCATAGTTGGTTTTATAGTCTAGTTTGTCTTCTTATTCTACAACATTATATATCATTGTAAAGTGGACCATTTTCCCTAGTACAGGAGTCCATTCTTCTTTTATTCTTCTATAGGGTGGTACGGTGGTGCTAGGGTGAGTTGTAGCTCATTGGGTGTCAGGGAATCCATTCATTTGACCACTGAAGAATCCTGTGCGTTGGAGCGTCCATCTAGTGGGAGCTGGAGAAGAATTATTTTCTATATTTTAAGAAGTTGAAGCTTTATTTTCAATTGAAGTTGAATATTAAATAATTGTTAGAAAATCATTAGGTGGTTTTTGTCCCGGAGTGGGTTTCCACCTTAAAAATTGTGTGCATTTGTGTTCCTTTTGTTTACTACTATCATTGTACAAAAACTGATAATGATTGAATATTAACTAATGCTCTAAACCCCATCAACTCCTGGAAGTTCATCACATGAAGTCTTCAAGTGGGCAGCACTGCATACAGTCATTGTAAATGTATCATTGTACTAAGTCATTGTAAATGTATACTGCCTCTTCAACTCCTGTAAGTTCATCACATGAAGTCTTCAAGTGGGCAGCACTACATACAGTCATTGTAAATGTATCATTGTACTAAGTCATTGTAAATACATTATTGTAAAAATTGTTCTAGTGTCTATCTTCCAGGAGTTGAAGAGGCAGTGTCGGGAGGTCTAGGATCATCATTAGGTGGTTGTGTCATAGTTGGTTTTATAGTCTAGTTTGTCTTCTTATTCTACATCATTATATATCATTGTAAAGTGGACCATTTTCCCTAGTACAGGAGTCCATTCTTCTTTTATTCTTCTATAGGGTGGTACGGTGGTGCTAGGGTGAGTTGTAGCTCATTGGGTGTCAGGGAATCCATTCAGTTGACTACTGAAGAATCTCGTGTGTTGGAGCGTCCATCTAGTGGGAGCTGGAGAAGAATTCTTTTCTATATTTTAGGAAGTTGAAGCTTTATTTTCAATTGAAGTTGAATATTAAATAATTATTAGAAAATCATTAAGTGGTTTTTGTCCCGGAGTGGGTTTCCACCTTAAAAATTGTGTGCATTTATGTTCCTTTTGTTTACTACTATCATTGTACAAACACTGATAATAATTGAAGATTAACTAATGCTCTAACCCCCCCCCCCCCCCTTTCTCAGTTTTTCCAACAAAAGAGGCTTCCTTCAAGCCTTATCAAGCTATGGATTAGCTACAACTCTAAAAAATTCAAATAATCATCTGAAATTGCATTATATCTCAACCAATATAATTATGATCGGTACAATGCAAGGCATATTTTGTAAAAAAACGCTCGCTTAGGTATTTTTACAGTAGTACAACATCTGATATTAGTATTCTAGAGACTTTAGATCTATGCTTCTTCAAAACATACTCAAATAATATCCTTCTTGAAATATGACTTGCATGTTATTGTGTCTTCTTGTGTGAGAAGTCGTAACCTTGCAACATTTTCCTATAATACATGAGTATTTCAATACATTCCTATTATTTCATCAAATTTTTCATGTGCTAATGCAAATGGGACAAATCATCCAAACCATAAAAATGTGTCATGTGGTTCCAAGTTTCCGTATATGTGATAAAGTTGTTTTCAAGGAATGTTTCATCTGCTTCTTTATTGACAATCAAAACATCATTGTCCTGTATGGTTGTTGAACTTTATATGAATAGAATTTCAAGCTTGTACAAACAAGCTTGAATGAGAGTCTTTGTCTATATCCTAAGCCTTGAACCAATACTACATATTAATTAATTAGATATAACCCATACAATGGAATTGTTAGTGAGATTCCGTTATGAAACCGGCTCCAAAAATAGAAGAAAAGAGAGATCAATGCCTTAGAAATAATACACTTCGAGTGGGGAACCTCCTTTACATTACATAAATGAACAATTATTGGATGATACAAATGACAAAACCTCCTTCTATATATAGGAGTCCATGGGGTAACAATATAATCCTAGTCGACCTAACAATAATAATGTAAGGGCACAATAATAACAATATTGGGGTTACAGGTGTACAACAATAACAATAACGAGGCTAAACTAACAACAATAAGGGACTACACTAGTAATATATGGACCTAACAGATTCCTTGGATTAGTTTCAACCTTCATATTAATCTCACAAGAACTTGTAAAATATAAGAGTGTGACTTCTTGTATTCATTTTTCCATAAGGTTCAATTGTCTAGATTATGTCAAGTTTTGCACCACTCTTGGATTCACATCATAAAATTATCAAAATTTGGAAGCACTGGGTATCCTCTTCTATTATCCTTCAAGAATCTGAATATTATTGGCACTTATATGTCCAAATTCATGGCTTATAATGTCATTTTCGCTTGAAATGTCTAGATGACTTTTATAGTACATTTTAGTATCTAACATTTTGCAAAAGCGCCATTAAATATTTCATCAATTCAAAACTTTGATATCAAACTTTTCAGTCATGTCTATACTAGGTCTTCATTGGAAGAGCTATTTAGCAAGTGGTCATGTCCTCTAGGTGAAGAATGTTTTTAAAGAAAGCAAAACCATTGTGATTAAACAATCGTGATTAAACGATCGTGATATCAAGCCTGGGGGTTCACACGAATACAGTTGCTTGATGATATCAAGGCTGGGGGTTCACATGAAATCTATTTGATTTTTTTATTCAAGGATTATACAAATTGACAATAATATTATATTTCTACTCATTATGATTTTCTATGCCATTACATTTTTCCTAAATATTCTCTCTCGACATTTTGTATTGGTCATTACAATTATCTATGACATTTCATTTTTTCTAATTATTCTATCTAAGTATTATGTTTTTCACTTATTTTGAGAATTGTTTATAACATTTGTTAGAAAAGGTAGATCCATTGGGAGTTAAGGAAGTCAAAAAAGGTGCATTCCATTAGCTTATTATTAAAAGGAAATGGTTTAGGTTGTAATTTTTTTATTTTGAAATATATCAAGAAATATTTGGTTAGTTGGGTTGCACTACTTTTCCAAATACTAATGCTCTGAATCTTGGTTGTAGATAACCTTAGCATAGAAAAATTATTAAAAAATAAGATTCAGTTCTATGAATATCAACTTTTTTTAATACTCTGTTACCCGTCAGATTTCTGATTCCAAAACTGTCAAATACACAGAGGGGTTGTTGGATATACCCTGTCAACCATTATATTTTAGAAACTATAAACTCCCATGGGGTCATTGGATGTACAACATGGTCATCAAATACACAATGACAATTGTTGAATTTTCAGAACCATAAGGTTGGAACGAGTCCTCAGATGTACAACGACGGCGTCAGACCACCCCATTACAATTCTGATGTGGAAATATCAGAAGCCCCTAGTTGGATATCCATATTAGCCTTCTATTAGCCATTGGATCCCCGTCGAATATTCGTCGCTCCCTTGTTGGATTCTTATCGTCAAATTTATGGGTTGTCTCGCGAAATTTTGTTAGATATTCGACATAATATTCATCTCATGTATGTCATTTATTCAACTAGAGGATGGTGGATTTCTTATCGACTATATAATGCCATGTCGTTGTATTATTATCATCAAATTTATGGACTGTCTGGCGGGATACCATTAAATATCCGTTAGACTTGGCCTCAGATACTTGACATGGTTTTCAGCTCATGTCTTTCATTTCAAATGGTTTTTAGCTCATGTCTTTCATTTTCAAATATCCAAAGGCCCTCTAATCAATTATTTGATCGAATTGTACTAACGAGCTTGGAAAATGAGGCCCATTAAAATGACAAAACAATTCTATCGAACATCTGACAGAAGGCCATCATATTTTAGTGCACTATATAGTAGTGAAGGAAAAAGACCTAGGCCTCCAGAGATAAATATTGACAAGAATCCTGATAGCACGATCCCTTAAAGGCCAAATCAAAATGAAGGACAAAATAATATTGAAGGTGACGCTACTCCAAGAATTCATGTTGAGGTAATAAAGGACAAGTAACAAAAAAGGATTGATCCTCCTCTAAGAAATAATGCCTTTAGGATATCATCACAACAAGACATTCCATTCAGGTGCCCTAACATGTTTAATGATTATTTCTTTTCATATACAAATTAAGGGCATAAGGTCAGGGATTGAAAATATTATGGCATGGATTATTATGAAATACATTATCAAAACCCTAGAAGCAAGTCTTCTAGAACACAAGGAAAATGTCCAAATATCCCCATCAACAGAAAGTACATATCAGTTGCATTGTCCTTCAAGTATCATGTATAATACTTAAAATTCCATAACTATGGATATATAGCTCATGATTGTAGATACATGATGGAATCTTCCATGAAATAAAATTATAGTTTCAGGTACAAGAAGGTTTGGAGAAGAAAAAAAAAAGCAAAAATATCAGGTAAATGAAAAAATCTTAGCAGTGATCCTCTCGAGATTTCCAAAGTTACTATAATATTCCCAAATGGGAAAATGCAGTAATACTAAAACAAAATATAAGAATTGCAACTAAGTAAACAATAAATCTAAAGACAAAATCAGAATATATAGAGAAGCTGAGCCTTTTTATTAAATGTAGATGATTCAGTTACACAATGTACAAAGATGAGGGGATTTAGCCAAAGAGATGGCCTAGAATCACCCTACAAACATGCTACAACTAGCATTGCATAAATGGTGAGATTTCAGGAAGAAATATTGTGTTGTCCCTTTTCTTTCTGATGTACATGAAGCTGCTGCAAAATTAAATGCAAATATATGGAGCTCAGGAGCTCTAATGATGCCAAGATTTAAGATCTAGACAATGTGATGGGAACCCAAGATAACCCAAAAAGGATTTCCCAGATCTACAACTTTGGAAAATCACCCTCCTAGGGTTTGATCCTTTGACTGCTAGGTTATACAGATCTAAAGCTAGATCTGATCCAAATGTGGCTACAATATGTTATACAAACAGATCTGAGCTTTGAGGGTTGATCCCTCCTTCAGATCTACAAGCTAGGAGGTTGAGATCTTGTCTCCTCTTCTTCCTCCTTCAAGATGCAGCAACTGAATATGCAGCTGCTACAGAAACTACACTGTACAAGAGGGAGAGGTTATATGCCTGCTGAAATGTGCTGCAATAAACTCCAGGCTGATGGAAATGGTGATGGAAAGGTGAGGGGATGATCCCTCACAGGATTACTAGCTGAAATACTAGCAACTTCCTTCCTCCTTTGGATCTACAATGATGGACTACGCAATCCTTGATGGGACTACTACTTATAGGAGGTCAATAATGTTTGGTCTGATGCCAAATCTGAAATGAAGCCCTGGGAATGCTGATATTTAAGCCCAAGGTGATAGGAATAATCCTACACCGGTTCTCTAGCTGAAATACTGAAGACAACCTCCACCTCCCAATTGATCTTAAGAAATTGCGTAATTCCTGAAGGTAGGTGTTACGCAGAGAATGGAAATAATGTGGCACCAATTCCTTATGAGAATGAATTACAACCCTCTTCTAAGAGCTACTTAATGAAAGAGGTGGGATTCCCGACCAGGAACACCCAGTGCTAAACAACACTTGCAATCTTAGCTAAACAACCAAAGAAAGCATGGAATGTCAAATGATAATTCCAGGTCTAAATAGACCCTTACATGAATAATCAAAAGCATGCCTCCATTGTTGCCTTCATCTACTTTATATAGTTTATGAGCCTTCCCATGCTTTGGCCCACCTCTAAACTGCGTTGTGCATGTGGACATAATCCTCCATGTTTGATTGTGCTGTCTCTCCAAGTCCTCCATCATGTGTGCATTAAATGTGCTACTAACTCCATCACTTCATCATGAATGCTCTATGATCTTACATTAGATGCCCTCCATGATCTCAGTTGACTTCTTCAACCTCCATGATCTATCTGATTAATGAGACATTATCTCCATTTCATTCACATTAGTAGTTGCTCCACTACCCCATTATGTAGATCTAGGCTTAAACAATCCACATTCACACATAAAAACTGGATATTTATTCATCTTGAGGATTATGGGTCCCTCCACCCTTTTATTTACTTAATTCATTAAGAAAATTAATAACTCTTATATTCCAAATATCATGTCCATTTGCTGCAATGTTTCATGCATGTTTGGTTCCAAAGTTGTCTCTCAAAAATGCATAGAATGACCTCCAACAGTATGGTTAGATGTCCTCCTTCCACCATGAAGTACCAAGTGACAATCATATGATGTCAAAATCATCATCAATACATGAGATACATAAAATAAAGTGGTTCTTCCCACAAATGAAAGGTCCCATATCACAAAGCATTTTTTCATCCCATGTTTCATGAAGTACATTGAGCATTGATATGCCCTCATCTTTAGCCATGTTGGCCTTGTTGGTTCCAAGCATCATTCCAACATTATGCAAAAGAAGAAATAGAGACATATGGGTAGACCAAAGTGTTAAACCATATTCTCCCAATAGTAGCCACCGGAGTAGGGCCTCTTGCTGCCAACCTCCATCTCCTCCATGTAAGATGGACAAGCCAAACTCCCCCAAAAGAAACCAAAGCAACAATAGATATTGTTTCTTTCTCTCCTCCTCATGTGCATCATGGAGTAAAAACATAATGATAGACATGTGGAATGTCTCATCAGCCCAATACAAGAAAACACCTTCAATACACATCATGAGAGCATCATGCCAAGTTCTACCCAATACAAAACACATAGACATAGGAGATGTCATGTGATGGAAAAACTCTCTCATGGTCAACCAAAGTGAACATGACTTCTTTTGATGCATTCTATCATTGACTACTAAGTGACAACGTTGTAGATCTGTATAGTAATACATGTGTTGTCTCAAAGCAAGGCACAATACTGATCTCATAACCAGTTATTGTACATAGGATCATGCTCATCCCATTTTCTGAAACTATACACTTCAACTCAAAAGTTTGAATGTAGCTCAACAATGATGAACTGGGATAGTTCTTAATCTCTTCCTTCATTAGATCAAGGGTCCTCTGCGCTGTGATATGTTGCTTCTTCAAATCATCATTTTGTTCTAACCCTTGGTTATGCATTGGCCCTGATGGCATGTCCCCATAAGTTTCAATAAGATCTATTGAAACAATATGTGATGAAAATGTATGCATACCTTCAATCAACTGATGTGTGGGAACCTCTTGCAAGAACACAAGAGTTCCTCCAACTGGGACAAAGGTGTCTCCAACTGCTGGTAAGAGTGATGGCTACTCTTCTCCAAGTGTACAAGCACTGGAATCTTCCTCCTCTTCCTCATGCATATCATGAATCATGCATGGGATTCTATGTGTAAAGAGTTCAAGAATATCTTGCAAAGTTGCAAGTGTCTCTTCTTCGGATGTAAGTACTTCTGCAGCTGGTGGTGAATGTAGTGACTCCTTGTCCAGAGTGACAAGATCGACATCCTCCTTTGTTTTCTTAGGAAATGTCTCTTTGTGGCACATCTTTGTTTTCTTCACATCAAACTTCTTCCTCAACTTGTGAAAGAAATCTAAATATTTAGTCACCTTTGCATGCCCCATGTGACCAAACCACCAATCAATTGCTTCACCTAGAAGATGAAGTGTTGCAATTTGGACGGCTTCTTTTTCTACCACAGGATGTAACCTAAAAAATTTATCTAACTCTTTCCTCCAAGCCTTAACAGTGCTTGAGGAAGATCCATCAAATGTAGGTAAATAGAATATATTGTGCCTCTTTCTTCTATTGCTGCTATAGGATCTTCTTTCCTCTTTAAGTTTGAAGAATTATTGGAGAGTTATACTCTCTTTGAATGCTCTAGACAGTGCTTTGTACTCTTCAAGATATAGACTGAGAGTCTCATGAGTCTCAGGTTCTCTTCTTTCTTCATTTCTACACCTTTTACCCTCTTCAGAGTAAGGGGGCATAGTATATCTATGAGGAGATCTATGATTCTCCGGTCTTATTTTTTGTTGATAGGAAGTGCTTGGACCTTCCTCATCAAATATTCTTCTTGGATCCTCCTTTTTCCTTTCTCTCTTCATTTGATTGACCTCTTCGGAGAGATCTTGCATGGAACTAAAGAGAGGAGTGGAAAAACTACAATCCTCCTTCATGATAGATCTCATCTATATGCTTCTTCTTTTGATGCAAAAGATGAAGTGTCCACAAGTTGAGCCAAAGATCATGCTCTTATAGCATTGTAATATTCCCAAATGGGAAAATGTAGTAATATTGAAACACAATATAAGAACTGCAACTAAGTAAACAATAAATCTAAAGACAACATCAGAATATACAAAGAATTTGAGCCTTTTTATTATATGGAGATGATTTAGTTACACAATGTACAAACAAGAGTGGATCTAGCCAAAGAGATGGCCTAGAATCACCCTACAAACATGCTACAACTAGCACTGTGTAACTGGTGAGCTTTCAGGAAGCAATATTGCACTGTCCCTTTTGCTGCTGATGTACATGAAGCTGCTACAAAATTAAATACATATATCTGGAGCTCAGGAGCTCTGATGATGCCAAGATTCAAGATCTGGCCAATGTGATGGGAACCCAAGATAACCCAGAAAGGATTTTCCAGATATACAATGGAAAATCACACTCCTAGGGTTTGATCCTTTGACTACTGGGTTATATAGATCTGAAGCTAGATTTGATCCAAAGATGGCTACAATATTTTATACAAACAAATCTGAGCTTTGAGGGCTGATCCCTCCTTCAAATCTACAAGCTAGGAGCTTGAGATCTTGTCTCCTCTTCTTCCTCCTTCAAGATGCAACAACTGAATATGCAGCTGCTACAGAAACTGCATTGTACAAGAGGGAGAGGCTCTATGCCTTCTGAAATTTTTTGCAATAAACTCCAAGCTTATGGAAATGGTGATGGCAAGGTGAGGGGATGGTCCCTCACAAGATTACTAGCTGAAATACTAGCAACTTCCTTCCTCCTAATTTTGATCTGCAATGATGGACTGTGCAATCCTTAATGGGACTGTTGATGATAGGAGGTAAATAATGTTTGGCTTGATTCCAAATCTGAAATGAAGCCTTGGGAATGCTGATATTTAAGCCTAAGGTGATAGGAATAATCGTACACCGGTTCTCCAGCTGAAATACTGAAGACAACCTCCACCTCCCAACTGATCTTCATAAACGCATAATTCTTGAAGGTAGGTGTTCTACTGAGAATGGAAATAATGTGGCACCAATGCCTGATGAGAATGAATTACAACCCTCTTCCAAGAGCTACTCAATGAAATAGGTGGGATTCCTGACTAGGAACACCTAGTGCTAAACAACACTTACAATCTTAGCTAAACAACCAAAGAAAGCATCGAATGCCAAATGACAATTCTAGATCTAAATAGACCCTTACATGAATAATCAAAAGCATGCCTCCATTGTTTCCTTCATCTCCTTTATATAGTTTATGAGCCTTTCCATGCCTTGGCCCACCTCTAAACTGCACTGTGCATGTGGACATAATCCTCCATGTTTAATTTCATTGTCTCTGCAAGTCCTCCATCATGTCTACATATAATGTACACCCTCTCCATCATGTGTGCATTAAATGCACTACTTCCTCCATCACTTCATCATGAATGCTCTATGATCTTACATTAGATGCCCTCCATGATCTCAGTTGACTGCTTCAACCTCCATGATCTATCTCATTAATGAGACATTATCTCCATTCCATTCACATTAGTAGTTGCTCCACTACCCCATTATGTAGATTTAGGCTTAAACAATCCACATTCACACATAAAAAGTGGATATTTATTCATCTTGAGGATTATGGGTTCCTCCACCCTTTTATTTACTTAATTCATTAAGAAAATTAATAACTCTAATATTCCAAATATCATGTGAAAATTTGGGAATATTACAGTTACAAGGTCATAATGAATCTATAGGTACAATAGAAGATGTCAAGGTTCATGATCATCTGTCTATAGAGCTAGTTCATACATTATTCTAAAGAATCTAACTTAATGACTCCCTATCATGTGATGTTGAAGAGGGGGAGTCTAAGTAACAATGATTACAAATTTGAAGATCTATCCTTCAAAATTTTGACAAATAGTAGGCGTGAAGAAGTTATCATCGTCAACTTTGTGTTTAGTGGAGTAGTAGTTTTGGAAAGCAAAGTCATGGAAAATTTTCAAGAAGGACTCATTATCTTTTTCACAAAGGTAAAACTTTTCAGCAATGCTTATTGACAGGTGGAATTAGCTAATGGAAGGCATAAGACGTCACATAAGAATTCAAATAAAGGAAGGTGTATTGCAGGAAGATAGAGGGATATATTTCGTGAGGGGGAGTAACCCTTTTTCATTGATGTCAAAGGAGGAAATAAATCATGAAAAGAAGATTAGAACCATAGTGACAGGGGGACCAATGATCACGGGGGAAGTATGTGTGTTTCTAGCAAAGAAAAATGGGGGGGTTGTTGAATTGTGTTGTCATTGATGCCAATGTCTTCTATGAACAATTTTAATAGTCATGTATGGATTGCATTTATTGGAAACTCCACCAGTCAAGAAACCATGGAAGGATGAGGAGATCTTGTGATGTGGCCAGGATGCCCCATGTTTAATGAAAATTTTGGTTGTGATGATTAGTAATTTGTAGGCAAGATCATCCTCATATGTAGTCCTCATCATGTTAGTTCCAACAATAGGTGGCATTACCCATAACTCCTCGCAGTTGAGGAAATATGTCTCATCAAATTTGGAGCACCATTTTGTCATAAAAAATCCCCAAAAGTAGATGTTGAAGGCAACTTGATGATGGTTATTTAAATGGAATTCATTCTCAAAATGTGTTTAAATTTGGTTTACAAAGGAGGATGTGGTTAAGGGTATATTAATTAAATATTATAATTCAATTTGGCCTCCAATAGTGATTAAATTGGCTACAAAAAATGAGCCTACTTTTGTAGATTAGCTCCATGACCTACTTGGCAAGTCGACCCCTCTAGAAGACCCCTCCATCACTATATATTGAGGCTTTGATCTCCTGTAAAGGCATCAAGCACATACATTGTTTTCAAGAAAATATGTGTTATATCCTTGAGGCTAGGGTTATCATGAAGTTCTGGAGAAGGTCGAAGTCTCTAAGGGATGTGAACTTTAATATATTTTCTTTTTGTATTTGATGATTCGCTGGATTAGTGAAGGATTTTGGGCATTTGATCATCACTTTTTCTCTCTCATTCTAGAACTAGTGGAATTGGGCCCATCACTTGTTTTTGGTCAAGCATTGAATTGAAAATTAGACCGCTAAGTAAAAAGAAAAGTTTGTTTTGCTACAAATATGTGTATGGTGTTTTCTGGTTCGATCTAGTGCATTTAAATTTTGTTATGGTGTAGTCGCACTTATCGCATCTTCTCTTGATGTGATTAGAGGCTTGGTTGCATAAACACATATTGGTTTAACTGTTCCTTTTCTGGCATGAATGCATATCGATATTCTTATTATGTGGTGCAAGACTAAGGTATATTAGTTTTTATCTTATATGTGAGAGATTAACAACTATGCTCGTACTACCTGACTTTGACCTGGTGCTAAGAGCTTGTGTGACAGAGTGTTGAAGGGCATATATATATATATCTATATATATATATATATATATATATATATATATATATATATATATATAACGTGGACACATGTGTTTCCTCTGCAGGATGAATTGTAGGGATCGTTATTCTGATCTAAGTTAAACTTTTATGTGATGTGGTGAGAGATTTTAATAGAGTTGTTGACCAAATGAGAAAGTATGTGACCTCAAAATGAGAACTCTAGCCAAAAAACATTAAAAAACAGCCTTAAAAAAAATATAAAAAATAAAAAAAAATTGTGTATGTTGGAACGATACTACTTTTTTAGGGAAAACCTTCAACATTTTTTAAAAATAGAAGTAAAAACAAAAAAAACAAAAAATTGCGCAAAAAACATGAAAAAACAACCTTAAAAAAAAAAAAAAGTGTTGATGTTTGGAACAACGAATTTTTTTCCCGAGTAAATTTTTTTTTTTTTAGCAATGGTGTTAAAGATAAAATATCATCACTCCAGAAAACCTTAAAATTCCAACAATTTCTAGACATGATGTTAAAGATAAAATATCATGTCTCTAAAAAAAATTTAAAATTCTAACAATTTTCAGCCATGGTATTAAGATAAAATATCATGACTTTAAAAATCCTAAAATTATCATTGTTTTCAACCGTACTATTAAAGATAAAATATCATGACTCAGGGAAACCTTAGAATTTTAACAATTTTTAACCATGGAATTAAAATCAAATATCATGACTAGAAAAAACCTTAATTTTTCAACATATTTCAACCTTGGCATTATGGACAAATTATATGACTTAAAAAAACTTGAAAAATGAACACCTCAATGAAAGACATTATACCAAGAGTAATTTCTTTTTCATATGCTAAAAGTATAACTATTTTAAAATCTTAGCATACGACAACTTGACACATTGCAACGAAAATTTAAAAATCAACCATAAAATTGACACGCAAAGGAGGCGAACTCGACCCATTGTGGTGAAAACGTAAAAATCAACCATGAAATTGACACATTGTGGTAGAGGACTTAATCCATTATAACGAAAACTTTAAAACCAACTATCAAATTAATACATAGTGGGGTTGGGTTGCTACTAGATGATCGACACGGGTCCTGCAAAAAATAATAATAATAATAATAAATAAATCGATAAATAAATAAAATTGAAAAATATAAAATTAAAAGATTAAAAAAAACTAAAATAAAAATAAAAAATATAAAGTTAAAAAATTAATAGCAAGGAAATAAAAATATATATTGAAATATAGAAAATAAAAATAAAAATCAAGCATAAAAATAAAAAATAAAAAATAAAACCAAAAATAAATGATAAAAGAGAAAAAATTAAACATTTTTTTAAACCAAACAAAAATAGTAAAATAAATAAATAAATGAATAATAATTAAAAAAATCTCAACAAATTAAAAACATATTTAAAAAATAAAAATATATATAATTAAACAAATTATATAAAACATAATAAAAATTAATTAAAAAAACAAATAAAAAAATGTAAAAAAAAACATTAAATGAAAACACATTGATTTAAAAACACACACAAACTCATCGTCCCATGGCCAGTTCAATTGGGGATCGAAGTAATGTGAAATTTATGAAAACTGAGAGATTCAAGGTTCAAATTCCCTCTGTTGTGACCGGGTTTATGGAGAGGCGGACATGTCGTGGACCCCTAGAGGCTTACTAGTAGTTAAGTGTAAGGCGGGCTCCTGGGTTCATCTGAAGTACATTAAAAACAAAAAAACAACAACAACAACAACATTAAAAATTAAAAACATAAAAAACAATTAAAAATAAAAACAATAAAATATAAAATATAAAGTGTCACCGTGCTTTTAATTTTATTTTTATTTTTTTTTAATTCTTTTTCGATGTTTTTTTATTAATTTTTAAATTTTTATTTTGAATTTTTTATTTTTATTTTAAACGTTTTGGCGTCTGTAAAAAAATGGTTTTTAATTTTTGTTTAATTATTATTATTCTTTTGTAAGCTTGGCATGACTACATCTTCATCATATCCATTATATCACCCTGATTGGGGCAGGGAATTCAATGGGAAACTTGACATCAAGGAGTGCCTTAACTAAGCACTCGATCGTCATCTATCTAAGATCCAATAAATTATTTTTAGTATTATTATATCAATGCATTCTTTTTTAAATTTTTAACATATATATTTTTATTTTTTTAACTTTCGTAATTTTTATATTTTATATTTTATTATTTTTAACATTATGTTTTTTGGTTTTTCTATTTTTTATTATTATTAAATTTCAATTTATTTTAGTTTTTTTCATATTTTTTTTAACTATATGTTTTATTTTATTTTTATTTTTTTATAATATATTTTTTTCAATTTCATTTTTGTTTGTTTGTTTTTTTTAAAATAAATTTGGATTTTAACAGCCTTATGATCCTAGGGTCAAGAAGGATCATTATGATAGGTTTTCCGGAGTTCACCTTCCTTTTATCCAAGGAACGACTGATAAAATCGTTAGGATCCTAAGGAGACATAAAGTTCCCTCAACCTTCAAGCCCCTCCGCACCATTCGGAGTTTGCTTAGATCGGTTAAGGACCCGATCTGCCCTAAGGATGGTAAGGTGTTTACTTGATTCCATGCTCTTGTGGGACACCTTACATTGGCAAAACTGGTCGATCCATCAGTCAAAGAATTCTCGAACATGTCGCTGACCTTAAGCATAATAGGTCTCGCTCCTCTACCTTAGCAGAGAATGCAGATAAGACAAAGCATCACATTTGCATTGAAGACGCCGAAGTTATTGCAAGGATTGACCATTTCCACCACCGACAGTTGAGGGAGGCCTTAGAAATCGAAAAGAGGCCAATCAACCTTAACATGGATGATGGGTGGAATGTTAGCAGATGCTGGATCCCTACCCTTCATACTTAGTTATTGGTTTTCTTCCCTTCAGTTCTCCCTCGTTTCCTTTCCTCTCCTCTGTTCCCTGGTTTCTTTCTCCCTTTCAATACTTTATTTTTATTTTTATTATTATTAGTTAATTATTTATTCATTTATCATCATTATTATTATTATTTATTTAATATTACTTTATTTTATTTTTTATTTATTTATTTATTTTTTATTTTTTATTTTTATTCACTTTTTATTTATTTGTTTATTTATTTTATTTATTTTATATTTTTTTATTTAATTTTTTTTATTTATTTTTATTTTTATTTTTATTTTTATTTTATTTTTATTTATTTATTTATTTTTATTTTATTTTATTTTATTATTATTATTATTATTATTATTATTATTATTATATATATTCAAATCTTTTAATTATTAAATAATCTATCAATTTGTCTTTGTATTTTCTTATTCCAGTCAAACTAGTCGTTAGTTTCTTTTCTATTTAAACTAGGTCCTAGATCAAATTTCTCATCTTGTCCTGATGATGAATCACACTTGATGGTTCGAAACGCGTCGACAAAATTTTCTTGAATGTGATTTTCACCGAAAGATTTTATACACAAGGCTTATAATATTTTAGTTTTTTACTTATTTATTTTTCCTAAATATATATTTTTTCCCTATTGTTGTTTTAATTTTATTGCTTTTTTTGTTTTAAATATATATATATATATATATATATATATATATATATATATATATATATATATATATATGGGTTAAATCTATGTTATTTATTTATTTTTATTAATTTTATTTTAAATTTTATGTGAATTATTATTTTTGGAAAAATAAAACTTCAAATGCTATTATCTTTGGACATAATAAAATTTGTGTTTTTCAACCTTTTTTATTCCATTTTTTTCATAAACAAGAAATAATTAACAAGTCATTTTTAGCAAAAAGGTCCCGAAATATGTATTTTATTAATTATATCTATATGCAAAATGTGTATTTTTTTAAGTCTTTAAAATTATTATTTTTTAGTTGCAATTATTTTATTTGTATTGAAGCATTAATTAGTGATACATATATATAATTTAAACTTTGTAAAAAAATTAAAAATTTCATTATAAAAAACATTGCAAAGAAAAATATTATTTTTTTATTTGTTTTAAACTTTGTAAAAATATTAAAAATTTCATTATGAAAAAAAAAACATTGCAAAAAAAAATAAAAAACACGAGCTTGAAGAACCCTTAAAAAACATACATCTCAGGAGAAAAACAAAAATATGAATAAGAAAACTTGAAAAATGGTTAAATAACCAACTTTTTAAAAAAAATGTCCATACTTAGGACATAATAAAGTTTAAAGTGTCAAAAATATGAACTAAGAAAAATGACGATGTTGCATCAATGCTTCAAAAAATCTGCATGAAGATTGCCAACATTTTTTAAAAAAATCCATACTTAATATATCATAAAATGTGTCAAAAATAACCCAAAAAATGGGTTGATGTTGCATCAGCACTTTTTAAAATTGGCATGAAAATAATTAACATTTTTTAAAAATTGTACTTACTTAATACATAAGAAAATTTAAAATGTCAAAAATAAGCCAAAAAAATAGTTGATGTTGCATCAACACTTTTCAAAATTGACATGAAAATCACTAACATTTAAAAAATAATGTATGTATTTAATATATAAGAAAATTTAAAGTGTCAAAAATATGTTCCAAAAAAAAAATTGATTCTGCATCAACACTTTTCAAAATTCTATAATTTTTTGAAACCTCTAAAAAAATGGGAACTTGGTAAAGTTCTTGTTTGGTTGGTAACTTTGTTTTTTCACCTTGCATGAATGTTCATTTTGCAATACGTCTTCCAAGATAAAAATAGAAGTTGTTTTGTGATAAAAAATAGGGTGATGCAATTGTTTTGTCTTTGAAACCATTTTGGCTCAAAGTTAAGTCTCATCCATGATCTGGATTGTATTATAACTACATGCAATCTAAAATATCGTGAAAGCCAAAGTGGTGGAGTGAAATTAATTTGTAAGTGTGTGGCTACAAAACAATCTCATTGAATAGGGTTTTTATGTTTAATTGTGAATGGTCTGTGGTGAGATGATATGGTTCGAATGTGATTATGTATGTTTTGGCATGTTGGGGGCATGCTCAGAACAATCTAAAGTATTGATTGTAACCATGCACTATTTAATGTAATCTTGATGTGAAGAATTGTTCCACGTGTGAGAATTTCATTGTTCTATGAGATTTGTTAGATATAAATTTTGGTTGAACATTTCATAGACACTAACAAGTTTGTTCCTGAGTGATTAAGGATTGAAAGCATTTTCCTCTAAGATCTGATATTACTGAACTATTGTGTACCATGATGAGCAGATCCTATGCACCTTGGTGTAGATTAAAATACAGAGGATGTAGAGCAGGAGATTAGAAGACATAGTATGAAAATCATGTGGTTACAAAGGACTAAGCTACCAATAGTAAATTGGATCGTATTGTTATATCATTAATAATTCAACTTTGCATTGTTATTATGTGTCATCGTTTATGCAAGTGTTTGAATGGTAGAACTAAGTTTTCATCCTGACTATGTATAGTTGAGTATGAATTGTCAAAGATGTATTAAGGCAAAAGTATGATTTCTAGGGTTTAATGATGTTGATAAGGAGAGTGTGTGATAGTTAGTTGAAAGAGGGTTTGATAGAATATATGTTGTTGAATCAACAATATTAATGTATTGAGCATAATTAAGATCGGAAGCTTATGTTTGATAGCTTGTTGACTACAATAAGTAATCTTGATAGGTTTGTGTTAAGATTAATATTAGAAGGATTTGTAGTACCAATGTTGAGAAGAATAAAGTTTTATTCTAAGACTAACTTGTGAGGCAGACTTTAATTACTGAATTCTCTATCTATATTGATTTATAAAGAAAATTTTATGATGCTTGAGAATATATTCATAACCTTTGGATGCTCAGAATTTTGAGGAATATAGGGTTATTTAGCTTAGAGTTGATCTATTCCCTTTGCCATGGTATGTACAATTGTTGCAGAGATCAAGTTTTTTGTTAAGGTTTATGTTGCAAGCCTTGGATTGGTGAGCTGGTGAAGGATATTATTATGTTGCAAAGAATAGTGCATATCAATAGTGTGGTTATGCTAATTATAATGGAATACTTCAATGCTAATTTAGGAGATCATAATTATTAACAACAACAGTGGGATAATGATCAAAAAGTGGTTAAGAAGTGCATTTAAATGATACTCGATCAAAGTAGTGGATTTGTAATGTAGGGTGATTTATCTTATTCTTTTATATTTTGTCTTCAAGGCGACAATGTGGTGCTAGGGAAGGTTGGAGCCTATGCAAAGTGTTGGAGTGTCCTTCCAGTTGGATCTGGTAAATTAGGATGTTGGAGAATCCTTTAAGCTGGAGCTGATAAAACTAGGGGGTTGAAGTCTCCTTCTAGTTGGATTTGGTAATTAATTAGGGCGTTGTAGCATCCTTTTAGTTAGAGCTAGTAAATTAGGGGGTTGGAGCCTCCTTCAAGTTTTTGTTGAATAAATTTAGAAGTTGGTCCTTCATTTTGATGTAATATTTAAAGACGTATATTAAAAGAGTTCAGTGGTTTTTTCCCAGAAGGGTTTCCGCCTAAAAAATTTCTTGTGTATTGTCTTTGATGTTGTGCATTGTTTGATGGTGTTGTTTATTTGTGTTTTGATATGATACTAATGTTATTTAATTCTCTGAAGATTAAAAATTAACTAATTGAAGTGAAATATTGATTCACCTCACTCTCAGTATTTCCAACATTTTCACTAGATCAATACTCTAAATTGAGGGGACAAGTCAAAGCTTCTAAAGCCATTTAAATTGTTGTTAAATTTTAACATTATGTGCTTGCTACATGCCCCATTTTTTGGAAAATGTTATTGAATGGTTTTGTCATTGATTCCAACATCTATCTTTGAACACTCTTAATATTCATTGGTGGATTTCATTATTTGTAAGCTCCAAAGGACAAGAAGATATGGAAGGAAGAGAAGCAAGAAGACTCCTACATTTTTTTCTTGGTACCCCACATTTAATGAGGATTTTGAATGATAATATCAATCAAATTGTTAGAGATACCAACATTAGATGATATATCTCGTCATTCTGATTCCAACGATAGTTGGCACGCCACATAACTCCTCATTGTTGAGGAGATATTCCCTATCAAAGTTGGAGCCCCATAATGTGGTCAAGGTGCTACAAAGTGATGTTGAAGGAAACCTTATTATTGGTAAATATTTTGTTTTAATATATAAATTTTTAAATAAAATATGTCGACCAATCAACCCTCAAAATGATGATATTCCTTGTCAATTTGGCCTACAAATATGGATTAAATTCGATCCTTAAAGAGGAATAGTATTTGTAAAATTAATTTGAAAACAGAGATCATTTCAGCTCCTATAAAATCTAAATTTATAATTAGGTCGACTCCATGCTTAATGGTAATTTCGGCCCCCTTTTGAGGCCCCTTCGTTCACTATAAATATGAGCTCGATTCTCCTCCATAAAGCATCCAATTTTCACAAAAAACTTAAGCATATTTTCTCTAAGGCCATGGAAGAATGACTATCTAAGGAGCAAACTGACTTCAAAAAGGCTTTTGGACATTAATGTTTATATTTTTCTTGTTGATGATTCGCTAGACTAGAAGAGGGTTCCTTAAAGCATTCTTTTCAAAAAAAATTCTAATTTTTTAGGCCTATCTTGTCATGTTTATCATGAGATTGAGGCTAAGTTGTATGAGTTTGTTTGAGCTTAAGTATTGCAATTTTATGGTGGTTTTTCTTCACATATTATAAGGCAATTACAAATTTTATGAGGCACTTCACTTAGGGTGTTAGGCTGCCTCTAAGGCAAAATTTTGGCCCTTTAAGGTAGGGATATTAAGGCCCATCTTGACCCATATCAGCCCTCCCATGACAGAATTCATATTCCTTCAAAACTTTATTGAAGACCAAGTGGAATTGTGTTGAAGTCTGAGTCAAATCTTATTCATTCCCTGAGGTTGAGGTCATTTATTGAGGCAGTTTGAAGAGGCTCCCTTGGTCTTGATTTGAGAGTTTCTTGTAGCTTGTTTGGGCATATTCTTGAGACAATCTTCAACCCCTTTTAAGTTCTATCCCGAACAAGCTTCGACCCCCTTTTGGAGCATGATTTTAAACTCATTTTGAAAGTATTCTCCATGAATTTTATCTTATATTAATCTGAATTATTCAAGGTTGATTTGAGACAAATTCGAGGACGATATTTGAAGCCTATTTCATTTTCTGGACACATCATTTTAGAGGTTTATTCCAAGCCTTCTACTATACCAAATTCAAGTTGATTTAGGGTTTTTTTCAACCGCAGATAAGGCCCTTGTTATGTCACTAATATAAAACAATTTAAGGGAAGATACAAGCTTAATTCAAGTGTTTTTTGAAGACCATGTCTCTATGGATGAAACAAGCTTCAAGGGAAAATTTAATGTTGTTTCTAAGGGTAATTTTCTAGTGGTATCTTTTCAATAACCAAGATAAGAAGTTTGAAGCCAAGGATCAAATGTTAAGGGAACGATTCATGCTTCAAGGTATGATTAGGCCACTATATTAAAGAAATATTTGAAATCTATTCATTCCTCAAATTGAAAGAAAAAACTAAAGAAAACAGTGACAGAGAAGTCACACCTTTAGAAAGCAGATTTTTTTGATAAAAATGTGAGGTATGAACCCAAGCTTATGTTGATTGTTAAACTTGTATTTGAATTGTTTAACTTGATTTTTGAGGTAATATTTTGGATAGAAGACTAGTAGGTAGGCTTATAACAGTATTTAAGAAGAAGTCATTTGATGGATTGACAATTGACAAAAAAAATTATGGGATGTATAAATATAGAAAACAATGAAAATCTATCTGTAAATATAATTGTAATTGACAATAAGATTGTTATAGCTGACATGTTTTTCTGAGGTGCAAGACCTGTATTATCATTGTTGATGTATTGATTGACGTTTAGGGTATGTTTTTCTGGTTTGTATGAGAGATGTATGTTTGAGTCATGGATGGTTGATTGTTTATGATGAGAAGATTTGTTTTTTGGTTTATGTCATGGTTTGGCAGTATAGGTGTTACGGTAGAGAAGGTATATGTATTCAATTTGAGTATAAAATTATACTGTAGAGAGCATGATAATTATGCTAGTTGGGATGATGAGAGTGACTTTCATTTTCTATTAACACATTGAGAAGGTTTTTGTTTCAGTGGACTTGGAAGAGTTATTTATGGTGTTGTGTTGATATTTTGAGTAGAAAAAGTTGATATTGTTGTTGATGACCTATATTGTTGCTGATGACCTTATAGAGTCAACAGATTGATTTAATGATTGTTTATGTTGATATTGAGCACAGGTGGATCCAGTTTTAAAATATATGAAAAAATATCCACTATGGTTAATTGAAGGCTAGGGCCTTCAAGGAAAGTGGTGGCTTCCTGAGTATGGTGGCAGGGTGGTGCAACGTAAACATTGGAGTCTCCTTCAGGTTGGAGCTTGAGAAATCTTCATGATGGAACAATGTTGCTAGGGTA
Source organism: Pinus albicaulis (assembly GCA_034641835.2). Classification (NCBI taxonomy): domain Eukaryota; kingdom Viridiplantae; phylum Streptophyta; class Pinopsida; order Pinales; family Pinaceae; genus Pinus; species Pinus albicaulis. The sequence goes on from CM076582.1 coordinate 1,385,771,821, forward strand.
AGTTGAAGCTTGTAGGGTGTTGGAGCATCCTTTCAGCTGGAAACGATAAAACTAGGAGGTTGGGACCTCCTTCCAGTTGGAGACGGTAAACTAGGGTTTTGGGGCTTCCTTTCAATTGGAGATGATAAATCAAGGGTTTGGAACCTCCTTTCAATTGTTGTTGGAGAATCTTGGGAGTTGGAGCTTCATGTTGATGTAATCTTTAATACATGTTAAAATTGTTTGGTAGATTTACTCCTAGAAGGGTTTCCACCTAAAAAATATATTTTGCATTGTCTTTGATGTTATGAATTGTTGAATGGTGTTGTTAATTATTTAATGTTTACATGTTATATTTAAAATTGTTAAAAATTTCCCAATATTGATTCACCCCCCCCAGTATTGGTGAATATTCCAACAAATATTTGATCGTATTGAAATCTGTAAGGCTACAATTATCGTAAATTCATTGTAAAGGAATGTGGTTGGATACGAAAATCCCCATTAGTGTGGAGATTATACATGCAATTATGGGTTTTCTAGGGGACAGAGACTATGCCATGAATGTTTTCATGGCTTGAACCATAGTGCAAAAATATGTAACTATTGTTCAGATATATGGAATTACCATTAATGACTAAATGGACTTGTACCCAAAAATGGTGCAAGACCTAAGAATTATATCTTTGACATTTTCTTCATTGACCATTTTCTTGTTAGAATGGTAGTGTATTTTTTTTTCTACAAGGGTGTCATGGACATTTCAAAATGGTGAATGTTGAATATAGGTCATCCATGTGGCCAACATATGAATGAACAATGTGAAGTTGAATTTGGAATACATGTAAAACAAGAACATAAAATTATTTTTCAAGGATTTCCTTCTAATCGTAGCATTTTCACAGTGGGTAGAGACATTAGGTATTTAATTTACATAGTGGGATCTATAGAACACATTTATGGTATCTAGTTTTGAATCCTTCACCTGTTCCTCGGACAATATTTCTTATATTGGAGTTGATATTGTATTCAATAACTTTTACTAGATAATGTGTGGAGTCATCACACATACCACGAGGATGCATATTAGGATTATCGATACATATGGATAATAATATTAATTTGAGATGAAAATGCATTAATGTGCAGTGAGACTATCACTATAAAATAATAGTATGAATTTGGAAGCAAGAGTGGAGATGGAGTTCATGTTCAGTACGGGTCTTGTGGAGAAGGCCATAAATATATGAGACTAGGAAACATAATAAAAATATAAGTAGTAGGGGAAAATGGTCATTTTTTATACTAGTGGCAAGGGGAGGAGGCACTAGAAGGAAAATCTAGCTTACTGTAGGGGATGGAACCTCATCAAAATCCATTGAGTCAAATGATTCAATGGCATAGAGAAAGAGGGGTTTGCTTCGCATACAAGGGCAAATGTATAACCTAGTTGTAGGGATACCTTTTCCACCCTCTCCTATTATAAGTGCATCTAGTATCCATTAAAAATGTAACATTTTAGCATCCCATAGGCATGAGGTACTTGCACTGTGACCTATCGGTAGGAAATATTTCCATAAAAAATTGCAAAATTCAATCTCTCCATGATATGGATGCAAAAAAATTCTCCATTCCAAAATAGCCAAAGAGGGTATTCCCTTAGAGGTGTAGGCATTGATTTCCTTTACACTCATAAGAGTGTGACTTAAAAATGTAGGAGACTAAGGAATAAGTGTCACTCCCAAATGACATGAGGTTCATTGACTTAACAAAAGAGGAATCCAAATTGGACACCAATTATGGGGTGAGAACCAAGGAGATTCCCATGGAGATGTATCCATCACTAAAACCAAAAGGAAAATGTAGGATTTCATGCCTGATAGAGCCAATTACCATTCAACAAGAAGGAAAATCAACCTATGGAGAAAGGAAAAAAAGAAGGCTCTATCTCATAGTTTAAATGTGAGTTGTCCTAGACAAGGAGACTAAGAAAATATCATCATAAATATATGAAATTTCATCCAGAACTAGGATTAGTAGAGAAGTTCTTGAAACTTGATATAGAATTTATTGCTAAGCAAATACCCTTCCATCGATGATTATTCCATTGCTACAACCCCATCCAAGTGCAATGTATAATTCCCTAGAAACCAGGAATATATCTTGTTATGGTTTTGAGTTTTGGGTCCAAATTGAGAAAAATGGTTCTACAACATAGTATTTGGTAAGAGGAAGTGGTAAAGTAGACCCATTCAACATACCACAAGTTTCCTTTACAATAGAGGAAGGTGAGCAAGTTTGAGAAGGAGACAAGGTTCAAATATAATATATAATTAATTTGGGGAAGATCATTTTTGAATATGCTATAGATATGATGGGAAGCGAAAATGAAAATCGGGGTTATATGAGAGAATTTAAAATTTAAAACCTACAATTCAAGGAAAAGGTTGATAAAATTGAAAAAGAAGAATATATGTTGTAGAAGAAGGTAGGTCAATTTGCAAAGAATGAGAATCATTGACAGAAGCAAGTAAAAGAGGTCATTGTAGCATTAAATTGGGGAGGACGGCATTTTCACTCTCGAGATACCAAAAAATAAACTTATCAATGCAAGAAAGCATATAGTTGAAGTACATAAAGCCACACTGAAGGTAGAGGAAGAGCTCTACATGTGTTCTGAGTTGCTTGCATACTTACCTAAGGTAAGAGTGACCTTGAGGTATATTGTAGAAAATAGGAAGGGGTTTCCGAAGACTACCATCGACAACCCCACAAATATAAAGGCAAGGAAAGAACATGAGAAGTGGGAGGAGCTTGCAAAAATGAAAGTATTCAAGGCTACGAATCATAGGAAAAGAAAAATTTTGTCTATTAATCCCATTATTACTAAAGCCCAAGTGAAGATAGAGAAGTAAGAGTACCTACTTCCATTGAAGTGCAAAATCCAATGGGTGAAATTCCAAAAGTATGGAAATATCTTGGTAATACCTAAGTAGAGAATAAAAAAAAGAGATCCTGCAATCGAACTTTTAGTATGAGAAGGAGTATGCTAAGGATATCATATCAGAAGCTCAAGATGACGAATGCGAGAAACTTAGAGCCCATTCTCTAGGAAGGATAATATTGAAGACGAGAAGCATAAATTAAGAAACCTAGTAAGAGAACTTGTTAGGAAAATGTAATTTCAATTCATGACGAGCAAAAAGGTTAAACAAAAATATGGTACTAAGATAGAGACATTAGCACAAGCATTACCTATTTTAGAATAATTAGCAAATACATAAAATCCAAGAAGAAAGCAATGGGTGGATCCCTATTTTTACTAAATTAACTAAGTTTATAGATGCAACTATAAGAAATATTCTAGACTAGGAGCCCATTTTTTAGGAATGAGATGCAAAACTCAACTTTAGGATGAGTTGGATTGTGTGGTAGGGGAGTTTTTGTGGCATAGTTTTGGCTAAGTGTTGGCATAAAGTAGTGTTTAATTGAAAATGAATTTGCATGAGTCATGATACCATATAAGCTTAAGTATGTAGTTCCACAAAACTTTGAGTACATGAATGCTAAGGAGTAATCTTATACACCCTATATGCATGGTTCCCTCAATCCTATATGCATGTCTCTAAAGACAATCTTTTGTACAAGCGAGTTATAACTACTATATTCTCTGGAATATTTTGGAATCTTTTTTACTTGGAAAAAATCATAATTTCATTAGCATGATGAATACAGTACATTATGTTAATGCATAATATGAATTCTAATGTAATTTCTCTTAGTTGTTACATGAATATCATGTTCCTTTTACAACATATTAATTTATGATGTGTCACTTCCTACATTCAGATTTGTCTATATTGTCTAATATCTTGGATGTGCACATAAATAGTCTGTCCAATACTAGTGTTTCTGATTTTCTTCTATATCTACATATTTTTGTACCATAAATATAATAAAATACAAAACACCAAAAAAGACATTATATAAGTCATGTTATTGTGTTGTCGGGATCCCTTTGAAGGGCCTACGGTAAAATTCCTATGTTTTGTCACATAAAATATTTTGGAACCTTTTGTGCCTAGTTATCTATATATATGAGGATTGTAATGCTATAAAGAGATAATTTTTAGTTGTTAGATGTGAGTTGGTGGTTGCCATGAATTGATTTCTAAGTTAGGTATTTCGCCATGAATTATGCATACAAGTTATGTTGTTTTAATAATTTTGCTAATAGAATGGAGATTAGTTTTCCTTATGTTTTTATGTTCATGATATATCTCGATGATCTACATTTGATTGTAACTTATGTATATGATATTAGTTTTATTAGTTTAAATTAATATAATTATAAAATAAGTGGTGAAATACAAAACCCGATATATTTTTTATACTTTGCACCTCAATCATATGTAAATTATCATATGTGTCCCATGTAAGACTTCGTTTTAAATGGTTGAAAATGTCAATGCACTACATTACAGTATTAAACACATTATGCAAACCCTCAAATTTATCATAAAATTAATAATTTTATTGACAATATTATTTTTTCATATTCATATGTTTAATGATAAATAAAATATTACATATAAACCATGTTGATATTTAAAAAACTATATAACATAACTTTATACATAAATACAAATTAAATTTATTTTATTTTAAGCTTTTATTATTACTTGAAAAATAATAGTGTTTCAATTTAGTATGAGACTTTTACATAATTGGTTAAAAATAAAAATAAAAAACTGTTGGGATAAACAGAGCAACAAAAATATATTATGATAAACATGTCCATACTAATGCTTAAAATAGAAGTAAACATCCATTTTTATTAATTGTGTTTTGTCTTACTAGGAAGCACTTATTCAAAGGCATATCAATGGGACAACATGTATCATACATTGAGAATCATGTTTGAAAAAGAAAAAGAGAGTATCTATTTTTATGAATTGTGTTTTGTTTTACTATGAAGCACTTATTCAAATGCATATCTATGGAACAACATATATCATACATTGAGAATCATGTTTGAAAAAAAAAAGAGAACTCTGATTTAATTGTATATTATACTTATAAAGTACAGATAGATAGTTGACAAAAAAAACTTGCATAATTTTTTTTGTTTCTTCCATTTGGATGGTAAGGAGCTTGATTTCATTTTGAAAAATTAGGGAAAGTAGGATGTATTATTTTCAATTAGATAGATAGTTGACAAACACTTACATAATTTTTTTTTGTTTCTTCCATTTGGATTGGTAAGAAGCTTGATTTCATTTTGAAAAATTAGGGAAAGTAGGATATATTATTTTCAAACCTCGTTATTACTTTTGATGAGCAAAACAAGTCTCTTATCATTGAAAATTTCTTCTTCATGATGCGCAATACAAGGCTTTTGATTATTAAGTAATATCAAGGCTTTTATCACTAAAAATTACTTATTGTACGCGAGGAGGCTCAATTTGGTGAGATTTAAATTGAGCTTTAAACTAAATATATGTGAGAAGGTATTTGGTTTGCTAAATGAAAAATGGTTAATTCATGATTTAAATTTAGCTATACGTTAAATCAATTTTAATATTAAAGGAAAATGTTCCACTCGCATGGGTATTGGATTAGCTTGTAAAATTATTGTTTTTCTTAATGGTGATAAAGTTAATAATTTCAAATTTAGTATTATAATAAAATATTAATATTACTTAATTCAGTTATTTTTTCTTAAGGAATTACTTGAAAGTTATCGATTTCATAAGGACTTTTTGTCTAACTTGCATGTGTTGATATGTGTATCTACAAATGTATGTATAAACACTAGTACTTCATTTGGTTAGACTTGAAATTTGGTGGAGGCTATATTAGTTACTTGTTTTTAATGAATTGACAAACCAATAATCATTAATGTAGATAAAGTTTTTTTATGTAACATATTCAAGACTCTAAGTCTTCTTAAGGAGGTGGTGTTTCAAAAAACAAAACAAAAGTAAATCATCTTCCTTCAACCACATTAAATATCATTTTTTATATCATTATAATCATTTTTTTCTCATCAAAATCTTTCCAATGATATAAAATATATCAAAATATGAGCTCTAGACACAAAGTTATGCCCAATTGAAGATTTCACCTTCAACGTGTCATGCCAACATCCATGCCATTACCAGGGAAAAATTTAGGGGCTAATATACACAGGTGGGTTAATTTTCCATACTTTTTCCAAAAAATGATTCATCAATTCATTTCTTTTAAATGAAACGCCCAGATTTTATAAAATTAGGAATTTTCTTAAGTTGCCATTATAAAATTTTGGGATGTCCTGACCTCCAAATACTCCAAGCTTTAGATACATCAACCACTCTCCCTCATGCATCCCTATCTAGGACTTTCCTTAAGCACCCATTTTAAAAATTTCTAAATCTCCTGACTTTGGATACATCCACCACACTCTAGTCTCTATATACATTTGGGAAATCAACAACATCTGAATCCAGGGACAATGTAGGTGTCCCTCTTACCTTAAGACAAATCTCTAGACATTTGGATTCCTAGATATCCTTGATTCATCCAAATTACACATCATTTATCACATTGAAAACACATTGACTGCCACGTCTACCCTTTTAACCATGATTCTCCACATCATCTTTCCATGTCAACATGTCATGTTAGTGACACATCAACATGTCATGTCACTCATGTCAAGTCCCCAGATGTCAAGTCAGTGTGACATATCATGTGAGGTCAATACACATGCCTACCTAAAGGGTTTGGGAGTGCTCCCATGAACTCTATGGAACATCCATGTGGTTTTCTTCTCTGGCATCTGGCATCCAAAATTCAGGATTTTGTTATAAGGCACACACATATTCTTTCCAAATTCTTGGATACCTGAATACAAGATATTTTTCTACCTCCAAGGACATCTTCCATCTGATCCTTTTGAACAAAGTCCTCTATAAGGATCTTTCAATATATAAATACTTAGATATTCTCACTTCTTCGCATTTAACCAAAAATTCGACTCCAATATCCATCTATTTCCCTTAATAATTTTTTTGACTTCGCATCCAGTATCTAACTAATTGGAAATAAGGTTACTTATAAATGCTCTAGGCGCTCAGATATATTTTTCTCACTAGCTTTTACTTTAAATATATATTTTATGCTCACAGGAGTTTTGTTCATTGTTACCTCCCAGATGCTCAAATATTTTTGGCTTCCACACTTAAGCTCCTCTTTCAAATAAACTCTTGTTCATGAATCCTTACAACCCATGTGAATAAAGGTTGAGGCTAAGAACCTCTAATCCTCGAATTTCCAAACTTCTACTACATAACCCCAAATTTCAAATCTTCCATTGTGTTTTTAAGTTTGTACCCAAAGAACTGAAGTGGCCTACAACAATGCATTAATCTACCCAGAAAAAATTGAAATACATAAGTCATCTTCAACCTTTAGAGGCTCTCAACTCTACCCTTAAATATGCATCCTCATAAAAAGGAACACAAGATAACCAAAGGCCATCTCCATAACTTGACCCAAATTGAGATGAGATTCTTCTCACCCCTTTGGGCTGCAAACTTCCACTTCAACTCTAAAACTCTTACAAACCTATTGGCATTTTGGCTTATCTGCAGGGAAGATAAAATATCACACCACTGAAGGACTTTCTAGTCTTCTCATTTCAAACAGGAATGCACCCATAATGTTTCATGCCATAGTTGACCTAGTAAAGGCAATTCATATACATAATACATAAATAATATCATTGATTTTTAAACTATTGTGGATATTCCACTTGATAGTTTGTCACATCAGATCTAATAAAAAAATTAGACTACATGAAATCTATATTATGAGGGTTAATTTTCCTCAGATTTTTGGATTTATCAATTTATGTGCTTATGCATGAAATGTATAAAATGTGGAAAATGGAGAACAATGAAAAAAAAACTCACACTAATCACAATGAACACCACATGTGACCTAGGAAACCCTTTCAATAAGAGCCTGAATGGAAAGTGAAGTTGCCATGCTTTCTCTTCCTCTAAATGGAAATAATGCAAATACAAAAGAGTGAGAATTGTGGTATGTGGGTTGCTAAAGAACAAAATCTCGCTATTCTTCCATCTCTCTATATAATCTAAATGTTTTTTCTCTACTATGTAACAATATGTACTCAAATAGAATGGAACCCATTGTTATTCCTACTGGATCGGTTGTAATAGATTGATAGTCAAATAGGGGTTAAATTCAACCCGTTAAACCCTCAACATGAGTTAAAACTCAATTGTACTCCTAGAGTATTCTTCACAAGGCCCTCATGGCTAGCCCCTTTTCCATGAGTAACTAGGGTTGTTGTAGCATCCACTCAAATTATGGCGGTCAATAATGATAGGCCAACTTTTGGGAAGCATAACTTTTTCATCTGAACTTTGACTAACATGATTCTTGCACCATTGCAAAGGTGTTTGAGTGTAGACTAGTACCAAGGGGTGCACATTTAAGGAATCAAGTTCTACCCTGAAAAATTTTCATTTAAGGCATCAAGATAGCCCCAACAGGTTTTTCACCCCAATTATCCAAATTGGTTGTTATCGCTAAAACTACTCTTGTAAGTTGATTTCTATTATTTTCCACCTTGAAAGCGTTGGAAAAAATGACAAACAATATAATGATCCAATTTGGATTACTCATATCTCAGTTCAACTAATTACATACATTTCACATTAATTATAAGGAACATAATTACAAGATATCTTCTTCATAAAATATTCCTTAGTTTGATAGTTATTAACTAAACATCATTCACCATTACTTTCAACTCATAATTGCAATTACACTAAAAAATCCAACATAACATATAATCATGAAACATTGAAAAAAATAAATTCCATTAATAGAGAAAATGGATACGCTTTTATTTTTTACTTAAGTTTGCTAGAAATTAAAGAAGGGAGAGCCACTTTTCACCAAATCATAGGCACATCTAAACCATAGTATTTCTTGCAGCTACCCAACCTTGCACTAGATCTGATGCATTGAGAGGAAGCCTCACTTAGATACTTTCAAGGATTCAAATAAGGTAGAGAACATAAAGGCTACTCTCCTTCATACACATGGACTCATTATGATTCCTTTCATCCAAGGACTCAACGCCCGTACTATTTCATAGTATGGACACACTAGGCCTACATATCATAAAAGGAAGGCCTTCACTAATTAGCGGTTCCTCAGTGCTTCCCTTTCCTAGTGATTTTTTTCACAAGTTCAATAAAAAAAAATTTCCCTTACTTCAACAAGCATTCTCGACAATCCATTTGGTTGTCAAGCTCAATTTTAAGGCCTCAACATTGACTTCCCTCACCAATGAGGTAGCCCACAAATCCAAATGAGTTGTTATGATTCAAAGGGATTTTTCTCTCATCTTCTACTTAAAGACATAGTTTTAGAATCCATGTGTGGGTAGGATTTTTTCCATGGTTACTCAGTTCACATGCATAACACTCTACAAGCCATATACCACCACAATCTCTACTAGTTATTATCTTGTGTTTCTATATGCTTACGCTTATGCACACTCTCTCCTTATAATTCCTTCTTGCTCATTACACAACATAAATTGCTCTCTCTTTTCTCTATTGCTACTCGGAATCTACCCTTCATTGTTCATGTTGTCATTCTCTTTTCAACCCTAGGCAACTCTTTCTACCATGAAATTTGGGTCCTTTCCTTGGGATATTGATCTATAAACTTTTGTAGATATTCCACTAGAAAGTTCATCACAACATACCTAATTAAATTATGCTTAAAATCTGAAATATACACTCTAATGGTTTATTTTTCCTTAGATTTTTGGATTTGTTAATTATTGTTTATTGTGTATCCATAAAAATTATAATTATGAAGAATATAGAGAAAAAATAAATAAAACTCACAAACCACAAATTAACACAAGATATAACCTGAGAAACCTTTTCAGGAGAAATCAGGCTAAAAAATGAGGTTGCTTTGCTCACTTTCTATAAATGGAAAATGGATATAAGTACAAAGAAGTGAGGCATGTGGCTTGTGGGCTACTAGAGTGGACGAATTGTCTCTTTTTTCTCCCTATCTATCTACTCTTGGCTAATCTACTCATATATGGAATAAAATTCACTCGAACAGAATGGAACCCCTTTTTCCTCCTAGTGGCCAGATTATAACACAACCAGATAGCCTGCTAGTAGTTAAGTTTGACTCCTTCAACTCTTAACTAGAGTTACAATATTGACTCTTCTTTAGTATTCTACATCATGATCACATGAATAGCCAATTTTCCATGAATAAGGGCTGATATGGAATCCTCTTGAATTTCAGAGGTCAAAACAAGAAGGTCAACTTTTGAGTGGCATAATTTTTTCCTACAAACTTTCATTAATAGAATTCTTGTGTCGTTGTAAAGGTGTCTATTTTTAGAATATAAAAAAAGAGTGCGAAACTTAAGAAAGCAATTTTTACCCCCAAAATTTCTATTTTATGCCTCAAAATACTGTTGGAAGGTATCAAACCCAAATTTTCCAAACTAGGTCCCACTAGTAAAAATGCTCCTATGAGCTTATTCTTCTAATTTTTCCACTCTGAAAGAATCTAGATGGATGAAAAAATATATATTTATACAATATGGATCAAACCTACCCATTTTCGGAGGATTTTTGTCCCCAAAAGCCTCTACTGAATGTTGTGAGAAAAATTTTCCTCCACCATTTCTTAGGTGTACCATTTAGCCTTACATGGAAGTTGTCCTTTCAACCCAATTTTCGAAAGGTCATGTTGCCGCTATCTTGTAATTCTATACCTCTTCTGCAAAACAATATATTTTGTTAACTCTGCTTGAGAATATAGTTCCAAATCCTCTATTGAAGGGAGGACCTATTCCTCTTCATGGTTTAGCATGGAAGACACATGGAGTTTCAAATTCTCTACATTCACCATTGAGTAAATCTACATGTATAGGGGTAGACTGAGTCTATAGGTGTTATATCCCACCTTATCCAGTATCTCAAAGGGACCAATCATAGAGACTTTATTTTCTTACCAGGACCCTGTAGCTTCTCCTTGTTTAACTATAAACATACATTATCTCCCACCTTAAATGACCTCTCTATTTTTTGTTGATCATGCTCGAGCTTGTATTTTCCTTATGAAGTTTTCAGTGTCTCTTGTACCTATTGATGGATCTGCCTAATCTTCTCAAGTATTTTTTTTCCCTTAAGGCATCACACGAAAGATTCTTTCTTACTCCTCCTTGTTTTCCATATGCAATATCTAACGGTGAAAGTCGGAAACATCCAAAAAAAGTCTCAAATGGATACTTACCAGTAGAAGTATGGATTTGCCTGTTATAAGAGTGATGTATATATATCATATTTTCATTCAAGGTCTTCACATTCTTCTAATTGTAACCTGTCAAAAGTTGCACCAAAGTCTTGTTGACTACTTCTATCTACCCATATGTTTGTGGATGGAGTGTTGTAGACATTTTCAACTTTGTGTCCATATTCTCCCAAAACATAGTCTAAAACACATTGAGAAATATTATGTTCATGTCTGAAAAAGTGCTCCTCGATATCCCAAAGTGCACCCATACTTGTTTGTTTCTTCTTGCTTATTGATGGGCTTCTTATAAGGAATTAGAACACACATCGTGTTGAACCAATAACCTACCATGAACATGTAGTCAAGTCCCTTCCTAGTTGTTGTTAAAACTCCCACAAATTCCATGGAAAGTATTTCCCAAGGACAAGTGGATATATGTAAGGGATGATACAAACCCTATTTTCTATTACTAGGCTTGTTGGTACAACAAATCATGCATCCTCTAATGAACCTAGCTACATGTTCTTGCACCTTGGTTCAACACTCATACCTTTGACAAGTTTTCCATTGTCTCCCCTACACCAAAGTGCCCTACAACATTGGAGTTGCCAGCCTCTATAATTAGCTACAATTTATTGAAATGGCTTCCTTGACTTGAACGCCTTAGTCAAAGATGCTAATTCGAATTCAGTCTCATAGATAATCGAGTTAGATATCAGTTAACATGTGTGAAGTGGCCTATCACTAGTTTATTGTCAGTTAATTCGAGTTAGATGGATTTCAGTGAGTTGTGTACTAGTTTATAACTAAATTTAGCTATCTAGTGGAGTTAAAATCTAGTGTCTGTTAGTTAACTGATCCCTAGTTATAGAATAGAGATAGTTATGAGTTTAGTTGGGTTGTTGAATTTTTATTAACTCAACTGACTCTCAATTAACTAGTTGCAGCTACTAAATTTATCCTTAGTAGGTCATGTAATTTGAATTTCCTATTGCGATTGAATGAAGGCACATTTTTATTTATCAATTGTACACGGGCTTTTGTGTAGAGGCTTTGGGATCAAGTAAAGTAATTTCTTTTGGGAATTACGCAAGGAAATAAGATGAATTCCTATTTTTTAGGGGAAGAATTGATCTAGGAAATAGGATCTCCTCATGTTGAAAAGTGTAAATAGGTTTGGTCATCATAATGACTTGTAATTATGAATTTATGTAATGAAGGGACAAATATAATAAAATGTATTTTGTAATACTTTCCTCATGGGTTTTATGAGCAAGGGGAATTTATTATAATTCAAAGACTTCTTCTTGATGTGTTTAGGGATTTTTCATATTGTCATATATATAATTAGAGTCATGTATATGAAGTCATTGTAAAGGACAAATTATTGATGTAAAAATATACTGCAAACCCTTGTCACCATGCTCCACTAAGTCATCTCAATGTATGATGGATTTATCCCTTGAATAGGTCGGCCTACCACCAAAAAGATCATGTCGTCCTAGGACAGTGGAACAGTCCCTATATAAAGGGTGGACTATGACCTCATTAGTACATGAAGAATTCAGAAAAGTCTGAGATTGCAGTGCGAAGATAAGTTTGTGGGTTGGTGTGTAGAAAAAGGAGGCAGTACAATAAAGAAAGGATTTTGTCCAATGAAGGAAGAGAGGTCCGCTTGAATATTTTTTTTGGGCTAGTGATCTCGGTCAAAGTATGTGTCACATATCCGAACTGCAGTGTGAAGTTCTCGGTCTAAATAAAGGAATAAAATGCAGAGAAGGGATGTCTTGAAAACAAAGAAAAGGACATTGCAAGGAGTGCTAAGGATTCTGTGACCAATGTAGAGGAGAGATAGTGCTAGCCTTTGTCATTGAGTTCATATTCTCTCATAAGCTAAGCAATATATGCAACGTGGAGAAGGCCACAAGGAAAAAGGTCATCACAGTTAAAATAGATCTATGTTCAGGGAGGTTGAGGCCTATCATAGAAAAGAAAAGGTCACCACTATCTAGTCTTGCGTTACAAAAATAAGGAGGAAAAAATCTCAGCCTAGGATTTCAACAACAAGTATACATAGAAGCGTGGTGCAATACAGTGCAGTGCAGAAAAGGGAGATCAACTTAGGTAGTAAAGAAGAGCAGTGACAATGGTATTGGAGATATACTAGGGTCAATGGTTTGTGTCATGGTTATGGTACTCATCAATTGAAGATCTATAAGAAGAATTACTAGTGGTTTTTACTCTCCAAGAGGGAGAGGTTTTGGCCCTGGCTTGCTAGCATAAATTTTGTCTCTCGTGCATTTGATAATTGATTTGACGAAGAATATAATAATCTAACGAAGATAATATTTAAGAAAAAGAAGCATAACAAAATCACAAGTAATTATCAAGAAGAGGAATTTTAATAAAATCCCTAATTTCTCAGCACCTAGCATGTCTTATTTTCTTAATTGTTGCGAAAATCTTGTTGTGTAGAGTTGATTAGTATTGCAGGGGCTTTAGGCTTGAAGAAAATTCTTTGTGATAGATCAGATTTCTTAGTTGATAATACAAGAAATAGGGATTTTTCCCAGTTGGGTTCCCCGGATAAATTTCTATGTGTGATTGTGTTTTTATTCGTTATTTTCTTTCCGCAAAATTTTGGTAGAGAAATATTATGTCTTTTCCAGATCAATTTTCTCTCATTAGCAGTTGCAAGGTTTCAAGGATTTTCTACATGGTAATAGAGCAGAAAATAAGATAGAGACCAATTTACTTAACCAGATTCGAAGTGTGTTGAAGAGGAGATCAATTGGTGCAAGAATTAAAGTATCTACAGGTGCAAGAATCATGTCAGTTTATGGTTTGAGAACAAAGTATGCCCTAGAAGGGACTTCAAATTTTTGTGCATGGAAGGACAGGATGGAGATCGCTTTAGATTCTAATGGATTTTTGGAATACATCAAGACTAATATTCATGAACCCCATGCATTTGATGCACAACAATTGACTCAATGGAGAAACGATATTTCCAAATCTAGGAGGATGGTACGAGAAGGAGTTAGAGATCATATTGTTCCAAATTTGCATGGGAAGAAGGAAACATTCCAGATGTGGAAAGCCCTTAATGATATTTTCTAAAGCAGTAGTGATGCCATAAAAATTGCTTTGAAGAATAAATCGAGGAGCATTAGAATCGATAAGGATGAGCCCATTGTTACACATCTATCCAGGTTATCTTAAGTAAGGTATGAACTTGGAAGCTTTAGAGAGACAATTCTATCATCAAAGCTTGCGAATATTCCTCTTCTTGGGCTTCCAAAATCTTGGCATAGTTTCCAGGATGGTGTGGATGGTAGAGATAAGCTCCCTGATTTGGAGAGATTGTGGTCATATCTTGGGAAGAAAGAGATAAGGAGGAAGACAAGGGATGGTGTCTCATATGGGACAAAAGACGAGGAGAACTTTGCTTTAGCTGAAAAAGGGAAGAAATTCATGGGCAAGAAGGCCCAAGGCCAAACCGAGTCTAGTGAGAATGGAGGCAATGAAAAGAAGGATCTTAGTGAGATCAAGTGATTTTATTGCCATGAATTTTGACATTATGCTAAAAAATTTCATAATAAGAAATCCAACAAGCTTGTTGCAGCAAAAACGAGAGGAGAAACAATCTCTTCTCAATTTGAATTTGATTTCTCTCTAATAACTTGCATGAAAATATCAACACGAGGTAATGTGTGGTACATTGACTCAGGGGCTTCATTCCACATGACATGGAATAAAATACCTTTAGCAGGCTGGAGGATAAAGACATGCAATTCCATATCGGGCTTGGAGATGATGGAATATACTTTACCAAAGGAGTTGGTATAGTGAGGTTTAAGAGGGAGTTTGGTTCCCTTCTCCATCTCAGGAGTGTGATGTATGTCTCGGGATTGAAGAAAAAACTTGTCCCAGCAGCAGTCCTTGAATACAAAGGGTACGATGTTGTATTCAACAAAGGGAAGGCCAAGTCAAGAAGTTTGGGTTCGGGATCGAGAACCTCTACAAATTTTAGGTTGATGCATGTATATCTTTGAACAACAAGGCATAGATTTATCAGAGTAGAGATGTGGTGGTTGAGCGAGAGAAAGATAAAACTCTGAAGATGGAGCCTCAACTTATATCTTAGTTTTAGTCTAAGTTAGTAGGAAGTTTCACTAACCAACATGATTATGATGAAAATCATGACCCAAGGTGAGTGGAGGAAACCACTTAGTCATATACTTCTAGTATCAGAAGAGTGCGAGCCAAGTGGGAAAACCATTTCGTTAAGGGAGATTGGAAGAGAATTGAGTACCCCAGCTTCAAGAAGCAGAGCATGATGGGAAAGAATGGGTCTTCAAAATAGGTTATGCAAAATAAAGTAGAGAATCCTTCTAGTTCAGATGGACCAACTACAATAGCAGAGAACTTGGCAGAGTTTAAGACAGATCTAGGTGGATAGGGTTCTTCCAAGAATCTCTTCATCGCTAAGAGGGAGTGTTGAAATTGTAGAAAGGAATGGCTTATCCGACTTGTGCCTTATTCAAAGATGCTAATTCAAATTCAGTCACATAGATATTTGATTTAGTTTTCAATTAACATGTGTGATGTGTTCTATCACTAGGTTATTGCCAACGAGTTCAAGTTACATGGCTTTCAGTGAGTTGTGTACTAATTGATAGCTAAAATTTAGCTATCTAGTGGAGTTAAACTCTAGTGTTTGTCAATTAATTAATATCTAGTTATTTTAGTTGGGTAGTTGATTTTATATTAACTCGACTGAATATCAGTTAACTAGCTGCAACTATGAAATTTATTCCTGGGAGGTCAGGAAAGTTGAATTACCTATTGATATTGAATGAAGGCACAAATATATTTATTCATTGTACATCGGTTTTTGGTAGAGGCTTGAGGATCAAGAAGAGAAATTTCTCTTGGGAATTGCACAAGGAAATAGGAGAAATTCCTATTTATAGAGTTACACTAGCAAATACGAGCTCTTAGCAAGCCTTAGTTTCCTAATTGTTGGAAAAATCTTGTGTAGAGTTGATTACTATTGCAAGGGCTTCAGTCTTGAAGTAGATTCTTTGTAATAGATCAGATTGCTTAGTTGATAATACAAGCAAGAGGGTACGAATGTTACTTTTGTTTTGCTAATTTCATCTTCAGATTTAAATTTTATTTACTGATCTTATGCTTGATGTACATATGTTTCCTTGGTTGTTAAGTGTGTCAAACAGGTAATTTAAATTAGTTTTTTATGAGTGAATTCAAGAGCATAAATTATGAAATTCAAATGTTGAACAACAATAACATAAAGAACAACAAACCATCACAATTGAACCATCAACACAAATTTTTGATGAAGGAGTTCACCCCTCTTGGGCTACATCTCCTTGGTCCAGCTTCCATGGCTTGGGCCTCTGTATTAGCTCAATAGTGAAAAACTTTATATTTACATGCATCAAATGCTCCGGAAACATACTCCAATGAGTCTAGAATGTCAAAATATATCATAAATTACTATTCATTCACTCAATTTGGCCTTCAGCTGATCTAGGCATGGGATTCCTTCCTGGTGGCCCTAGGCTTCAAAATTATTCAAAGTGACAAAAATACCTGTAGAATTTCTCCTCTGTCTCTGCAACCTATTCCAAAATGTTCTAAGCATGCCAATCTACTAGGAATGACTCTTCCTGAGCCAAAATTGGTCGAAAATTGCTCAAGATAGGGCCAATTTAATTTTTCCCTAGCATCCTCCTCCAAATCTGGAGAAGACTCCATATAAGTCTGCCAAACTGGTGATTCCGCCGAAAATGGTTTATTCCGCTAAAAATCCGCCAAGTATTAAGCACAATTAATTAATGTTAAACTGCAGATTAGAAGGTGATAAGGATAGATTAAATGGTGCATAAGTGCAGTATACAAATCTCAGATTAATCAACATTAAACATGGATTAGATTTAATTAATTCAAAATTACATTAATCTTTTGCCATTTAAAATACCGCTCCGCGCATGTGGTTATGTGGAGAGGTCGTATGGGAGGGGGTTGGCCCCCTCCATTCCCGTCGTTGGAGAGCATGTCAGCTTCAAATAAATGTTGGGTGTAGAGCTTTTTCAAGGAACATGTCTTGGCCTATTGGTAAGAGGTGGTAACGTTTGGGGGGAGGTCACGGATTCGACCCAGACCTTCGCCCCTATACATATATTTTGCACCACAATAAAAATACACACCCAAAATTTAATTATCAAACATTACCCTGCGTACTTTGCGATATTTTCCACCGTATCAAATATACACTCGACCATATAACGTTAATCAAAACCTTTGGGACTTTGGTATATATAAAATATGCGAACTTTGGTTTATAATTTAAATGCGGAATTTATAATATAAGGTTTTGATTTTATATATATATATATATATATATATCTATTATTCTTTCTTGGAAAATCGTACTGCAGAAGATGACATTAATTAATGTCAAGCCAAAGGATTTACAGGGCAAGAAGACATTATGAAATCAAGAAAGTATTTAAAATCTCTAAGGTTTTGAGAAAATCAAATTTTAACTAGTCATAAAATGTTATTTGCACACATTATCCTTCGAGAAGAGCGCCTTCTGCGCGCCTTTTTGCCCGATAAGCGCGCATTCCTGAAAGTGGCAAAATGTCGCTTTCCGGGACCACACAAAGCAAAGGACAGTTACTCCTTACATGAAGTCGCCTAAGGACAGCCACCAATGCCTCCTTAGATATTATGTGAGCACAAAAAGGAATATTTGGAGCACACAATGGAATCATACCTCTCCTTTGGGTCACCATCCACCATGTACCAAGGGAGGGAAGGAGGATTTGAAATCCCCTATATAAAGCCACCATGAGATGAAGAATGGGTGATCACATTGTTATGCTGGCCAGAATTGCCCAAGCAATACCAGCAGTGTGTGACCCGGAGCTGGAGATAGAGGGGACTCGATTGTTGGCCATCCAACAATCTTAGACCATCACTGCAGAGAGAGAGGGAGCTTGGAAAACAACATCCTTGCATCGAGACCTAGAACCATTTTCTAGAGGCCCTTTGGCAAGTGTGTAAAATTTCTTCTTTGTATCAAACGTTTAATAAGAAGGGGCCTAGAGCCACTATTTGCACTATTATCGTTTGACTCTCTTCAATAGCTTATGTATATTTGTGTTTTAGTTTTAGTTTAATTTGAGTATACATTTGCATGCTTTTTCCTCTAAATTGTATGCTTTTGAACTCCACCACTTTCTCCCTGTTACCTAGAGTTTAAAGGGCCGAACCACACCCTTTAAACTGGTGCGATTTTGTACATTCATGCACCAAATCCACCACAACAGGATTGGCGACTCCACTAACGTTTTACAATTTTATGTGGTTGTGCCTTCTTTTGTAGGAGACCTTTTTCTATGCTGGAGAGTGGAGCTGATAGTACTCTGGTCTATCTTGCAATCCCTAGATTCACTTTGAGTGACAGACTGAAGAAGAGCAACTCCTAACTTTTTTACTTGCAGGAATTTATGCGTGTTTTTTCCTCACAAACGCGCAGGGCACGCGTTCAGTGTCGACTCATGCACAGGAAAGCGCACCTGTCACGACTTTTTGTGCGCAATTTACATAATGAGATTTCTCTCCCAAGATTCTGTTTATTTCTACTTGTAAGGTGCTTGGCATCCCCTAATGCATCTACTAGCACTTGTTGTGATACCCCACAGCTTGTTAGAACTCACTTTCTAGCTGCTTTCTGTAGGCTTAGAGTCACTTTTCGATTCAAGTTGATTTTTGCAAAAAAAAATCACATAGTTTAAGTAGCGGGGAAATTAAATTGCGTTCCGAACAATTTATGTTTTGAAAATTTTTGGTATTCACACCTAGATAACTAGTCCAAGTAAGTGGCCCAAGACCACAGATGCATAGCTAGTTTTCTTTCCTTTAGTGTAGAAATTGTTTAGTTTAGTTCAATTTTTGCATTAGGAATTGCGGGACTAGGATCAAATTGTCTATACAAGAGCAAGTAATATCTGCTACCTTTGCACCCTCCAGTGATCCTAGGTAAGCATATGAACTCTCTATATTCACAATTCGCCATCTCCCTTTAGTTATTCACATAGATTAACTAGGAAAATTTGAAAGCGGCCCATTATCCACACATGTTTTCCGTTTGAGCCAGGAACAATATAACATAGTTTAAAATAGGGGTTTTCTTTAAAGGATCACCAATATCCACACATTCAAAATATGTGCTTGTTCACCTTACGCTCACACATGCTCACCCACTAAGCAAAGAAAGACACCTAAAACTAACTTAACCAAACTCTGTAAATTCTCCCCACAGGGGCCACAAAAGATTTTGTAGTTTAAGTTAGGATCAGGGGGGTAGGCATCCAATAAGCCGCCTTGATCATACTTCATATTGAAACATAGAAATTATGTATTTAGGGAGCCTAAAATCCACCTATCCACCCACGACAAATAAAACCCGAGCGCGAAAGAGACTCGATTCAGCGGGGGTTAGGCTTAGGTGCAGTGCGTGTGGTATCAGTTGGGGCTACCTGACCCGGCTGACACTCGGTACCGTCAGCTGACTACCAAGAATCCCAAGACTTGAATGCTCACGTGGGACGGTGGTTCTTAGTGGCAAAAAACTAGGGCATCCTTTTACTTATAGGTGATGGTGCAGACAAGCGCCAGACCCTCTACCCTTACCTTGGTGGATTCTCTTCGACTGACTGGGGGTGTTGCCAGCTCTTACGGGACGTTATGCCAGCACTCGCAAGAAATATTCTCAAGGCCCAGTGAGGATGCAATAGGTCTTCTAGGATTTTGAGTATCATACACAAACAAACAAAAACCACTTTTTTGCTTGATTGATCAAATAGATTAATTTAAAGGGAAAATTTATTTTATTTTCGCTTTGTTTTATGTATGTGGCCATAATTTTGCTTTGATCATAGACTCTACCCTCTCAAAGTTTTCCAAAAACCTAACCTGGTCGACGCCCGAACGGTCCCAATGGAACCTCGTCGATCCAAGCATCTTTTGGACCTCCCCCCATTATCGGGAGGGGTTCCAGGTCTTTCGCCATTTAGGCGTCAAAGACGGAACACTGCCACTGTCATTGGTTCATCCTTCATTGGAGCAGCCATAGTTGGGAACCCTAGTCGATTTCCCAACACCACAGCACACACTACTCCCCCCTTGACCCCTAGAGGGAAAAGGAGTGCGTCCCATTCGGGAAGCCAGCTGAATACGTAGCAGGGTATGTCACAGACTAACCCTCGTTCTAACCAGAACTTTGTGTCTTCACACATTGTAATGGCATCAACCTCCCAGTCACCTTTCTTAGCTTCGTTGAATCTACGTGATTTAACCAAGCTAACGAATGACCCCATCACACATGATCCTTCATGGCCTCCCATGCCCACGAATCTCCCTTCGAATATACCAAAATTAGAAGTCAAGCAAGCGGAAGACCCAGGTAATCATGTAATGACCTTTCACCTGTGGTGCTCATCGAACAGTATCATTGACGACACTATTCGATTGAGGCTATTTCAACACACTCTTACAGGAGTAGCCACGAAGTGGTACGTGGAGCAACCTTCTACTTCACATGGAACCTTTAGTGCCCTTGCTACTGTGTTCCTCACATATTTTCAGTTACCCATTCACCATGATTCGGGAATGGAATTACTGACTCATTTTAGACAAACCCCCGCCATCCATATCTCAGACCATCTTCATGAATGGAGGTGGTGTCACAGTTTATGTAAAGCTAAACTCGACGATCGGGTCCTCTTAGATTTATTATTGAAAACTCTAACAATGGAGATTTCAAAGGATGTGGCGTAGCAAAACCCCACATCCGAAGAGGATGCAATCAGTAAAACCCAGAATCTTGAACTGATTTATACTCAGTCAGGATACATTTACAACATCCTGCCTAATGCCCCACGCCTACAAACTTATCAAGAATTTCCTGGCGCGTCGAACTCTGCAGACAGGCTAATTGGATCAACGACCCAAGGTTACCTAAGCAACAACAGTCAAAACCATGGTTACACATATAGTTCTACCCAGAACATGTCTCAACCCGGATTTCAAAGTCATCATATGCCTCAGCAAAATTTGACTAATAGGGCACAAGCGTATCACCAGGGAGGACCCTATCCTCTAGCTGAGGGGACCCAGTACGTAGAAATAAACACTAACGGAAGAGCTTCCCTCCAACGCCCAGGTGCAAACCTGGGACAACGTTATGCTCAGTCCCCAGCACACGACCCACCTATGCAAACCAATGCACAGGTGAACTTTGTGCAGTCGTCCCAAAACCAACCACACTAGTATAACCAGGAGAACTACCCTCCTAACGTGGTAAAGAAAAAATCCAAAAAAAAGCCAAAAGGGAACCCTGGACAAGGGTGCAACAACAAGCAGCGCTCACCATGATCCCAAGCTAGAGGTAACTCCAACCAGAATCAGAAATAGGAGCCTAGCAATGCCCAGTGGCAAGGAAAAAAGCCACCTCTTCGAACAAACCATTATTGTTCGATATGTGGAGAGTACGGGCACTATACTCACCACTGTCCCAATCTCCCTTAGCTAAAAAAGCTACAGAGTAACCGAGGACAAGGAGGATCTTCCCAACAACTTGTCGTGATGCAAGAACCTTTCCCCCACCAAGGGACAGTCAGAATTCAGTAGAAAAACCCAAACGATTCTGGGAAAAGCAGCCATGAAATCTACATGACTGGGGAAGAGATGTTTTTCCAAACACGGAATCGCAACTACGACACCCCACTAGACACCACTACGTCAGGGGCTAGTACTAGTGTGCCGACTGCTCCTTTGACCATTTCAAAGATGCCTATAGAACCATTGTCAAAGATGGCAAAGGGACCTAATAGGCGAGCAGGTAACTACTCTAAAGTGGCCCATAATTATAGCATCATGGATGACTTATCTCAATCACTCGCAGCCATGTTCGCTTTGGAAGTACTGCAGTCGTGCCCAAAACAACGAAAAGCCCTACTTTCTGTGTTAAGCGCTATCAACCCTGCCGATACGTGCCTGATGGATTTTGACTTAGATAAAGCCACCCCCCGGCTTCCTTCCATGGTCACCTTCCAGATACCAATATCGGTACAAAATATCACTATTCACCGATGTGTCATAACCAAGGGTGCATCGACATGCATCATGTCAAAAAAAATTTGGCAGAAGTTGGGTTCTCCCGAACTAAAACCCTCAGTCATAACGCTTCGAGTGTACGACGGTCGTCCCTTGACCCCCGTCGGCCTTTACCAAAATGTCCTGGTCTGCTTAGCTGGAAAGACGGTCCACATAGACATTGAAGTCTTGGACGCTCACTTGGATTACAATATACTCCTCGAGTGGAGTTATATGTACACCATGTCCACCACTCCGTCTTCCGCATTATGATGTTCCCCCATGAGGACTGCATCATTACTGTAGACCAGCTGACACACAGCAAGAAGCATCCCCTAACCAACACAGATGTAATTCTACCCTATGTAGATATAACCTCGGATGGTCTTTCATGGTACCAAGAATATGGCCCTGGCCAATTCAAACCGTTTTCCGTGCTAGGGTCATTCCTAGGAGATCCTCCCATTATCCCTGAGGCATCGCCCAATGTCACAGGGGCTCCAGTGTGCATGATGTCCACATTAAGCACCGAGACTAGTCAGGACACGGACTCAAGCAGTAACGACACTGAGGCATCGGCCACGTCAACCTCTTTAGCCTACGCCACCTCCCAAACCCCTTTCCTCTACCCCCCCAGCTAGCTTTGTCTCCCAACAGGTTTTGGCAACACTGGTATTATCCAACATATCGTTGGAATTCCAAGTTTGGTACCTCGTTCCTCCTTCTGGGATAGGAGCCACCCACATTACTGCCACAGGGTTAAAGCCCCTCAGTCCCGAGGAGCCCCCACCTATCCAATAAATGGTTGAGACCACTCCCGTGAAGGAAGCTCCCATTGCGAAACTGGTAATCACGGCCAAGAAAACAGAGAAGAGAGGAAAGAAGATGCTGACCCCCGCCATGCAATGGGAATCACCAGCCTGCGCCATATGCGACGTAATAGGCCACCCTACTCACATATGTCCAGAGTTGGATGAATTAAAACCACTCCTTGGCTCCGAAATAGACATCTCGACGTTGCGTTCCCGTAAAAAGGAACCTACCACCAAAGGTAAAGGCAAAGCGCTGCATACCAATCACGCATACGCTCTCTATAGCAACTATGGGAACTACACCCACCATTGCCCAGAGATACCATAATATAGGGATGCCTTACATGCAATCGAGTGATCTTTCAAGAAGACCCCTCCACCCAGTCTGTCGGCGATGAGCCTCACACCATCCTATACCTACAAGAGGAACGTAGGTTTGTAGAAAGACCCCCAGTTATGCCCATTATACGTTGTACATTATGTGATGAACGTGGCCACTTCTTCGAAGGGTGCACAGCCCTAGAGCTCATCCATGGATGGTATCCAATTGAAAGGGTTTACTACGTGGGACAATGGGCAGCACAATTCACATGCATGTTATGCACCGACAGTCACCTTTTGGAGAATTGTCACTACATACCTCGCTTCTGGCTAGCCCTTGCTAGTCTTTTCTCAGCCATAGTTTGCCTTTCCCAAGAAGACAACATGGATGGCGAGTCCACATGGAGCTCCATGACCCAAGCGGATGAGATGAGCGCATCCATCATGTTCTTGACAGCAGAAGAATGACCCACTAGGGAACCCCTAGTTACCCCTAACTGCTCTTCGTAGGGACGACCAGCATGTACGTTATGCAAAAAGACAGACCATGCAGTCGTCCACTACCCTGATTTAGTAGCCTTCCGGTGTTGGTTCCCCATCAGACCTCAAATTAAACTCGACGAAACCTTCATATCAAGGATATTTTGCTTGATATGTCAGGGTAATCATTATGAGCGATATTGTACTTATGCCTCGCAAATTCGTCCCACCATCGACATGATTAATGTCATAGAGCAAAGACAGGATGAACTCCGGGAATGGCATAAAAAGTACATTGCCGGGTCAATGTCCCCACCCTCGCAATGGTGTATCAAGCAATATAAGACAACGCACCAACAATGTGTAACCTCGGCCAAGCCTAGGATAAAATGCGGCCTATGTGATCTAAACAATCATCGAGTCAACCAATTCATAGAACTAAAACCCCTTGCAAACAGTCTCCGCATAGTCTCTTCTCTCCCTCAAAAACTTCTCTCCAACCAAGAGAATACCACGCGTACTTATTGTCGAATTTGTTCGCACTTTCACCATACGTTTAAGTGTGTACATATCCCCAAGCTAAGAGTGGCACGAGCTGCGTTGAGTCTACAATCCACCGAAGAGGTAGGCGCACCTAAGCCAACAATACGGAAATGGAAGCAGAAGAAAACCTCTTCTACGACCGACCCTTTCCAAGCATCCAAATCAGGAACAACGAGTAGCATAGAATCCCACACTATCTACTCTGTTGGCCCCGTGATACCATGCACCATCTGCACCAGCCAAAATCACACACCAGGCTAATGGAATCATTCAGGCACCTCTATGGTAGGTGTAATTTCCACCTACCGGAAATCGACCATCCTAGCCAGGAACCCAACCTTGCGTTCATGTAGAACCCCATTACAGAGATTCTTCCCCCGCCAAATGCCGATGACACAATCTACCATATACGATTTGTATCAACTCATATTGGCGATAGGATTACTGCCTCCCCCCGTCCCAGGATTCCCACCATCTTCATGTCGCAAAAAACCAAGGTATCATGTGCTTTTGCATTGATTTTTGCAAAAGTCAAAATTTTCATGCCGCCATCGAACTCCTCAATGACACCCAGCCTCTAGAGCAACGCTTAATAAAACTAGAGCTTATCGACAAAAATTGATGATAATCGCTGCAACACAATGAGGCCCACAAGAAAATGGTAAAAGCATCATTCGACTGCCACATCACCCCTCGCTCATTCACCAAGGGAGAATTAGTCCTCTACTATGATGTCGCAAAAGAGGCCTTAGGGCCAGGAAAGTTCAAAACCTTGTGGAAAGGACCCTACATCATTAAACATTGCCTTCGATAGGGGGCATACATCTTGACGAAATTTGACGAGACTTGCCTCACTAACCCTGTCAACGGCCTTTACCTCAAGAAATTCTACCCATAAGGGCCCTGACGGCCCTCTCCTAGAGTGAGAGTACACAAAAACCCAACCACTCAAAAAAAATTTGACCTAAAGACTTAGTTAAAAGTGCTCAAATTATCACCACGGATCACCAAAACAAACCCTATTTTGGATTTGATGATGGAGCTTCAAGATGGTCTCAAAATTTAGCCGTAGCCGCCTGGGTCATTTACCGCCCTGACCGATCACCACTGTGTTCAAATGGTTTGTGTATCAGTTCAGCAACAAACAATCAGGCAAAATATGACGCCGTTATCGGACTTATGTGCGACATCGTCCATCAGGGCATTCGCCATATGCATATCTACCTCGATTCCCAGTTAGTAGTATCACAGCTAAACCAAGCATTTGAGATAAGAGATACACATATGTTTAGAAAATATTTGTGTGTCAAAAGATTAAGCAGATAATTTGACTATATCACATTTTCACATGTATCGAGTCAAAAACAAACAACTGATCGCATAGCTAACAATATCCTAAACTAGAATGCATCTCGAATAAACCATCATACATAAAACCAAAAATATAGATATTGATCAGCATAACAAAATACATAAACCGAAACAGGAGATACATCATGTAGAACTGCAAAAAATATCTCTCATATATATATATATATATATATCAAAAATATGTATATCCAAGTACAAAAAATAGTGTCGCCGACCCAATGGCCAGCCCAAAGATACAAAAGTCATCACAAAATAAGGGAAGCATCCTCATAACGGGTGCTTTCCCTGTGTACAAAAGTGCTCTAGGGGGTGCCCCCTCAAGCGGTGCACCTGGACCCACCACTACTCTCAGTACCACCACCGGAGCTGTTGTTGCCACTGCGATCGCCACCCAACATAGAGTGGGCCAATAATCCCTCTTGCGGGCCATCATTGTCTCTAACCAGACCTCCTCGAATTCATCCATGAAACCTCGAGTAGGCATACCCTGGGTCAAGCAATCCGCTCGACCCCGAAAGTCCTCAAGAGCAGTCACCTGAGCTGTTAGTACTGCAATACGTGCCTCTGCCGCATCAGCACGAGCTCGCTCGGCCGCAACCTTTGCAGTAGCCGAGATGCTACCCTCACCTAAGGGGCCAGCACCATCTCCGTCAGGTCCACCAGCACCACCGCCTGGTCCACCTGCATCACCTCCTCCCTGACCACCTCGAGGTCGTCGTGGAGGATCGTGGCCCATCAGTCGGGCGACCCACCTCACCAAAATTTTCATGGGTAACCAAAACAATATCAATGTCACTAACAAAACACGTAAGTAAATACATACTCAAACAAATGCAAAAAAACATATAAACCATACCTGTCGATCCCCAAACATAACCAAAAGGGAGACCCATGTCTGGGTCACCCTGGAAGTCCATCCCCGCATACGGGTATGGCAGGAATATCTGTGGGTTGGTCTCAAACTAGGCCTTTGTCGTGGCATTCCAATAATGCCCCGCCATGCCACCACCACCCCATGGCATCATCGGAGCCCACCTCCTCATACATGGCTCCCGTGGCGCCCCAATAGACACTGCCACCACTAGCCTCAGCAGCACCACCCTCTTGTGCATGATGCTGCATAGGATACTAGCGTACGCAAATTTGACTTTGATCCATGTTGGACCTTGTTCAATTGTGACACCATACCGTCAAAACAAAAGCGGGCGAAGTCAAAGAAATTCCCAAACCTCAACCGGCGCAAAACTCCGACTTGCGGGCCCAACGCCCGATGCGGAGCAAACGACCCTGACAATCGTATGATCACCACCATAGTGCACTAATCTGCCACATCTGTAACTGATGCAATGCTAATGCATCCCTCGGTAAGAGGCACCCCCTTGCAATGACACCTCCAGAATCTATCCAGGTTCACTCTCCTAGAGGGGAGTGGGTACCTCAACTCCTCACCTTAAGGCAGTAACCCAGTCACAAAGTAGATATCTGTCTCGGGACAGATCACCAAGTTCATCCCCTGCAACACGAACATGTTGTGCCTCCTGCGCCAGTGCTATATAATGTAGCGCAGTAAACTGTCTTGCGACTGTTGGGCCGTTAATATGCCATTATTATTATCACTTGTGAACGCTTATTCCACCCATTTCTACCATTCTTCATCACGTCATTTATTATAATTTATTATTTAAATCCATTTTATGATGATTTATGCTTCTATGAATGAATATTATTTATCTTCCTTTATTTCTAATAAATTGATGATTATGAATTATTTTATCAATGATGGTTTTAATAAATTGGTTATAACATTATTCACCATTTTTAGCCTCCAAGATAATTTCCAGATTGAAGATTTGATCATTAAAAGTGCCAACTCAGAAATGCGCTGGAATAAGGAGTGACAGTTTTGCGGTTGAGATTCTGAGCAAATGAAGACGAATTTGGAAAATATGGAACATGGGTTTTGTCCAGAACGGACCCAATTAACTTTTTTAAAGAACGGTTTGCCCAAATTCGGCCTGTGTTGAGAGATTCGCAGAGTTCTTTAAGCACGATTTTCTCAGTTCTGTTGTTGCGGCCGTCCTCCAAATCTCAGCTAAAAAGCCAAATTCGACTTGCTGTTGTTGAAAGATGGATGTAAATCTATTTTCTTGTTGATAAATTGGTTGGAAGAAATCCAATATTGTTATGGGAAGATTGTATTTACTATTCAATTTCTCCTCCTTCTGATTATAAAAGGAGAAGCACGTATTGTGTAGGGGGATGATTTGGAGATACGTTTTTATGTAATTTTCTGTTAAACATCAGTTCTGATTATTGAGTCTCGTGAGAACTGGTTCATTGTACTTCTGTCTGATGCATTAATATAAGCTTGGTGGTTCTCTCATCTCTGCGTCTGGATTAACTTAAGGCGGTGTTCCCTTGGAGGCTAAGGGCCCGGCCCCGGAGGACACTTGCCGCTGTATATTATCTCTTTGATTTCTGTGTGGTTTTGCTTATCAGCTTGAATCGGTAATCTGGTGTGTTTTATTACAGCTCTGTTATATTTCCTATTTCGTTCTCTGCAACAAGAAGATCGTAATGTGCATTCTAACGTATTGCTATTCCTTTAAAATTGTTAATGTAACATTGTTGTTCTCCACATAACGTTATTGTTGTTTAATTGCAAAGTAACCAAGCTGTAACCTTCTTATGCTGGTATTACTGTATTTTTCTATGGTTTATATTTCATACGATTGCTATTTCAATTGACATTGTGGTTCCATTATGAATTGTAATCGTTACCCTTTCTAACCAGGGTTAATACTTGCAGTATCAGACTCAGATTACTATTAACGTGTGCCTGTGTTAAGTTATTATGCATTTGTATTTGGCCTTCCAGCGTGTTGTGTGCGTATATGATTTATTAATGTTGTTCATAATTTATCAATAGTTATTGCTGTTCCATTAGCGTGTTCTGCTTAACTTGCCTTAAAAGTGAAAGATTGTTATTTGATTGCGAAAAGTGCATTTGGGTTAATAGATTAAGTTTGGTTATGACTCGCGAGACTTAGCTGTTCGTTTGTTGTTCCATTTTGCTATCTTCCGTTCCATTTTACTCGCATTTGTTGTTTTGGTGTGAGAGACTATCTAAGGCTGTAGTGAGCTTTGGCATTCACTGTCTAGCTCCCAGACCCGTGGTCTATGCTCTAATTTCCTTTCCATCAGTTTCCAAAGGGATGGGTTATCGCTGCCAAACCCTTGACTGATACATTGCTTATTTTTCCGAATGCATGATTTAAGTCTTAAAGTGCTTTGCTGTAAGTAGATTTTATTTCCAGCTTTCATTTACTTTTGGATTTTAAGCACTATACTGCAAAACATTACTCTTGAGTAAATAGCCGCCTCAGACTGAGTACACTCTTGAGATAAAAAGTCGTCCCTGGGTTGATAATTAATGTGAGGTAATTAGGAGTTACAAAGACACCTTTTTATCGCTCCACAGCGACCGAAGAAACTCATTTTCAGCAAACTTCAGAAGGCCCCATGCAGCCAATTGACGTCACGCCCCAACATCAACAGCTAGAGAAGTCTGGATCTCAAGCCAGTCCCACTCCCTCCATAATAACCTATCATCAACATAGGTACCCATCAGTATAGAGAAAAAACCCAAAAATAGACAAAAAAAAAAACCAAAAATTGTTGTCACCTCGGCCTTGGCAAGGTAAAATTGGGGAACAGAGCACCCTTGCGTGCCTCTCCCTCAAAATTGGGTGTAAGGAATATGCTCTTTTTCCCAAATCACCAGCGCAATCTAGGGAAAAATTCACCCAAAGGCCGTAAAAACCCAATTTGTACGGCCCCCGGCACCATCAAACTGAAAAAATTAAAATGCAGGACGTCATGGAAGTTACCTCGGCATAGTATCGCTAGTCCCTGGTACACGGGCTGACTGCAACGACAAGAAATGCTCCACAAACGCCTCTGATCTCTCAAACCTCAACAAGTACAAATGAATTGAAAAAGGGCCATATTCACCTATTTATTTCCCTTTTCAAAAACTTTGGAGGGCCATAACGAGAGATCGAAGGGTCCATTCTACGAGTCGTAAGTTGCACCATCATCAATACTCCATGATGAATGGAAGCAATGCCACACATTCACTTTCCAGAAAAAATATTTTTTCAGTGCGCCGTCTCTCATCTTCCTTTTTAAAAGCTCATGCTTTTCAATAATATTTGATAAAAAGAAGATGCTTTCACTTGAGGTAGAGTTTTTTGCAGAAAAAAACCCGCAAACCATTCAAAGCGACATCTACCGAAAGTTCCATAGCAGGTATCATTCTACCCCCAGCATGATAGAGTTCCAGAAAACTTTGCATATCCTGACATCATTTCTCCATTGGAAATAAACCATATTGTTCTCATATTTGACCGTTTTTATCATCCCCTCACCCTGCACATGATAAACATCTGCATTGGTCGGTAGAGCCTCCCCTCCATGGCGCTCATCACCCAAATTAAACCATATATTACAGCAACAATGACGCCACGGCCATACCACTTCATTCCGGGAAGCACCTCGTCCCCATCCATTCATCATGCATAAGATCAATTTTACCATGCTAACTAAAACCCCCTTCCCCAACCAGGTTGTACAATAAGATAAAACACACACCACCGCGCATTGCATTTGGCCCACCATACCTCCACCAGCATAATCCCATCTGCAACATTGTTTCATCCGCTTCATCAATCCTGCACATGAGACCAACCAATGGGACCCCCACCCTCAGCATAACACCTTCCTCATGCCTTTAGTGAGCAAACACTTTCATGTTTTGGGGTACCCGTCTCCGTGTTTTGTACAAACCAAACCCCATTATTTTATTCTTTTGGTAACTGTACAAAGACCGCAAATGGTGCACTTCGCCCCTTCACCCTCATATTTCATCTTTTCTCCCATGGCAGTAGTCCCTGATCTCCCTTGGTCGGATTATTTCACCCCCACGCACGCACCATCATGACATTCATAGCCAGTTTACACCCGCCCTGGAAGTCCTACCGACTCCAGGGATTTTCCCGTTAGAAATAAATATGACTGATTTTCCCATGCAAAGGTACCACATTCCACTTATCATCAAAGAAAAAAATGCCCCTTAGGGCGTCAGCAGTTGTCGTCAACAACCACCAGCATAGTAGTGACACACACAACACATGTATCTGTCAATTTTGTTTAACTAGCCATAGCATCACGAGCATGGGACATGCCCACCTCGTTGAAAATTTGTATATATGTTATAAATTTTATTTTCTTGCAGGGATCCCTTAGAGGTGGTCATTCTTGGAACTGGTGCAAGGTGTTGTCAACTCCAAAGCTCCACGCAGGTCGCCCTCTCTCTCTACACACAATACATAAAAGAAACTATAATGTATTTCGGCTATACAGTCCTTCCTAGACCTCACACAATAGGGGGCAATTGTTAACACTAGAAAATCGTATTGCAGAAGATGACATTAATTAATGTCAAGCCAAAGGATTTAAAGGGTAGGAAGACATTATGGAATCAAGAAAGTATTTAAAATCTCTAAGGTTTTGAGAAAATCAAATTTGAACTAGTCATAAAATGCTATTTGCGCGCATTATCCTTCGAGAAGAGAACCTTCTGCACGCATTTTTGCCTGATAAGCGCGCATTCCTGAAAGTGGAAAAATGTCGCTTTCCAGGACCACACAAAGCAAAGGACAGTTACTCCTTACATGAAGCTGCCTAAGGACAGCCACCAGCACCTCCTTAGACATTATGTGAGCACACAAAGGAATATTTGGGGCACACAATGGAATCATACCTCTCCCTTGAGTCACCATCCACCATATACCAAGGGAGGGAAGGAGGATTTGAAATCCCCTATATAAAGCCACCATGAGATGAAGAATGGGTGATCACATTGTTATGCTGGCCAGAATTGCCCAAGCAATACCAACAGTGTGTGACCCGGAGCTGGAGATAGAGGGGACTCGATTGTTGGCCATCCAACAATATTAGTCCATCACAGCGGAGAGAGAGGGAGCTTGCACTAAGGTGAGCTTGGAAAACAACATCCTTGCATCGAGGCCTAGAACCATTGTCTAGGGGCCCTTTGGCAAGTGGGTAAAATTTCTTCTTCGTATCAAACGTTTAATAAGAAGGGGCCTAGAGCCACTATTTTCACTATTATCGTTTGACTTTCTTCAATAGCTTATGTATATTTGTGTTTTAGTTTTAGTTTTTAGGATACATTTTCATGCTTTTTCCTCTAGATTGTATGCTTTTGAACTCCACCACTTTCTCCCTGTTACCTAGAGTTTAAAGGGCCGAACCACACCCTTTAAACTGGTGCGATTTCGTACATTCGTGCACCAAATCCACCACAACATATATATATATATATATATCCAACCTTAATAATTAAAAAATAATTCCAACACATAATAATTCACCATGAACCCACATTCAACCTTGGAGGGCATTAGGCAATTTCACCTTCTCAAACCCAAATCGATGAACACTGTTGTGACACTTGTCACAGTGCCACTGGGCATAAACTGAAGAATTTTCCCTACATGCTGATTGTGTTGCCATGTTATCAACCTGTCACTATTCTGCAATTTAAAAAAAAAAAAATTGCCTGTTTTGAATGGTGATCAACAAGTTATAACTTCTTCATCTGAAGCCGGTCTTCAACGAAATGAGTTGCGTTCGATTCCCGGCGATGGGTCGGTCGTTATCGTTTAATTTCCAATCAATTTTGAGCACTTTCATTTTTGAGCTTATACACCGAGCCTCTGATCATTCCTCCCCACTATAAGCCTTTTGGACCCCAAAAGATCTTGGATTACTGATCATGTGGATGAGGGTATTGTTCCCTCACTCTTTCAGTCTCTATCCACTGAAATTTTCCCAATTTCATCAAATTGTGCTTTTCACAAAAAGTTAACATTTTCCTTGATTCTTGCGACCTTCTCTTGTTGTCATTGACACCGTCATGCTGCAATTTTTTTGAATTTTCAGAGAAGAAAGCTATTCTTGTAGAAACCATCTTGTTCCTACCTATGTCATCAATCGAAGGAAACTTAAAAATTGTCTCACCTTGCACACTGTCACCATAGCGATTCTTAATTGTTATTGCTTTGTACTTGTGTAAACTCTTGACCAAGTATCTTCGCCATTGCCATGTACCTTTTGGAAACCAAAAACAAGCTTTTGTGGAACCCAT
The DNA here is from genome assembly GCA_034641835.2 of Pinus albicaulis. Classification (NCBI taxonomy): domain Eukaryota; kingdom Viridiplantae; phylum Streptophyta; class Pinopsida; order Pinales; family Pinaceae; genus Pinus; species Pinus albicaulis. Next base: position 1,385,805,109 of record CM076582.1, read on the forward strand.
GCCTTCTTTGCCAAGCTGCTTTGTCGCTTTCTCTTTGACCTTTGCACTCTCTTGCACCAGCATCTTGTTTCCAACAATGCTCAACGCTGATGTTGACTTCTGCAAATGTTTTACATCTTGTTCACCTCCTTTCAAAGGCAACCTGTTAGAATCCTGAAACATCTCATTACAAGCATAAACATCTTTTTGAAAATTTTGATTCAAAATATCTCTTTGTTTAATCATATACAATGTTAAATTCTGACTTGCATTCATTATTCTTTTCATTTCTCCTGCATGTATAAGAGACAAACATGTCTTCTTCTTATGTGCTTTAACTATGTACTCAATACCATATGTAAACAAGTGATAATTATTCTCATGGCGATGAAATATTACTTTCCTATCATACAGATAAGGACTTCCCAATACAATACCTGATATCTCAAGCGACACCACATCAAGTTCAAGTTCATCAAGAAAGTTTGAATTTATGGTGAATCTTAATATGCACTTCCTTATAACCTGCCACAGTTTGCATTCTTGCATATCCAACCCAAAAGATATGGTCTTGTATGTCTAATAGTTTCAAGGCCTAGCTGCTTAACCAAGTCTTTGGAAATCAAGTTAGCTTGTGACCCACTATCAAAAAGTGTATCAATCTTGGTATGTTTAGAGACAAATTTAATATGGAAAAGTTATATTCTTGTATCTTCATCGTGAGTAACATCTGAACAATTTGAAGAACTAGTGCTTGCAATATGTTTACCTTTCAAACCCATGGTTGTAATCTTTGTCTCATCTCTTGAATCTAACTCTAATTCATGTTCAATTATAGCAACAATTTTACCCTTTTCTTTGGATTTCAATTTGTTTGGCTTCAACTCTGGATGAAGTTTCCAACAATGGTCTTCATCATGGTCAGTCTTTGAACAATTTTTGCATGTGTTTTTTTCCTTCTCTCGTTTTACAAAGCTATTTATTTTTCCTATTCCATAAAACTTTCCCTTTCCTTTACCCTCACCTTCACTTTTCTCATCTATGTTTTGTTTCCCTCTTGCTTCTAAGTGTGTGGATTGAATAAAAAATTCATCTATGTTTGTGGGATTAAACATGAGAATAGTGTTCCTAAGGTAATTGTGCAAACCCCCAACATACTTTAACAAAGTTTCTTGAGAATATAAATTAATACCCAAAATAAGAGCTCTTCTCCTAAATTCATGAGTATAATCTTACACACTTTTCCCTTTCAACTGTCTAAAATTTTTCCAATCCATAATAGCCTTTTGCATGTAAGCTAAGGGATAGAATTTCCTTTTAATGGAAGCAATAAAACTTGACCAAGACATAGATATATTACCGTAGTTTTTAATCTCTTCTTGAGTCCTTGCTTCCCACCATACAAGTGCAGATCCTTCCATCCTCAAAGAAGCCAACTGAATCTTTATGTTGCCTTCATGAAGATTCTCAATTCTGCAAGACACCTCCAATTGACGTATCCAATTGTCTAATATTTCTGCATTTACCTTGCCGTTATACATTGGAAGCTCAAATTTGACATCTAGTTTGAGTAAGGGTGTCTTTCCTTTTGTGGCTTTTGAGTGAGTGTCAGTAGTTTTTGTGGTGGAAGTGGAAGATGATGCTGACGGACAAGATGAGGATTATGAAGATGGTGGAGATGGAGGTGGCTTTCCTTCACTACCCTTTGAACTCTTCTTTTCATCCTTCTTATCATATGAACTTACTTCTCCATGTGGAGGCTTAGAACCTTCTCCTGCCATCCCAACAGTAAATGCATCAAACATATTTTTAACCATCCTCTTTATGTCATTGAAGTCTCTCTTGACATAATCCTCTTCTGAATGACCTTGAGTCTCTCCAACACCTGACATAATGGCTATGGATTCAAGCTCAAGTTCTGATGCTTATACCTCTTCAATCAACTCAGCTTCTTGTGCAATTTGTACCTCCTCAATCTCAACTCATTGAGACAAAACTTGAGGTGCTTCAAGTGCAGCTATGAGTGGAAATTTGGGTGGAGATGGTGCTCTGTAGCTCTCCTTCTTCCGATCCTAATCTCAGGACTTGCAACCGACAATTTCCCTTCACCTTTATGCAAATTTAACCTTCTCAACATCACAAATTTGCAACCATTAAACTTGCACAAAACTCAAGCAACTATCAAGCAAATAACCTTGCTTTTCAACCAAGCTCTGATACCAACTTGATCTTAGTATGAATGTTAGTTTTGTTGTGCTAATTTCATCTTCAGATTTAAAATTTATCTACTGATCTTATGCTTTATGTACATGTGTTTCCTTGGTTGTTATGTGTGTAAAACGGGTAATTTAATTGAGTTTTTATGAGTGAATTCAAGAGCATAAAGTATGAAATTCAAATGCTGAACAATAGAAACATAAAGAACAACAAACCATCACAATTGATCCATCAACACAGAGTTTTGATGAAGGAGTTCACCCCTCCTGATCTACATCTCCTTGGTCCATCTTCCATGGCTTAGGCCTCTATATTAGCTCAATAGTGAGAAAATTGTCATTTAGATGCATCAAATGCTCCTAAAACGTACTCCAATTAGTCCAGAATGTCAAAATATATCATAAATGACTATTCATTCACTCAATTTGGCCTTCAACTAATCTAGGCATGGTCTTCCTTCCTCGTGGCCCTATGCTTCAAAAGTCTTAAAAGTGACAAAAACACCTATAGAATTGCTCCTCTGTCTCTGCAACCTGTTCCAAAATGTTCTGAGCATGCCAATCTGCTAGGAATGACTCTTCCTGAGGAAAAATTGGTCCAAAATTTCTCAAGATATGGCCAATTTGATTTTTCCCTAGAATCCTCCTCCAAATGTGGAGAAGACTCTAGATAAGTCTACCAAACTGGTGATTCCGTCGAAAATGGTGGAGTCCGTTAAAAATATGCCAAGTATTAAGCACAGTTAATTAATCTTAAATTGCGGATTAGAAGGTGATAAGGACAAATTAAATGGCGCATAAGCACAGTTATACAAATCTCATATTAATCAACATTAAACATGGATTAGATTTGATTAATCCAAAATTACATTAATCTTCTGCCATTTAAAATCCTGCTCCGCACTTGTGGTTTTATGGAGAGGTAATATTGGAGGGGGTTGGCCCCCTCCATTCTCGTCGTTGGAGAACATGTGAGCTTCAAATAGATGTTGGGCATAGATATTTTTCAAGAAACACGCGTTGGCCTATTGGTAAGAGGTGGTAACATTTGGGGGGAGGTCACAGGTTCGACCCTGACCTCTGCCCTTATACATCTATTTTGCACCACAATAAAAATACGCACCCAAACTTTATTTATGAAACCTTACCATGCGTAATTTGCAATATTTTCCACAGTATCCAACATACACTCTGCCATATAATGTTAATAAAAACCTTTGGGACTTTGGCATGTGTAAAATATGCGAACTCTGGTTTATAATTTAAATGCATAATTTATATAATTAGGTTTGGATATATATATATATATATATATATATATATATATATATATATATATATATATATATATATATATATATATATATATATCCAATCTTAATAATTAAAAAATAATTCCAACACATAATAATTCACCATGAACCCACATTCAACCTTGGAGGACATTGAGCAATTTCACCTTCTCAAACCCAAAATGGCGAATACTGTTGTGACACTTGTCACAGTGCCACTGGGCATAAACTGAATAATATTCCCTGCATGCTAACTGTGCTACCATGTCATCAATCTGTCACTGTTTTGCATTTTTTTTTTTTAAATTTGTTTGTTCTGAACGACGATCATCAGGCTATAACTTCTTCATCCGAAGTCGATTTTCGACGAAACGAGTTGCGTTGGATTCTTGGCGATGGGATGGTCGCTGTCATTCAATTTCCAATACATTCTGAGCACTTTCATTTTTGAGCTTATACACTGAGCCTCTTATTAGACATCAAATCAAGAGACTCTTCTTGGTCTACCAGAAATTACTGGCTTTCTACAACATAATTGGGATTGGAAGATAACTTTGTTGAGGAATGAACGGATTTCATATCAGAGTTAAATTTAAACCTAGTTAGGCTTTACAACTCAAAGGACCTTTTAATTTGGAGTTGGGACACAACTTCTGTGGAAGTAAAAGCATGCCTGGCTTATGAAGCTATAACATCCTCAGAAGTCGAACCAAACGAGAAATGGTGGAATAAGTATATTTGGAAATGGCACATCCCATCAAAAATAAAATGCTTCACTTGGTTGGTCCTCCATAATAAACTTTTAACTTGGGAGAATCTTCAAAATAGAGGCTTTATTGGACCAAATTGTTGTAGTCTTTGTAATCAACATGAAGAAAGTGTAGACCATCTGTTTACAGATTGCCATATTGCACAAGAAACCTGGGATAATGTTTGCATGACGATGGAAAACAATACTTGTAACAAATGGTCCACCTTTGAAGGTACACTCCTCTTTTGGACCAAGAAATCAAAACACCTTGCTCCTCTCCCCATCTTTAACATGACTTGCAGGAACATTTACGACCATAAGAGACTGTAAACGTTTTGGAATGATAGGCCTTACTGTTTCTCGTCTTCTGGTGTGATCATACGGGGCTATAATCACCGTTCTTCATAAAAGTTTCTGAAGACAAAATTTTCTTGTAGTCGCATTGATCATTCTGGTTTTAAAATGCGGGATTCATAGGAGAAGATAGTGTAGTGAAGAGGATAGTCTAAATGGCGAGAACTAATGGACATGAAGGTGATGGATTTCAGAATACCAGAATAACACAAAGTAGAATTCATTCACGCTTGGATACTTATGAGAAAATTACAAAGTACATAACATAAAATATCATGATCTTGAGGGGATTCAAAATGTGACATGGGTGGCTTACGGGTGAAACCAAGCTAGATTATTGATTTAAGCTACAGAAACTGGAGTGGAGAAATCAGACGTTTGTGGGATATCCAGACCCAACATATCCTACGGAATGGCAATTATGCGGATAGGTTATAAAAAACCAGTATATTATGCTGGGGCATGGACATTATAAATTGGAAAATGCGGTGGGGATATAAATACTTTCCACACTTCTCTAGAACAACTGGTTTGCCTTACATCGATCCAACATGAGTAGAAGCAAATACCACTACAAGGAATATGCAAACAGGAAAAAAATTTCTTCAGAAAACATATTACAAAAATCTAACAGATAGGCACATTTTTCCTGCCTTTATACAAAATATAGACAAACAACCTATCATTGTAATTGATGTAATCAAAATGATGCATGTTGACCATATTATTTATGCACTTACAGAGATAGTACAAAAAATAATATAAATCAGTAAAACATCATGTTATGCATAACTAATGTTGTGACTCTCAAAACTGGGGAAAAGTATTAGTCATTCTCAATAGAAAACATATTTTTTTTTAATTTGTAATGAATAGCAAAAAAAATAATAATTAGTTTCAAGTGAAAAAAAAACCAAACACCATCATCATCTCACTTTTATTAACTCAACCTACACAAAATAAAAATCAAATTTTACATCATTAAACACATATACAAAATCAAATCAAATTTTACATTAACCCTGAGATTTTTTTGACATTCACCCTACCTATCTAAACATTAACAAAGTTACAAGGCCAATATATATGTTTTGTGGCTTTCAAGTCATGCACACATACAACCTTGGAACCCACGGTTACATAGGTTCTCCTTTGTAAAATTTGAAATCTTTATGTGAATGAATGGGGTTACTCTATTTACTTTCTAAGTACTTCTAGGTAATGCTATTAAATTACTATCCATGGATTTTATCATAAGCATGAATAAAGGAAAAGATGATTAGATAGATTTGATTCCTAGGAGGGGTGCAAGTATTGAGGTCCCCACATATAGAGACATTGATATCACAACCTTTAGATTTTCCATTTGTCCTACTTGATCTAGTTCGTGCCCTAGTCTCTATCCACCTTTTGCTTTGTGGTGAGTTACGCATCAAGACTCGTGAATGGCTATTTATGGGGCGCTAGTCTTAATCAAATAACTCTACATTTTCACAAAACCTAAGAGTCCACACGGAACTTAATTGCATAATTTTTTTAATCTCATCTCCCATGATGTTCGCGTTTAACTTTATTCTATTAGTACAATAGTACGATGCAGGATTATGTGGCTGTTAAAGTTTTATAAAGAAACTTTGTTTTATGTTGATATTTTTCGAGAAAATATAAATTATAAATTAAAATTAAAATTTTATATTTAATAATCAAATTAAAGTTTACATGATATTTTGTTTATTTCTTTTATGGTAATATAGTAAAATAGGTTAATTTTAATAAAAAGATACATGATGTTGATAGATTTGAATAATTTTTCTTTCAAATTTTTGTTTTGTTAGAGATTCTTAAAGATGATAAAATGGTGGAGAGTGTACTCAAGTTAAAGAAATTTGGTTTTATATTGATATTTTTAGAAAAAAACAAATTAAAAAACAAATTTTTATTTTTTAATATTATATTTTATAATCAGATTAAATTAAAGTGTATTTTTTTGTTTTCTTGTATAGTAATATATGCACATATTAAAATAAATTAATTTTAATAAAATATACATGAAGTGGATAGATTAAAATACATTTTTTCTTTCAATCAGTTGTTTAGGATAATAAAAAGAAGATCTTATGATACGAGAAAATAAAAAGAATAATTATGATGAAGAGTGTATTCAAGTTAAATGTTAAGGAAATATTGTTTAAGATTTGAAACTTTGTCACAATCAAAGGATTCAACTCTTAGTGGATGAAATAATTCGTTTGAAATTAGCTCTTGCTTTTTTCTTTACCTTAAGTCTTACATGTTTATAGGGAGCACAACACCACTACAGATACCCTCTCTACTAAGGGCATTCCAATGATTAGTGGGACATAGTTGATTACATAAACTCAAAATGACCTTTCTTATGAGTTCTACCACCTACCTTTCATCGAGGAAAACAACACAAATTAATTTACTTTTATACTATGATCACTGCTTCATTTATAACTCATCATCAACGAACTCTCTCACATGCTTGATCTCTTTTTTGGTTTTATAAATTATTGGTAGATATATTGTTTTTTTTTCTTTCTTTCTTTTAATATCACACAACACATTTTCAAGAGATACACATTTGTGACATTTTTGTATGATGACTATCATGCCACACTATGGACAACATCTACAAAGATCTCTTAATCATCCAAATACATGCTTGACATGTATCAACATAATGTAATTTTCTATCATTTAATAATAAAATTAAGTTTTCTTCTAAGGATTTTTTTTTTTGGAGTGCTAATACCAAGGTATGAGGATGTAATTAAAGATGATATGTTCACAATCAAAACGTGAAGTAGAAATTGAAAAGTAGAGAATATGTTCTCCATCTTATCCACTAGTTGGTCAAAAGATAATAATTATCATAAAATAGTGGGAAAGTCATGATGTGTTTCCTTCATTGACATATGAATATTTATTTGCAATACAAATATTGTGTTTATGCATATGATCACATGATCATTATTATAATTTTAAAATAGAAATATATGTCAACTGACAAATGAATCCTGGAGAGATAAAAATAAATGAAAGTTCCAATTATAAAAAAATTGAAAGAATAAATGAAGGTTCCAATTGTTAAAAATTTCAAAGAATAAATGAAAGTTCCAATGGTAGAAAAATCAAAAGAATAGTGTTGCTTATGAACACTCTAGAAGGTGAAGCATTGATGCATAAAAGATCATTTATAAAGAGAGGTAAATTTGTTGTTGGAGTGTTTTTTGATAGGGGTTACTCAATTACTCTTTTAATGTTTTTTTACTAGTTATATTCTATTGAAGAGCTATGGAATATATGATATTTTTGTTTTTAATGATTTTTAATGAATGATATTTTCTGCCTAAATTTTTTAGAATAAATAGACTGTTATAAGATAGCATTCATAAACAATTGAAAATATACATATATAAAAAAGAGTCATTCAAGTCAAAAGGTTTTAGATAAACAAAGTGTTATAAGATAGAAACCATAAAAATATATATATATATATATATAGAGAGAGAGAGAGTTAATAACTATTGAGGAGCAATGTATAATGACTTTATTGTAGAAAGTGGTCCGAAGTTTAAATAGATACAAATTAATTGTAAAATTTGAATTGATTTTTCTTTATCTTATTATTATTATTATTATTGATTTGTTATGACTAGGCCAATATAACTAAATTTAACATTATAGAGAAACCATTAACACTATTCAATTTGGTTGCCTTATAAACTAGTGTGCATTTAAATACATAATCACTAATACAAACACAAATATTATTTTGGAATAAGACTTTCATAAATTTAATTTAATTATTGATAATTAATAGGTGGATAGTAGGGATTTGGATATCTATAAAATAATTTTAGTAGGAGTCATGATAGAGGGTTGATATTTGTCTCATAGATAATTATTGTTTTTTTTCTTTTCAATTTAATTTAAAAAACATGTTATACAATAAAATTATATATATATATATAATTCTAGAATAAGCTATAGTTTTTCATATATGCCATAATAAAGCTTATTTATAGATTAAAAGTCTCCATCTTAAAGTCAAAATAAATTTTTATAATTAACAATTTTGGTACATGTTTGTCTATATATATATATATATATATATATATTTCTAACTCATATATAATGATTTTTTTATAATTATTAATATTAATAATTATTTAAAATAAGTATTTTAATAAGTTCAATATTTAAACAGAATTTTATTTACATAAATTAATAAAATGTTCATTCTATTTAAAAATATATATATATTAACTGCACTCTTTTGCTAACTCAAAATATCATTTTTCACATTTTCCTTTATAATATTTATAAAAAAAATTCAGAACTCCAATGTTCTGGTACTCTTTCACCCGTTTCATATACTTTGAAAAGCTGCAACGCCTCGCATTACCTTTGAAATGATTGGGAAGGTCCTTGTTGGGTTATGCTCTCCATCACTTCATGTGAAAAGAGCCGTTTGGGTGATGCTCTCCCTCCATCCTTTCAATGAAAAAGGATCTTCAACAACGCCTTGCTACCGTCATGAGAAATTGACTTAGGGCTACGAGCAAAGCATCGTTGTTTACTTTAATGTCCATACATTTGGAAAGGCTCGATATTGTTAATTGGATTGGGAAATAATTATGACTAAATTGTGGCCAAAATTATTTTCACAAAAATCTACTTTTTGGTTTAGGAAAAATTAAACATACATAAATGAAAATATATTTAAATACTAATAATATATAAAAATAAAAATAAAAATATATTTAAATATAATTAATATATTTAATTAAATTAGATTATATTAACAAATATTTTATTTTATTTTTATTTATATTAAAATTTAATTTTATATTTATTTTTAAATAATAAATAAATTTAAGATATTTTGGATCATGTAAAGTAGCACAACATAATGTTGGTGAAATAATATTATTTGTAGCAAGTTAATATATTGAAGTTTGCATGTGAAACAATAAATTTGAAAATGAACTGTATAAGTGAAAAGTTATGTTTTAAATATAGCAATATACATTTTAATAAAATTTTTAGATAAAAAAATATATACTTGAACATAAAAATTTAATATTTTGTATTTTTATACTTATTATATGTCATAATTTCTCTAGATTATATAGTTTTTATGCATGATATTTGTATTTATCCTATGATATTTTATTCAGAATTTAAATAATGACATTTCCACATCTAAAATAATAAAATGCTTTACAACTTAATATAAAAAAGATATTGTCATAATTGAGATTTTATAACATTATGACAACTAAAAGAGAAAATTTAAACAAAAGTTTGTAAATTTCACTTTTATAAAATTTATCTATATTGAAATTTAGTATTTTATTAAAATTTAAAATTGCATTGTACAAATAAACTAAACTTATTATATATAACGTTAGAAAAGATATATTTATATGAAGTTATTAGGTTAAAGTTTGTGAATAAGTTTGAGTTATTATGTTGAAGTTTGTGAATAAGTTTAAGAATAAAAAAATAATTAAATGACATATACTCTAATTATTATAATTTAAAATTTAAAATTACACTTCAAGTATTAAATGTTATGTCTTAATATATATATATATATATATATATATATATTTTATACTTATTTCATATTATATTTTCAAAATACATATTTTTTAATAATAACATTTTAATAACACAGCAATATTAATGATAATGATTTTTAATTTTTGAATGAGAGATCACTAAAATTTTGATATTTTGGTAGATGGGTGGACCCCAAATAATATTGAGATTTTTTTTGGAGGTGGTAGAAACATAATGATATTTTATCAAAGAGTGTGCAGTCTATGAAGTTTCTTAATTTTTGAATGGGAGATCATTGAAATTTTGATATTTTGGTAGATGAGCAAACCACAAAGAATATTGAGATTTTTTTTGCAACAGAAAGGTGGTAGAAACAGAATGACATTTTATCAAAATGTGTGCAGCCTATGAAGTCATCTGTCATCAATTTGATAAACAATATCAGAAGTGAACTTTTTGAGAAAACAAGACTTCACAAAACAACTAATTTCTTACTCAAACAACAAAATCAGTATAGAAAAAAAATTGAATATAGATTAAGCCATAATAGATACTCCATTAAACCGCGAACTCTAGTAAACATAATTAAAACAAATTTAATTTGAACATCCTTAAATTTATTAATTTTAATAAGAAAAATTCCAAAATACTTAAAAATCAAATAAATCTCAAAATCATTCGCTTTATTAATTTTAATTGGAAAAATTCCAAAAAAAATTCTTAAAAATCAAATAAATATCAAAATCATTCGCTTGTCAGCGAATTTAAAATGGGTGGTGGATGAACTTAATCCCTATCGAGATATCTACTCACGAGAGATTTGGTGTCTGCGTCCTTGACTAGACCTCGTCTCTGAAATGTGTATATATATATATAATATATATATATTTGTGGTTCCAAGCGTCATGATTAGTATGTTCTCCCCGTTTGGACAGCCCCTTGACATTATCAAAGAAAAGATGGGGACCAAGGTGTTCCTTTTCTCTGGTGGGGCAATGATTGAGAGGACGACAAACCAATGTCGTCGAAGTTGGGCAAAGGCGGTGGTCGAGTGGTCCCGCTACCAAATTTTCTGACGATTGGACATGGAGAAAGTGAGGACGTGACTTGTCACTGTCCCCCAACAAACCTACCCACAAAAAGTATCGAACCTCCCACGCCATGCCATTGCCGGCGTCGTGGTACACGTCACCATCAATCTTCGACCGACAGGCATCTGACTTAGATGATCCGGGGCATTAAATATTAGGTAGCCAGCACTGACACGTGTCGAGAAAGCAGCCAGTGAACGTGGGATGGATATGGAAAAGAGGCAATCCAGGCTGGATGATGAGGCAACCACGGTGCGCATTCCGCGGTGGACTCTGCTGCCATTGGACTCTGAAAGAGAAAGATGCTTGGTGGTCCCGGATATCTGGTCTTGATTCTGGCGAGGTTCCGTGGCTTAGAACTGCAGTGCAGCTTCACCTTGGAGCTCCCCGCCGGCAGGAGGCGGTCTGTGTCAGAATGGTGCAGGCGGACACTGGACGGCAGTCGGAGTTGGAGTACTGCAACGTGTAACTTAGAAGGCGGCCAACGCATTCACATGACCTGAAACGAGCATCGACCTATGGTGCGCCGCCACACAACAGGTCTGTTGTGTGGCAGAGCGGAGCCTATAAATGGGCCCTGCTTTGTGCTATGTACGTGTGGCAAAACGCGATTGCCGAGGGTGGGCACGGGGTATTTAATGAAGGCATAAGTCTCTTCCTTATCGGCAACGAATGGTTGAGATCAACAGCACGGCCTCTCTAGTAAATGGAGTCATTTCAGAAAAAGAAAATTACGGATAATTTAATGGACACTTGCTCGGAGTGCGTGAACAACGAAGGCTTACAACTTTAGACTTTCGGCAAAGGTGGCGTAGACAACAAGTTATATTAATTTGAAAAGTCAATATCAAGTAAGGTTTTCAAGAATATGCTTAAGAGGCGCATGAAATATAATAATAATAATCGTCATAAAGTGGCATTCAAGAGTCAAGCTTTTTGTGAAAATTATTACAAAAAAGGAGTCTAAGTTCAATGGTTCTTTGAAGGTAGAGGCTCATAGCTACCGCGGCGCGGCAGAGTAACGAGGGATATTTAAGGGTATTTGTCAAAATTTTCAACTTAATTATTAAATTTTAATTACTCAATGTTTTGGTCTATTTGAGGAATTTGGTTATACAATTTTGTTAAAGGTATTTGTCAAAATTTCAGCTTAATTATTAAATTTATAATGGATTAGATTAAAGGGATATTTTAATTATTCAATGTTTTGATTTATTTTAGAAATTTGGTTTGGATTAAATTAAAGGTATATTTTAATTATTCAATGTTTTGGTTTATTTTAGGAATTTGGTTATATAATATTGAGTTTTTTTGTTTTTGTTTTTGTTTGTTTGTTTGTGTTTTTTAATATTTAAAAGGTGTAGTTTAATTTATAAATTAATAATTTTTTAGGAGATATAATTTCAAATAAAAATTGTGTTTTTTTGTTATTTAAAATATATTTTTGAAAGTATAAATTAATTTAGCACTCTCAAAATCTCATAACACTTTAATTTTACAAATTAAATAATTTAAATTTAAATTTTAAATTCTTTCCAAATTTTAATTAAAATTAAATAGAAAAATACTCTGAAAAAAATATTTTATTTATAAATTAAACTATATCTATTTAAAATATTTTTTTTTAATATTAATTTAATGTTATAAAATTTTGAAATATTTGGATAATGTAAATTTCCAACCCATCTTTACTAAATATAAAGGTGCGAAGAAAAGCCATCCTTACCTCCCATGTTACATGTTGAGAATAAAGTAACATAGGATCATTTTAATTGTATTATAATTTTGTGTTTTTATTTGTTGTTCTCGAGTATAATTTTAAATAGAAAATAGATGAAGTGTTTTAATTTTTTTGGAAATATGAAGTTTAATAATTTAATTTAAATTAATTAATATTTAAACAAAAATTTATATAAAAATATATTTAATATACATTTAATAATTCAATATAAATTAATTCAATTCAAATGTATATATTTAAAAAAATAAAAAATAAATATTTGAGTTTAATTTTTCTATTATTAATATTAAATTTGAATTAATCAACTTTAAAATTTGGAACCTCCAATTTAATTAAATTAAATTTTCGAACTTGAATTTTAATTAATTTTAATTAAAATTTCTAATTTGTATTTTAATTAATTTTAATTTTGTATTGTGGTTGTACTAAATTTAATGGCTTGTTTAATTATGATAAGGGAAATTTTGGTTTGTGAAATATTTTTTTTTAAATTTTGATTGGAAATAATTTTTAATTATATTTCAATTATTTATAACTAAAAATGTTTTCTTAATTGTATATATAAATTTGAATTATAAAAAATTTACAACTCAAACAAATATAAAATAACAAATTGAATCCATCAAAATAATCAATTTCTACCATGCATAGTATATTTCAAACTCTATTAACTGGCTTGGTTTAAACAAAGAGTTTACCCAAATTAAAGTCACTAAAGCAAAGACAATGGCATGGGAATGTAGAAAAACGGTGAAAAATAAATGACAATTTCACTTTTTCGAATCCGACTATTTTTTTTCTCAAAAAATTCAACAATGGGAGTGTTCGAATTGTTTTTGGATGGAAATAGATTCAGTACTCTGAGAAAAACAACCTGCAGGACACCTAAAAACCTGAAATTTCCAAAAGATCATACCAAAAATTTCTTTATATAACATTATTTTCCGGAGGAAAATGTCGCTGGCGTAGACTATAGTCCGGAAAAATTGTTTCAATGAATTCCGTCGGCCCACTGTGAAAATCCATATGTACTTGTCAATTGTTTGAATGAGTTCCATCAGCCAACTGTGAAAATCCACACGTACTTCACAATAATTTTCATAACGTGAAGTATATGCCACAAGTTTTGTCTCTCTCTACTTGCCATCAATTCAAACGTTTGGGGACCACGTTACGGTCCGATTAGACTTGGTACTCCACTTTATCTCTACTTCCAACTAACCAACTACCGTGCACCCCAGGAAACTGCCCATGAAAGGAAACTTGGAAATATACTGTGTGTACATATTTTTACACCTAGAGGGTAGCGAAAGTCGTCGTCACGGTTTGTTTTGGCTGCCGAATTCATTAGCCTGACGGTAGACGGTTTGCTGTTGCAACAGCAGGCAGGTAGTGGAGTAGCGGGGTGGTTTTGTGGTCCCGACTCCCGACAATCAAACTGTTAGGTTGTTGACGAGTGTAAACGGGGAATTCGTGCCGGAAAGAAGCAGTATTTGCCAGAATTGCAGTGAGCGCAAGGGGATTTTTCTCTCTCTGCTGCAACTCCCTCTTCTCTTCTACAAAGCCGCCGCAAGAAGTTGCAGGAGGCTTGGAAGCTGCCCTGCTGGCCAGGACCTTCAGAATTCCAAGAATTTGGCCCAGCGGAACAAAGGTAGCGGAGGTACCTAAAATCCTATTTGGTGTTTTAGCTTTAAAATTAGTGTGTGATAGCCATGGCGTTCCACAGCCTATCTCACGACATGCCACTGCCGCGTTTTACAGAGCAGCGTTTGGACGGAGGAGGGACAAGATATTCGGAACGACGCGCGGCGGCCGGCCAATTGGGAATAGCGGAAGAAGAAAAAGAGGAAATTCCGATTCCCAGGCAGAGATACGGAAGTTTGGGGTATACGGACGCACCGTCTTCATCGTCATCCGGTAACGCGGCATTGGCAGGAGCCGGTGAGTGTGGAGGTGGAGATAAGGTGCCCGTGCTTGTGCTTCCTCTTATGAGCGAATCCGGCAGTGCGAGTGAAAATAACGTTAAGCTTGGAGCGGCTAACACTTGGCTCAGCAGAGCCGTCTCGAGGCAGCAACAGCAGCAGCAGCAGCAGCAGCAGCACTACGCGGAACGGAGCGTGGAAGAGGGCAGGAAATGGTGCGGCTGCGCGGCCGGCTCTCGCGACTGTATTCATTCTAGTTTCTTGAAGCTCCAGAACCCGGCAAGTGCGGGTTCGAGCTCCGCTGCCGCCAACGCGCTGTCCAGCAGATGGCTAATGCCCGGGCCTTTGCTGAACGGAAAGATTGAGGGGAGGGAAGGGGTTGAGCTTCTTGGAGGAGAAATTCCGGGCGAGTCTATTATGGCATTATCCGCGCAATTTAAGGCCGCGGGTTCTGCTGCGCCGGAAAGGGGGCTGTTGAATCTTCATTCGGCGGATGCGGTGAATAGCAACGGAGAGCCTGTAGATAGCGGCGGGGGAGGTGGAGATAGAGACGGAGGGGAGGAGGCGGAGGATCATGCGGCGTTGTGGCAAAGCGCCAGGATAAAAGCTGACATTGTCTCACATCCGCTTTACGACCAGTTATTGTCCGCGCACTTGGAGTGTCTTCGCATAGCGACTCCTAAGGATCAGCACTCGAGGATTGACGCGCAATTAGCTCAGTCGCAGCATGTCGTCAGCAAATATTCCGTTCTTGGCAACGATAATTTCCTCGTCGGCGATAAGAAAGAGCTCGATCAGTTCATGGTTAGATTCTCTCTGCTTATGTTTTTCCTTAACGTTTTTTCCCCCTTGCAAACCTCCGAACTTCTGAATTGTTTGTTCAGCAAATTTTGCTTTGAAAATGATTTAATATGTAGCAAATCCAGGTTACTGAAGAATAACTACAAACGAATGTAAAATTTCTAAATTCTCTCAAATGGATAAACCTTTTTGTTTTTTTCCTTCTTATTTAACGAGCCGGATCTTTAAATCTTCATCATACCTGCAAATATTTGGGGATAAATTCAGCGTAAGCAGAGTCTTTTGTCACAGAATGTTAAATGACATCTTTATTCATTCCATAGAGCTTGATTCCATCTGCAACAATTTCGTCTTTAGTGAATAAGAAAGAGCTCGATCAGTTCATAGTTTGAATCTCTCTAGTTCTTTCTTCCGTTCACGCTTTTTCCCTTCCTGCAAACCTCCGAACTTCTTCTGAATCATCTGTTCGTCGTCCCCTGCAAATATTGATTTTATAATGCTTTAATATGTCTCGAATCTGGGTTTAGAGAAAATATTCAGACGGATGCTAAATTCTCGTCTGGTAAGCCCTTTCGTTTTGTATTTTACGAATTATGCAACGAACCAGATCTTTCAATCTTCGCAGCACCAACGAACATTTGGGGATAAAGTTATCGTGAGCTGTCTCTTTTGTAACAGGATGTTAAAAGAGACATTTATTAATTACATGGAGCTTTAATCCATCTTCAACACATCTTTAACGGATTCAACGGGAGAAAGATTTTGGGAAAACTTGAACTTGTACTTTAACTTCACATCTCTACTCAGCGTTTTCGTTTTGCATTTTACTAATTATTTAACGATTCAGATCTTTAAAGATTCGTTGTGCCTCGAAAATTTTGGGGATATATGCAGTGTGAGGATGTTAAATGACATCTTTATTAATTAAAGAAAATTTTAAATTCATCCCGAGTGAAATTCTTTGTAGCCGAATGTCAAAAAGACATTCTTATTAATTCAATAGAGATTTTGCTCCATCTGCAATAATCTCATCTTCTTTTTTCTTTTGCCGGATTCAATGTGAGATAAATATCAGAAAAAGTTGGAATGTTTTTAATTCTGTCCGCTCCCGTTAGCTGCCTTCAGTCTGGTCATTTACTTCGTTTCTGACAGAATTGTATTGGGATGGGCATACGGTTGACAAATGTGTCTTTGCAATTTCGACACTACAATTTTATTGATTTTATGAATTTAGACCTAACAAAATTCACTTCACTAGTTTGCTAAATACTCCAGTCTGCTTAGTCTTTTGGCCTGAAGCTCTAAACTTTCGTTAACAAACCAGATCTTGTTCAAGCAGTACGTACAATTAGCACAACCCCCTGCAATTGAAATGCAAACGACAATGACGATGGTCCGGTAAAACGCAAAGGAAAAAATTTAGAATTTTATTTCGTAGAGCTTCATTTCATCTGTAGCAATCTCATCTTTTAACGGATTCGATATGAAACATACTGGGAAAACTTGAACGTGCACATTTTAATCTTTGCTTCTAGCAAAATCTATATTTCAATAGGGCTAAATGTGTCTTTTGCAATTCTGGCAAATCAATTGTATGATTTAAATTGCTATAATTTGCATTGATTTTATGAATTCGGAGCTTAGAAAAATTCATTTCACAAGTTTGCTAAATACTCTGGTGTTTTAAGCCATATATTTATAGGTACAAAGAGTATCTGAAAACTTAAGAGGGCAATTGAAAAATGGAAACCATTAATGAAAATAAACAGTAAAAGCAAATCGGAATATTTAGAAAATGAATATAAAACTTGATGAACAGAATAAAAACGTACATACCCAAATGCAGCAAAGCAGGGATTAATATCTAGAAATTGAAGATCGAAACGCAATGAAGAGAACACGAACGTATGGACAGAAATGCAACAAAGCATGAATTCATAGCATTACTCTGTAGATCTGAGATTAATCTACTAGAATTGAAGATTTCCTTTGGAACCCCATCTGAAGCGTCACAACATCAGTGCCGTTTTTTACTCTTTTTAAGCCTTACTCTTTCGCCCTTTACATATCTTGAACGGATTGGATATTCCACTTGTCGTACATACATATAGTAGGGAATCATTGTTGGGTGGATCTTTTGGGACCAAATAGAAAAGAATTTTATTCCTTAAGCAATGCAGACAAATTCATCGATAGAGGAAAATCGATCGATGTGAGAAAGAGCAGTAAATCTTGAGCCTAGTCTTGGGATCCCCGAAGACTCGGGATCTACTTATTTTCTTCCAGATTTGTAGATTACTTAAATCTGATAAGCATATTTTCACACTATCAAATATATCCCTTTAAATTTAGAGAACTAAAATGACCCTGGCAAATATTCCATTAGATTTCCGAGCGCTTTTATGCTTTCATAACCTGCAGCAGGATTTCTCAGCTAAACGTATGAAACTAGAAGCGAAATTTGCCGTAATCGAATACGTTTTATAAGAAGGCTAAGCATTTTAAGTAGTTGGGTTGCAAATAATTTTGAATATAAGTGTGTTTTAACAACTTTTAGTAAGCAAGCTTGACATTTTAGATATTTAAAAATTTATTATTTTAAGTGTTTGATATTTTAACTTTTAAATAATTTTTAGAACTTATTTAATTTTAATACTATTAAATTTTAAAATTTTAATTTGGAACATTTTAATGTTAAGGATATATTGCTAAACATTAAGTTTAAGTTTTAATTTGTAACATTTTAATGTTGAAAGATTTAAAAAATTATTATTGTAAGTGTGTAATATTTCAACTTTTTTATTAAAATTAAATTAAATAAATTTTGAGATAATTATTTTAATTTTAATATTTTTAATATAATTAAAATTTATAGTATTGATTTTAATATTTATAATTCAATAAATTTGAAGTTTAATTTGTAACATTTCAATGTTGATAGTTTCAAAGATAATTAAATTGGTCGAGTTCTTGTTGCTAAGTACTTCGTCTATCGGGAGGTTTTGGGGTCAAATCTCCTCGACGCCCTTGGGGTTAGGCCTTGCTAGTTTGGCCAGCGGGTAGATCCCTTCATGTTGATCTACCAAGATTTTCTCGTGGATGTAGCGGCTACTCAGTGTCCATGAACCATATTTAAAATGTCGAAGGATATAATATCAATTGTTAAGTTCTAGTTTTAATTTGTAACAATGGATCTATTGTCAAACATTATTGTGGTTGAGACTCGAGAGTGGCCTTACCGCATTTAAAATGTTGAAGGATATAATATCAATTGTTAAGTTCTAGTTTTGATTTGTAACAATGGATATATTGCCTACATTACTTAACAGAGGCTCGGGTAGATATATGTAATTAAGATTCTTTGAATCTTGGGGAAGTGGTAAATAGTATGTTTTGTCATATTATACTATATACGCTATTCTATTCATACAATAGTGTGGTTGATAATGTCTAGCAACTATTACTAAATTTACAGATTAAAATATTAATATAATTAACAATAAAATATTGATGATATAGTTTATTATAGTTTATAATATCAATATAATTAATAAAATTAATAATGAAATATTTATTATATGATAGATCATGAATAAAAATTTTAGATTAACTTGTTATAGTTCACTATAGTTGACCATATATTTGTTCATGTTTTACTTAGATTAGCCATAGTTGATTATGTGTGACTATGTTTAATTATGATTGATTTTAATAATCCATTGTCTACTAAGGTTGAATTTGGCTAGCAATCATTAACTGTGTGAAATTCTTATTGGCCATGGTTGAAGTTGGTTGACCACGGTTGACTATGGTTGACCATGGGTGAACATGTTGTTTGTGGTTGAATATTGATTACATGATTGACCATGTTTTACTATGATTACCTTTGGTTGACCATTGTTGTCTAGGGTTCGCCATAGTTGTATATGGTTGAACATGGTAAACCATAATTAACCATGGTTAGCTTTAGTTTACCTTGTTTGAATTTGGTTTATGTTTCATTCACTATTGTTGACCTTATTTACTTTGTATTATTATGGGTTTGGGATAGTTGACCATGGATGACTACGATTAACCATAGTCGACCTTGATCATGGTTGACTATTGTTGACCATTGTGGATCATAGTTGACAATGGTTGACTGTGTAATGATATTGGTTGAATTTAGTTGACCTTTGTTGACCATGACTAAACATGGTTAGATATTGCTGACTATGGTTGACCATGCTATTGTGTTTCACCATGGTTTACTATGGTAATGTTGCATTGTAATGTTCATCATCATTAACATTGAATTGCTACAATCATAGTGCTTGTGTCAAAACATGACCTCCATTAAGGCTTATGTCACTTTATGGTGCTCCTTTAGGGTTATGTTAGCTTGTGATGTTCCCCAATGATAAAGTAGCATTATGACATTCATTGCAATTGTTTTATTTTGAATTTCTTCATTCCTCAATGATTATGTCACATTGCAACATTAATTCAAGGTTTTGTTAGTTTATGACATTCCTTAGAGTTTATGTTCAATACAGTATTCCTAAATGGTTATGATGCATTATGATATTCATCTTGGTTGACTTATATGAATTATTGTGTTCCTTAATGGTTATGTCTTTTAATGACATTTGTTAAGGGTTATGCCATATTTGTGATGTTCCTAAATGGTTATGTTGCATTGTAATGCCTTGTGGATTATTGTTAAATAGTAGTCTTCTCAAGGGATACATTACTTAATGGATATGTAGCATTGTGATAATTTGAAATCTTGGTTGATTTATGTCAAATTTCCATGTTACTTAATGGTTATGTCAGAATGTGATGTTCCTCAAGGCTTTAGTTAGATTGCGAGATTCCTCAATGTTTTTTCATATAGTAATGTTTATCATGGTTCGCTTATGTAAACCATGTTTTTCTTTAGATTGTCATAATTCGTTATGGACATGTTGATGCATTCAACAACTCCCCTTCTATTTTTAGTAAAAAATGAAGGACCCCCCATTAATTTTTTTTTTTTATTGCTTAACCTATTGTTTTGAAGTATAGTTTGTATATATACTTTCTTTTTGTTTATATTTTTTGTTGAGTCTATTCATTAATTGATTTTAATCTCATTTCTTTAGTTTTCCATGTGTCTTACATGGTTCAAAACTTAATGTGTAACACATATACTCCCCTCTATACCTTTCTAAGGGTACAGGTTAACTAGAATCAACCTTCTAGGGAACCTTTAGGAAGTGGAGTTGTCAAAATTCATCATCTTCTAACCATCTCAAACCTCCTTTTTAAAGACGCCATTGCCTTCTACTCATTGAGATGTTTCTAATGATATAAATTTCATCTCACGCTAAGCTTTAGACACAAAGTTATGGCCCTTAAAATATTCATTGTATATGCCACATTAGCTATACCATACAATTGACACATGGAAATCTTGCTCATGTGTCACTGCTACATAGCGCTACATTATCTGACACGTGGTTGACATGTGATAGTCTTTGTCCACGTGTCACCTCTAAAGAGTGCCACATTTGCAAGTTGGACACTGCAACATTCACCTCATGACCGCCTAGATTTTATGTGGCTCAACGAATACTTGCCACTTGGCATCCATAATTTTTTACTTGCCACTCAACATTCAGATCCAGATATTTCCTCTTGCCACTTAGCATCAACATTTTAACTCTCTTGCATTCCTCATGACGTGGTAGCTGACTTAGCATTTGACTTAGATTGTCCTACGTGGTATTCATATCAAGGATTTTCCTTTATACTTATTTTTACATCTTTTCCAATTTTTAAATTCTAGATATACGAAACTCTTGTGACATCCAAATATCAAGATTTTATTATCTATCAACTCATCCACCTGGACTAACTTGACTATACACCAACTCGACACCATTTTTTATCTTACTTTCTTTGTATCTTGTGTCATATAAGTTTGTCCTACATGGTGTCCTTGTGGCTTTGACGTGTCTATTCTATGTGGCATTTGGACATTTGACCATTCATTAATTCATTTTTTTTTCTTTTGAATTTCAGATATCTGGATTCAACGATTCTTGAAACGCTTAAATATTCGGGTTTTCTCACGAGGTCAATCCATCATGCCACCTTAGCAAACACTCATCATGCAAGCTCAATATTTTTATGCTAATAAGGCTTGCCTTTATCTAATGTGGAATGATACATGTCTATCTTATGTGGCATTTACGATTTGGAACTTTATTTTATGTTGATTTTTGGATTATTCTGTATTTTTGAATATCTGACTCTTTAGATTTCTAGATATCCATATTTGTGGATTTTAGTATCCCGCTTTTCAGATTTTTGGATATCCAAATTTTGCTAGACACCTAGATTGATAAGGACATGTGGTATACCATGATTGACGAGGTAAGACTCAGACAACTATACAAGGATTAGATAACATAATGTGGCATGTTACGATTAAGACATCTAGACTGATAAGGACATATGGTATGCCATGATTGACAAGGTAAGACTCAGACAACTATACAAGGATTTGATAGCATAATGGAATTGCATCTAGACTGATAAGGACATATGGTATGCCATGATTGACAAGGTAAGACTCAGAAAACTATACAAGGATTTGATAGCATAATGGAATTGCGATGTGGCGATTTAAAAATTACATTATACACACATGTTACACATGGTTCCATAGATTCTGTGATTTTTCACATAAATAATATTAGGAGGTAGAAGTAATATAAATACATTAGAATGTTTTCCCACAATGCATGTGGCATAAAACAATATGCCTTCATACAAACAATAGAAGATTATTCGAAAGGGAGATCAATGGTTTTTGTCATTCGAACTTTTGCAAACTAAATCTTGAGCCAAAATTGACTGAATCAAGCCACAAAAAGCTGATTCAAAACCCTAGGATGACATTTATTTATCTTAAACTATGGTGAGTAAGCATGTCAAATGAGGATAGATTATAATGAAAATGCAACATACAGTACGAGAACAAATAAGGTAAAAGAAGATAAATCTAAGAAGGAAGCCACCTTTCAAAGAAAAGATCTTTCTTCTCCAATAATAAAATCCTCTCCTCAGACAACAAAATAAAAAATAAATATCTATTTTGAGAATTGGTCGTGAGGAAAGAGGATAGGGAAATACATGTGTTTTTCCTTTTTTTGTTATACATATAAACTCTTTCAAAATAAAATAAATGGACTCGTTTGTGGATGAAGAGGTTGGAAAATTAAGACCTTTACAATTTGTACATTGTTATAAAGTTAAAGAAAAGATTGAAGACTAAGGACTAGAAGAACTCGAATGTATGCTTGTATATTTATATGAAATTTAATAAAAGATTGAAGGCTTAAGGTTTTTTGTTTGGATCTCATACTAAAGAGTTATTTCTGAATAGTTAATATACTAAAAAGCTAATTCGCTACTAGTTTTTTTAGTTGTACATTTTTGTCAATTGATTATTTTATCAAAATATTTTCATTATTGAGATTGCTTGGTTAAATATGATGATATAGCTGTGAGTTTGATTGTAGGAACATGTACAATATCTTTTTATATGAGAATTTCTTCTTATGAATGACAATTGTACATGGTAATAAGGTATATATTGAAAACTATGGATTTTTTCATGTTTTCAGTAGTTACTTTATACTTTCAATCAACCCTTCTATCATTGTTAGATTAGGATTAGAAATAGGTAGAATAGGGATGCATTTGCATAATAGATTAGAATTGCATTTAGGACATAGAAAAACTTTAATGAGAACATCTCTTTTCGAGAAGCAATCTATTTAGTGGTAACCATGCCTACATACCGATGGAAATTGCCATATCAAATAAGAGTGGTCTGATTGGGACCTTTCATCAAGCACTTCTCCGCCTTGTTGGGGAGGGGCATTTTCCTGTGTCGACAAGTCGACAAGACATGATTGACTTTCATCACATTGTGATGTTCATCAAGTGTTTTATTTGTTATATTGCAACATCAGGTTATGTTTGTCACATTTTTACAATTGTTAAGGGTTTGTGTTGGATTGCATTATTCATCACATTGCGGAATTGATTTATATTTGTTACATTGTAATGTTAGGTAATGTTGGATTTTGACATTTCTTAAGGGATAAGATCCATCATCTTGCAATGTTGGGATATGTTTGATGAGGGATTATGTTCAAGAGATTGCAAAATTCCTTAAAGGTTATGTTTTAAAAATCCTATAGTTTTATGTACTTTTTCCACCCTTATCTTATCATTAGATGTACTTCAAGTGTAAGCATCTTCTCATATGATAATCTCATTTTACTTTGATGGAAACGATTTCATTATCTTGTGTTTTCATACTTATAGATATATGAAAGAAAAAACACACCCCTATAAATTAATCATTTCATTTTTATTTTAAGTTTTTCTTTTATCTTCATAATTCTATAATTATAAATATAAGCAAAGCAAAAACATTCTTATCCAAATTCCAAGTAAGAATTTTCTATATGACAATGATGATAATTGTTCATTGAGGCCAAATTTGTTCTATTGGATTTTAAGAAGGTAAGGGATTATTTGGATATATTTTTTTAATTATTTTTCTGTTCAAAATCATTAAGAGAAACATTCCAAGATCACTATAGTTTTGATAAGTTAGAAGGTTAAGAATGTTGGTAGTGTGACAAATCTTTTGAAATTGAGATCTAATTTGGGATAAGTTGGATATTTTAATAGAAAATGCTTTTTATCTTCAACTTTATTAGTGTCACAAAAATAATAGATTCTTTCATCCCATAATGTTTGGGAATTGACTAATGCTTAGATTCACTAATAAGCTCATGAAAATTTGTTGTTCTTATGTTAGTAATATTGATTCCTAGTCATGGTAGAGAGACACATTTGATCTTTTAAATTAAAGTTGATCACCTTCTTATAGTATTTTATCACTCCACAATTTCTCTTTCAATTTAAATGTAATAATATTTTTATTTTACAATATGATTTTTTTTTTCACTTTTAGTAACCCACATTTCAAATTAAATCTCCTAAACAAATTATTACCCCAAAAAATAATCACCTCAACAAATTTCTTAAATAAAACTGGGATAATTAGGTTCAGCCTAAATAAACTATATTCACACTATCATATTTACAAAATATTTACCGAGTGACAGAATTTCAAGATATATTATATACTTAAATAGCAGTGGAAACCTATGTAAATTACCTATACAATACAACAAAGCAACACATAAATATATTGAAGAACTGAAGTTTATATATTCTTGTCAATTTATAAACGTAACAATATCCAATTCACAATTTAACGTAGCGATCTTGAGATAAAAGTCACCACGAACTGTAAACGCCTATAAACCCAGTGACATCGAATTCACAATAGAACGTAGCGATCTTGAGATGGAGAGAACTCACTCCAAATTGGTTTTAATAAGCAGGGTTAATTTCGTAGTAACTGTGTTTTCTTTTCTGTCTTGCCCACATTTTGGTATATGAGTAACTAATAAGATTAATTTTTGAAATTAATCTCAACTTTAACTTTCATGTGAAAGTTTTTAAGCTTTACTAAATGCACATTGTTCACACACATTGAACATGTGGAGTTGGAACGCATTAAAACCTATAAGGTTGTAAGGTTGGTATAGTACAAGGAAGTAAGTCCATTATTCTTCCGATTTATAAAACAATGCAGGTTGGTAACTGCATCCGAGCGTAAGTGATGGGCTCTACCATGAAGCACTTCTCGCCTTCTGACTCTTCCTACTCCAACCAAGGGCTTCATAATGCCCTCCCACGCTGGAGACTGAAAAGTTTCAATCGACAGCTTGCTGCTGTTCGAGTTCACCACTGTATTATGGTTGGCGATCTTGAACTTGCCATTGCTCAGTTACGACAATATTATTACACTTTAACGATTAAACCACCAATACAAGGAAGAAGCTGAAACTGATTCTATAATGCTTATGCTAGAGTTTAACATATGTTTTCATCGCGTATCGCTATTGCCTTCCCCGCTTACCATCGATGTAATTGCATCTTTCTTATTCTTAACCACAGACATCATTGGGTTAAATAAAACTTATCTTCCGACACTACGTATTGGGCTATGAAATGACGTGTTTTGAGTTTTTGATTTGTGACATTCTAGGGAATAACAGTGTAATGGTTAGATCAAAGAGGGAGAGTCTAAAGAGTTATGGATATTAAAAAGAGAAATTGTTAACTACTTAGGTTTATTTGATTAATTTTAATTTTATATAGTTTTTTAAAAGTAAAATTAATTTATTAGCTCTAAAATGATATTACTTAAAAATTTGGTATGAAAAACTAATTTGTTTGGGAAGGCAGTTTTATTTGCTTTATTAAAAATGTAGTATGGAATTTAGAAATTAAATTATCAAAGAAAGTTATATTCTTAGGGAAAAATGAAGAGAGTTATACTCTTAGGAAATGCCATATCATTTATATATTCGAATGGAAAGGAAAGGAAAGGAAAGGAAAGGAAATGATATTGGAAAGGAAAGGAAAAGAAAGAGGTGGAATTTTACAACAATTTATGTGAATAAATTGTGAATAAAATATTTATCAAAAGTTATATAATTTGTTTAAATAAAATGAAAAATGAACAATGAAATTTATTATATTAATAAAAATATCTATAAAATAAAAAAATAGAACAAATTTATATTACAAAATAAATATTTTAAAAAAAAATAACTAAAATGAATTTATTAATAAATTAATAAAATTACATAATATAAATGAAAAAGAAATAATAACACATGTAATTTCTATGAAAAAAATATTAAAAAATTTATTTACTCTTATGAAAGGAAGTAAAGATTATATCTTTAAAAAAATGGAAGGACTTTGCTCTTCATGGTTTCAGGGATAGATTTAATGGGCAATACACTTTCCATAGTTAAATGGATAATAAAGTTTTTTCATTTAACTGGTAAAAAAAATGGATATTATGTTACACGAGTTTCCGGTACGCAGGAACGAGTATCCGGCACGGCTAGAAGTTTTGCCCAAATTTACACAAAACGTCAAGTTGGGAGCAACAATAATATAATATATTAAAATTTATTATATATTAAAAATAAAAATAAAATAATTTATATATTTCCATCCAAATCTTGCCAATTAGGATTGGCAAGGCGCCTCATCTTCATTTCGATAGAACTTTCCATAAACGAGTTATTTCGCTTAGTTCTAGACCCATATCCACATCTAGACCCAGCGACATACCCTTTCCTTCACACGGTTCCATTAGTTTAAGCAACACCCAAGCTAGTAGCATCAAATACACCTAAGTTTTCACATATTCATTGCAGTGAAGCTCCCAAAACGTCAAAAATATATAGCAGTGAAGCTCCCAAAAAGCTCCAAAGTACCCATTGAAGCTCTCAACGATTTTGGAAAGTTTCCTACCAGCTTCGAAGGTCCCAGGAGTGGGCGAGCTTAGGGTATGTGCTCTCCAATGCTTGGGAGTGGAATACCTTATTTGTGGCTTGAGTAGTAGCCATAGGGGCATTTAACCCACATGGCTAGATTTTTTCCCACTAGGTTTCTAACCAGTGACTTTTTCACCACTTGGTACCTTAACAAAACACAATATCACCATCTATTCTACACCCAACCAACATACTTTTATCATTATTATTTTTGATAGATATTTATAAAAAATATTAATATTTTATTTCATTTATATTTTTATTATTTTTAAATTATTTTAAATTCCATTTATAAATTTTATGGATGCTACACATTTTATATGGGTGGAATTTTTATAAATACAACTAATCCCTAATAAAACTTACATAAAATTTTATAGAAGTTATATGTTAGAGAGCTAAAAATTTGATAAACGATTTATTCAAAAT
The DNA here is from genome assembly GCA_034641835.2 of Pinus albicaulis. Classification (NCBI taxonomy): domain Eukaryota; kingdom Viridiplantae; phylum Streptophyta; class Pinopsida; order Pinales; family Pinaceae; genus Pinus; species Pinus albicaulis. The sequence continues at coordinate 1,385,832,757 of CM076582.1, forward strand.
GATAAAAATGTAAGCTTAAATCACATTTTTTTTGGGATATCAACATGTTAGGAAATTGTTTTCATTTGATTTTTTTTTTTTAAGTTAAATTTTATTAAATTAAAAAGTAAATTATATCAATCCAAAAACTTAAAAAAAAAAAAGAATATTTACTATATTTAAATTGGTTACAAGTTTTTAATTTACAATTGTTAATAAAGCCATATTCTCATTTTTTTGAAAAGCTCCATCACTATTGGCTTAACGGAGCTCAAATTTTCTTTATCACTGTCTGAGTGGTCAGACTCGTGAGTGCGGTTCTGCCCACTAATTGCAGGCATGCTTATTGTTGATGCTCTTACATTATCCTTTGCCTGAAGATTCTTCGTTGCTAGGATATGAGTTAGATCCATAGGGGTCTGCACTGGATCTTGAGAAGCTGAGGTGTCAGGGGTTGACTTTTGCTGCTAAGAGCATACCTTCTTTTGGATTGTTGGGTTCTTAGCACTAGTTATCGCCTTTTGATGCTGCCATCCATGATTAGTTTTTCTCAACTCTCAGAAGTCCGTCGATCCATTTGAAGAAAGACATTCCTTCTGAAGATGCCCAGACCATTGACAAATTCTACACCTGAAAGTAGTTTTTTGTAGTCCAATGGTTGAAAGTATTCCTTACCAACCCACTTGATGATGATTTTATCGGGTAAACTTCCACTTAAATCTAGTTCAACACATATATGGACTACTGAGATGAAACCATTGGTCAGGGTTTCACTGTCCAATTCGATGAAGCTTCTAATTGAGTCACCAATAGCTTCGTGGAAGTTTATCCGAATCTAATGGAGGCGTAAGTTTAGGAGCCTTATCCATAACAGAGTAGCTAGAGACTTCATGGAAAGAGGGTTAATCTTTGGAAACCATGGATGAATTGAAAGACCTTTGCGTCCCTAGAACCAAGGCCCTTGGTTGAAAACCCTCTGTCGGTCTTCAAGGTCCTTGAATATTGCCGCAAAATATCCTTTAGAAAAAAATAAAAGATCTAAATTTTGAGTCTAATTTTGATGAACCCAATCCCGAAAGGCAAAAGCTTGGGGCCATAAACCATTAAACTGACATATAATCACCTGCCTTTTATAATATGCTATCCTTATCATGGTATAAATCTCATTCATCTTAAGAGATGGGGTGTCTGATGAATGTTCCACCACGAAATTTTGGCACGAGAGATCCTTGGGAGTTTGCGAGCTAACACTCGACTTAAGGACATCTTTGAATGACAAGGGGTTTGTTGTTGAAGAGTGTTTTGATGCCGAAGAAGCCTCGATGCCCTTTGCACCAACTTTCAAGCATGTGACTATTGAGATAGTGAAATCCCTCTTAATTCCATAATCCCTGAGATCTTTTTCCATCTTCAATTGCCTCCCTACATAAAGGAGCTTCATCTCTCCCACATGAATACCTATTCGCTATTGAATGTTGTTTGCTAGCACTACCACAACATCTGATTCCAAGACCATAAAACATTTAGACTCTCCAGACATTCACCTAACAAACATTGGAAATTCTAATAGATTCAAGTCACCCACATCATTCATTGCTAGATTCAAGATTGGGGCAAGAAATAATGGTTCCTGAATAGAAGATATACTTCTGTCAAACACATTGCACTCATTCCCAACCCCCCTGTGAGTATCTCTTTCTAGAATTTTAACAAACACTTTGCTGACATCCTTACCACTCCTACTATTGCTATGTCCAAGTATCTCCACAAAGTCAAGGATCCCACGAAGTCCAACCATGACCAGACTATAAAATTCTGCTTCAATAGCACAATTGTCAGTGGCAAGAAAAGCATTGTCGCTTAGTCTGTACTTCTCCGTGTACTCCCCCTTCTTCAACCAATGGACAAGGGACAAATACTGGGTGTAAACCATCCTTACCTCACAGCTGGAGGATTGAGTTACATATCCCCATTCTGACCACCATTTCTCTAACCAGGGGTTGTTGAAATTAGAGAATCTTGCATCAGAAGCCAAGCTCTCGTTCACGATGCCCACCATCGTTCCCATTGTTCATGAACTCCAAAAATCGTCAAATAAATAAATAAATAAAATAAAAATCATTAAAAAAATCAACATCATAAAAATATAAAGAATAGGAAGAACCTTTTTGTATTAATGAAAATTTAAATTTATGTTTTGGAAAGATTGAAGGCCAATATACATTAGTAAACAAAAATTAAAAAATTAACAAACATATTTAATCATATGATTGTTTAAACCTTTCCATTCAACACTGCTCCATCTTAACATTAATTGTTAGATTTGTTTTTTTTTCAATTCAGCTACCTACATTGAATTATAAACTTAGGTAGGAATTTGTATATGCTTCATTGTTATATGATGGAGTTCTTTTATACACTTTTACAAATTGTGATGAATATTATGAGTAATGGATACTTTTACATTAATGAATGTAAAAATAAAAATTTGTAATAATTTAATAAAATTGTAAAAAAAAATGTTATGTATTATTAGAAAAATAATTTTTATTACTTTAAAATTTGAAATTAATAAAAGAATTAAAATTAATATTAAAAATATCTTAAAAAAATAATAAAACCAATATAAATAGTATATAGACACTGTTCAGACACTGTTCAATTAAAAATCTCAATGTTATAAAATATTATATAAATTATAAAATTCAAAATTCAAATTTTTATGAGTCAAGCCAATATAAATAAATTGTAAAAAAAATAAAACAACATTAATAAAAATAAATAAATATCAATAATAATTAATTAAAAAAAATAAATTAAAAAAATGTATACAATGTATCCTTATATTCTGTTTATATTACATTTGCTTTAAAATGATACCCTACCATGAAATTATTATTATAATACAATATCATATCTTAAACCAGCCTTAACTTTTAATATTAATGAAATATTAAATTCATTAATTGAAAATGGTTTAAATCAAGATAAAACATTTAATCATATAGTTGATTAATTCCCTCAATCAAAATTGTGTAATAATATTAATGAATGAAGCCTTAATTTTTAATATTAATGAAATATTAAATTCATTAATTGAAAATGGTTTAAAATCAAGATACAACATTTAATCATACAGTTGATTAATTCCCTCAATCAAAATTGTGTAATAATATTAATGAATGAAGTGAAGAAGAGTTAACAACAAAGTTAATAATTTTTTAATAATAATAAAAAAAAAAAACAAGTATCCAAAATGTTGATGATGGAAAAATAAGTTTATAGTTATATAAAATTAAATTATAATTATTAAAACTTAAATAAATGAAGGTCAAGTTTTAATATTTTATGTTTGGGAGTTAAATTAAAATTTAAGGATGTAATTTTTGGTGAGATAGCAATTTTATGTTAAAATGTGTTTTTGAATATATGAATAAATTTAGTGTTATGAAAAAAATTTTAGATACTCAACAACTTAATTTTATATTTTTAATCATTTCTAATAAGTTTTTATATGTAAAATTGATAAAAAAAATATAATTTGGGAAAAATAAGTTTTTTTTTTAATTATTTTAATGACAACCTAAATCTATTTTTAATTGGTATGTATTTTTTAAATTGATTTTCATTTATATTTTATAATATGCATATTTATTTTTTATTATTATTTTATCACTTATTGTTGATGTTCTTAAGTGAAAAAAGAAAACTTAATTTAAAAAACTTGTAGAATTTCATAATAATGATAAATAAAAAATGAACACTAATAAAATGTGCATCCATATCAATTAAATGGTTGGTAAATATCCACAAACATGAATTCATAATAAGCACCAGAAGCACTTACTTCATGATGTGTCATGTTGCTAAAATTCATAACCATGGAAACTTAAATAGACTTTGTTACATTACCATGCACTAATACTATGACTTACCAATACCTCATGCCCAAAAAACTATAATTTACTCCCGATTACACTTGTTCATATGTCATTTTTTTTAATTAACCAATTGAATTAAAAGGGAAAAAATAGCACAATTACTTTACAGATAAATCTCAACCTTTGATCTGTGGATACTATTATGAATATTCTATAATATTCTGTGTAAGTTAAATTCCTAGCACCCACTTAATTAACAATTAAATAATGAAAGCTCTATTTAAAATAAATACACTTATACACACAATAATTTATTACTATTATACAAGATTTGTAATAATTGTAATAATTTATACTCACCACAAAATATTTGATGATGATGATGATGATGATGATGGTTAACGTTCACTCAGACCAAACTTTTGTCTATCGGACCTAAAGAAACAAATTATTTAGTTTTTTTTTAAATTGTACTCCTATGCTCAAAGAGCTTAGAGAGAAGAGTCCAGAGCTCACAATAATTGTGACATGTTAAAAGGCTAGGAAGGTCGGTATTGTAACAAAGATTATGAAACTGAGATCTAATGTGGGTGTACCCAGGGCACTCTAAGAGGAAGTGATTTTCATCCTCAATGTTCATATTCTCAGAGAGATGGTAGATCATTTCCACCCATGGTGTTTTAGGAACTGCCCAACTGCCTATTTCACTATGGAGCTCATGAGAGTTCGTCCTTATCTTGGCATAGTAATTTTTTTCTTTGAATTAGTTAAAACAAAGAGATACTTTTGATCTTCTAGAGTGGGGTTGATGACCTGCTTATAATATCTTAATTTTCTTTTAGCCTTTAAATCTTTCTCACACCACATTTTCTCTTTAAACTTAGAAGTAACAATAGTTTTAATGTTATTAATATTTTGCAATGCAATATTTTCGTCCATCTTCCAATGGTTTAATCAAGCCCTCGTATCTTTATACCAATCTAGTTTGAGCCTTGGGTGGTTTTGGCTAAAATTTAAAGCTAGCTTTGGAAGTCTAAAGTCTCCCATGTTATTGATTTTGTGCTTGTACAACAATAACCTAATTATAAAATAACATTTATGAGAAAACTAATTAAAATGACATTATCAAGAAAATTAATTATATCTATTATTATTTTTATTAAATATTTTTTTAAATATATGATCGTTCGCTTTTTGAAATAATATTTATACAAAGATTAAATTCTGTAAACATTAAAAAAAAAAAAAATTTAACGTTCACAAAAGCTAAAAATAAAAGCTAGCAAAATTCTTCTTTGCATGATGCGATAGAAAATATAACATCGTGCAATAGAAAATATAACAATAGTTTATCACACTAAGTAGCTGCCTCTGCAACGCATTACATATGAGAGAACTGTCGCTCTTAGATTAAGGATGATTTTGAGAAAAGCCATACCGTCACTTTTTGATTTACAAGCTGCTGCCATCTGGTTACCCCTGAATTTGCTAGGAAAGAAAATTAAACTTCTCGAGTGACATGTTGTTTACTCCTATCTTATTCATTTTTAATGTTGCCCTTTTGGTTTTCAATTTATAGAGGCAATATCATGTGATACGCCTCAACAAACTTCTTGTAATTCTTTTTTAGGTCAAATTGGGTATTGTAATTTTTGGATGTTGAAAAACCTCTAATTTTATCATAAATTTGAATTTTAAAATAACAAATCAAAACATAATTTTATATTAAAATTGAAAAAAAAAACTTAAAAATAAATAAATTATACAAACATAATTTAATATTTTTATTACTTTTCATACTTTATATTTTTTATAACAAACCAGAAATAAATTTTATTTTCTTATTGCTTTTCCTACTTCAGTTAATAGAATACAGCTTTAAAGTTAACTTTAATTAATTGGATTTTATTTATTTTTAGTTAATTTTATTTTTATTTTTTTACTATTGTCATATTATTATTATAAATTTTTTATATTATTTTATATTTTATTGTGTTATTATTATGTGTTTTGAAAATTTTAAATCAAATTTTGGCCAAACAATTTGATTAAAAATTAATAAAATTAATTTGATATTTCTTAAAATTAATAAAAATATTACCAATTCCTTTACCATTACATCACTAAATCATTTAATTCATTATTAATCATATTCTTTCCTTGAGAATAAATTTTAAAGTCTTCCCAACCACACAGAGATGGGATCGAATTCACAATGTAGAGAATAAATTTAAAAAACAGTGTTGAATCGATAGCTACGGTTGGACCAAGGATAGAATTGATAGTCTAGATTGAAGTATTGTCGCTATATATTTAAATAAATAAAACCCTGCATTACAAATCTCAACCGGGGCAGCTATCTCATTAAAAGAGTGAAACACATCGAACAATGAAATCAATATCATAAAATAAAATGTCAAATCCCAGGTCTCTAAGCAATATGCATTCAGTGGACTAATTTGTGCAACATTAGTATTTTTGTTTAGGAATTAATGTAACATTAATCTCTTTGTTGGTTCATGTTACGATGAAGGTTAAAACCGTATTCCCTTGGTTGACATTCATTTGTCACTGTTGTCGTACACTGTTTTAATGCTAATGAATGTTATTATGGTGAACTCTAATTTTTTGAGTTTTTTTAATGGGTAATAAAGTTTAGTATTTTTTAATTGTGGTATTTTATCATTTAAAATATATATATAAATAAATTCATTTCTGTAAAATCTCGAAACATTTATTGTTTTTTAATAAATTTCAAAACTTAAAGTTATGATGGCAACCAATCCTACCAAAATAGAAAATTTACAGTGTCATTATTATTTGAAAAGTGTTATCATGATTAGCCCGTGATTACAGAAAATAGATTGATTTTTCCTATGCTGTTAATCTTTCAAAACATTTAAAGTAAACTTTTTGACACGCGTTTTTTGATAGGCTATTAAATATACTGGTATTTTTTTTGGGGATGATTGTTACCTTTCTTTGTTACCAAATGTCTTGTGTGTTTATTGCAGACACAATATGTTTTGCTGCTTTGTTCTTTCAAGGAGCAGCTGCAATATCACGTTCATGTTCATGTTATGGAAGCTGTGAGGGCATGCATTGACCTTCAACATTCCCTTCTAACACTAACAGGTATGGGACATGGGATTGAATTCGTTAAGCATGTTATTTGCTTGATGAAAAATTTCGTTGAACCGACATTTTCTGGTTTTTAACCTTAGTGGCTCTAGAAAATAGTTCGGAATTTCTATTTTGCAATGATGCGTGGGTTTGAAAAGAGAGATGGCATTGCCAATTGAGTGTCTGGATTAAAAGGCTATACCTGTTTACATGTTTTTTTGCATGTTGATAGTTCTCATCATAGTTTTTTTTGAGCATGTTGATGGTTCTCAATATTTTATTCCCCCACTTTTGGTTTTACCATATCCTGTATCTTTCGAACCTTCCCCTCGTATGGTACAGTCGAATATCAGCTGTGTATCCTTTTTGGATGTCCGTGTTAGGATCTTTTATGGAGTTCTATGATTTTTATGCAGAAGGGACGTCAGATGCGTTTGTAGAGATTCATCCACTTTTTTAACACAGTATATGGTTTAGTAACATATATCGCTGTTATTAACACAATATAACACACATGAGGAAGACGAACTCAAAGAAGTTCTCAGACAGTGAAAGCTTGATAAACAGCGGTGACGACTTTCTATTGTGTGCATGGTATTGTTCATGTTCACGGCTTAAAGTTTTTTTTTTTTTTACAGCAACGGTTAGTCCGATCAGCTTCCTATTTACACGCCGAGTGGTGAAATGTTCACCGCTTAAAGTTAATAGCACCCACAAAGTAATATGTAGATGATGACAAAGGACACCATTTACCAATAGTGTTAATGCAACTACATCTTATCGTTTAAAATTAATAGCGGCTGATAGAGCTATTATTTCTAAAAATTTTAATGTAACTAACTATACATTGTAATTAAAACTATAACACTACCTATTTGAATATAGTTCATACCAGATTTCTAAGAGGTTTTATGGCGATATGTAGTAACCAGAATGGCAAGGTAGACAACTAACTCTCAGAGAGTACATCACATTATAAGAATTCAAAAGAGACTTTAACATATTTTCCAATGGGAAAATCTGATATATTTAATGTTTTAATGTAAAAATAGAAATACATTTTGATTTAGTTTTTTTTTTAAAAGCTCAAAGCATGATCATGATTATTCAAGTCTTCAAAAACCGTAAAAACTATCTAACTAACTTTTGTAGTTTAAGTAGCATATTTGTACGGTCAACCTTACAACCCAGTCCTGGCTTACATACAGTATTAATAGCAAAAGGTGCAACTAAAACCTACATTATACATCTCCTGAAACAGGAATCATACATCAAAGTAGTTTAAGTATCATATTTGTACGGTTAACCTTACAACCCAGTCCTGACTTACATACAGTATTAATAGCAAAAGGTGCAACTAAAACATACATTATACATCTCCTGAAACAGGAATCATACATCAAAGAAAAAGACCTTAAGAAACCTCAAAATGGGTTTGTAATAATAACATTCAAAGGGCTGTTGTCCGAACATGAAGTGAACCTTCCTCCAGAACGAGAGCCTTTTTTGAAAACAGATCAGCTTTATCGTTAAGTTCCCAGTAGATGTGCATGAAAAGAATCTCCTCCAAGTATGTTTTTGCAGTAATGATCCTTTCCATTTTAGCTTCCAGCGCCAAAGAGGTGATGTGGCTTTTTCCAGTTGCCTAGTCTGTTAAGAATTTGGAATCCCATGTAAGCTTCTAACTTATTTATCAATAACAACTTTGTGCATGGCCCTAAAGCATATAACTCAGCTCTATTGTTAGACCCACTCCCACCTCTTAACTTCAAAGTGAAGTAATGTGCATTGTTGAGATAAAGGATTGCTCACTCTCCACAAACACCTGGACCACCCCAGCAAACTTGATAAAAAACCCTCCAGGCCTATTGAACTCAATGCAGGGTTCTTTAAATGTTTCACTTACTAAATCATGATAGCAACCACCAAATGAAGTGAATATATTTTTTAAACATTAAGTTATTTTTAAGCCTCTGGATAATGGGTTTGTTTGCAAGGTGATTAGGAAGCTAAATATCCATAGGTATTTTGGACACCTAGCATTGTTCATTCTTTAAATTTAACACTTTAAAATATATTACATTAGATGTGACATGGATGGAAAGTATTATTGATGATGCATACCATAGCTACAATTTTATACAAAACCATACCATTGCATTAACAACAAAGACTACACACATTTATCATTGTTGAAGATTGATGATTTCAGTTCACCTACTCATCCATCATGATTAATAGGTTGAAGGAGATCAATATTGCTCTTGGGCCATGGTTATTTTAGAGTTTTTGTCTTTTTGGAAAAAGGCAAATCAAACTTCCTCAAAAATGGTTAAAGATACACTCTAATGATGGTTGGTGGGAGAGGTAGATCTTACTATTAAAATCATGGACCTTGTCATTTCTTTGTTGCAATTTGTAGACACAGACCATCCCATCTTAGGAGGATGTTTATGAGGGGTGGGATCCTATGATCGAGTCTGTGAAGACCATCAATTTATAGAATGAGTTCCATGAGTATGGGACACGGTTACTTGGGAGCGTGGAGTGGGAGCGGGAGCGCCATTTTCAAAAGATCTTGGTTTGGGAGCGTTTTTAAAATATATATATATATATATATATATATATATATATTTTTTTTTGATGCATATATTTCAACAAAAGCATGTAGAATGATGAATTAGACATAAAAAACATAAAAACATAAATTGAACCATATAACATCAATCATCTAGAAGGTATAATCTTCATCAACCACGTCCATAAGTTAGAAACATATAACATATTGATTCTTGAGTTTCATGATTGATCAATCTTAAAGTTTCAAGCTTTCAGAATTAAATATATAACATTTACCATCATTGATTCATTGATCACCATAGTTGTACTTGTAAGCTTCATTGATCACCATAGTTGTACTTGTAAGCTAAGTGTAACCATTACAACAAAATATATTTAACATAAAATGAAATTTTATAAAATGAAACGAAATGAAACAACTTTCAACTTTCATGAAGCATCATATTCATAATTCATATTGACTTATAAACTTATAATTGCCAACTTCAAAGTTTCAAACTTCAAACTTAAATTGTCATATATTGTTTACAAAAAATATCTTCCATTAAATATGAAAGAGTCAAATTTCAACAGTTATAAAAAGTTTAAAACTACTAGAAAATAGAAAAGACTAGTAAACTGTAAATCTATTTCATTTATTGCTTGGCCTCTTGCCACAAGAAATGCCTAATTTATGAGCAGATCCACGAGGTAATGGTGGTCTTCTAGCAGTCCTTCACGGGAACTGGAAGTACCACGACCATGACTAGAAGCCCCATGCCCTCCATGTGAGGATGGGGGTGGAGGTAGCAAAGGAATAACAATTGGAACTCGAACACTGGCACTGGCACTACTACCAGATGGTGGGTGTGGTTATTGCATGCCTGCTCCTGCTTCATCCTCATCTCTTAAAGGTTCTGCTTCCAATTCTTCTAGATGTATAGTGCCGCCCTCCAAATTATCATCCTCTGGGTTGTTGCCCCAAACTTTATATGAGAGATCCTCATAAGCCCGATCACAATAATGACTCAACAACCTCAAGTTGTAGTGCACGTAAACCAAGATTTCTGCTCGGTTTTCATTGAGTCTGTTTCTTCTCACATTATGGATGAAGCTGTAGATGCTCCAACACCTCTCTGCTAAAGAAGTATTTACAACTTGTGAGAGAACCTTTTTTGCCAATTTTGGCAAATGTCCCATGCCGCCATATGTATCCCACTATGTGAGAGCATCAAACCTGTCCCTATCTTCCATTGCTTGAAAAGAACCAAACAAACCAGTGCAACTGAAGTATCTGCCTAATTCAAGGCGCAGATTAGCACACTCACACACTCCTCTGTTTTAGGGACCAACTTGTCTAATGCTTTCATGTATCCCTCTTGTACCTCGGGATTTGTATGAGGTCTGATCCTAACCTCACCCCCAGGTGCAGGTTGGCCCAACCAAGATGGAGAGTAGTGTTTTGGCATAAGGATATACGCCAAAGCATGTAGTGGGACATTTAGTTTATTCCACCGTGTACACACACAATAATGAATCATTGAATACAAGTTTGGATCTTTGTCCTTGACAACATCTTTTATTTGCCACAACATGCTATCCATCTACTCATACACCTCCCCAGTCACTGGTTTATCTATATCTTCAAAATGAATCATGTTAGAAATGGGCTTGGTGAAACTCAAAATTTCCTTCACACGTGCCCAAAACAAAGGATCAAGAGCGGTCTCCTCCACCTATTCAAAACCTTGTCTGTCAACTGTTGTTGTTGCCCTGTCCTTTAATACTTGCCAGTGTGGACTTGATACCATGGCAACCAATGACTCTCTTACATTCAAAAGGCACCTGAAGGTGAGGTAGTAGCTAGCAAATCTAGTCTTTGCTATCTTCAACAACTCCAATGTTGAGTGACTGCGGAAAAGACCATGGGTATTGCTATGATTTGTAATAAATCTTATCATTTTTTTTTTCCTCTCTTGTACAAATCAACAAGCCATTTGTATTGAGGTTGTTTGTTTTTAATTATGTCATGCATCAAAAGGTTCATTGTGTGAACCAAACACCCAGACCTAAATTTGTTGGGGTATTTATCCTCAATAATTGCTCCCACTGCCTTACAATTAGCAACATTATTAGTGATGACTTGGATGACATTGTATGGTCCAATATGTTCAATTGTTTCAAGTAAAGGCTCTGCAATGTTGATGTCGGTCTTGAACTTATCTGAATAATCATGAGATGAAAGGAATACTACACCACTGACAGACAACACGAACACTGATCAATGGCTTGCCTTTTACATTTGTCCATCCATCAGATACAATGGACACCCCATGCTCATTCCAAGAACTTGTCATTCTACTCAAAGAATGAGTTATTTTTTCTTTTTCATGATCAAGGCCCACGGTTCTAGCCTTGTCATACCCAGGGCTCTTTTATCTTTTGGGGGCATCATTAATGGCAGAAACCATTTCATGCCAATATGGTGAGCGAAGAACATTGAATGGTACCCCACATGCATAGAGAAATCAGAAATTTTTTGAATCCACATCACTCCTAGACCCTTCGTAAAGGAAATCGGATATGGTTTTACGCCTGAAAGAGATGTTTGGTCCAGGTGTGCCTCCAAATCCATTGCCATGGGTGACAGTTGATTGACTTCTTTGTCCATGTTGTGATGGTGAATAAGATTCAATGAAACCCTTAGATCTTTTAAATTTGTATTTGGCTTCCTCCTCCTCCCTTATGTATTTGGCTCTATCTGTTGCTGACACACTTACACAAGTTTTGATTCCTATATTTTTATCTCCATCCCATGGCCTTTTCCCACAGAGGTGCCTTCTGGCACAGGTGTATGAACCTGTGTATTGTGTATTGTAATGGGGGCATATAAATTTAGTGGTTCCACCCCCTTTCCCTGCTTTAGGCCTAGTAAAATATTTCCACAATGGTGTTTGGTCAATTTTAGTTGGTGTGGTCTCATTATCCCCACTCTCCCCTAAGTCCCCTTCCTCCTCAAGTTGGTACTCCTCTTCAGGGTTTTCATCATATCCACTGTAACCCACTTCTTCATCCTCTGATTCTTGATTGGGTCTCTTTCTCCTACTCTCCAACACCATAATAACAAAAAATGGAACCAACATGTAGAAAATGCCAAGAAATATAGCCATGTCCATGATGTTTCAACTTTCAAGTTCCAAGTTTTTAACCTGCAAAACAATGGAGGAATGCCAAATGGGAATAGGAAAAAATGCAATATAGCAAAAAAAAAAAATCAAATTTTCAATTTTCAAGAAATTAAAATGCAACATATAAATAAAAAAATTCATTTTTTTCATTTTTAAACAAATGAAAATGCAACATAGAAAAAAATCATTTTTTTTTCATTTTTCAACAATTTAATTATCAATTTATCCAACCTAGAAGAAAAAAATAAATTTTCATGTTTAAACAAATTAAAAACACAGAAAACAAAAAAATTAAATCATTGGGGATTGGGGTCCTACCTCTTTGTCCTCCAACGATTTGGTCCACGCAGAGGCCTCCTCTCCTCTCCTCTCCTTTCTTCTCCTCTCCTATCCTCTCCTCTCCTCTCTTCTCTTCTTCCACTTTCTCCTCTAGCTCTCTTCTCTTTTCTCTCTCAAACTAAAATGAAAAATGAAATGGGTACAAAGGCCTTTTATCCCCTACCTTACCCTTCCTTTTCTACGGCTGTCGACCAATATATATTTTTTTTTCTTTATTTCTTCTCCGCGTAAATCTGGTCGGGAGCGTTTTTGACGCTCGAGAGTGAACACTCCCTCTTAAAAAAATTTCTCCCGAGCGCTCCCTGAAACGCTCTCGAAAAAACAAGGAGCACTTTTGACAGTGCAGGGAGAGCACTCCCTTTGCACTCCCAAAACGCTCTCGCTCGGAGCGCGTTTTGGGAGTGGGATCGAGAGGGGGGGGGTGGGGGGGAGCGCTCCCCCGCAACCCTGGTATGGGACATAAGCTAAGCTCACATTCACCACTATCGGGAGTGTTTTGGGAGCGGGATCGAGAGGGGGGGCGCTCCCCTGCAACCCTGGTATGGGACGTAGGCTAAGCTCACATTCACCACTATATAAGATATTCTAATCACTAAGTGGGATAAGAATTGCACACATTTGCATTGTTTGGTTGACTTGTTAATCCCAAATATTAAGTAATTATTGATTTAATGGTGAACCTTCATATAGATTCTCTCTTCACATGGATGGAGAGTTTTAGCAAGGGAAGAAGTATACATTTAGTAGAATATATAAAAAATAGAGCATCCCTTGATAAAATTGAGGGGCTCTAGAGCTTACCATTGATATTAGGAAATTTGGACCCGCTCACAATGTTGGACACATATTCCTCTGAAATTTTGTGTAACTATAAATATTTAGAACTATATTATGTAATGACTTTTATTTAATGAAAGTTATTATTTTTTTAGCCAACTAAACAAATAAAAATAAAAAAACTATAAATACTTAGAAATTTGAAACTTTAAAAATCCCGAAAATGAGTCATCTTCCTATGTATTAAAAAATAATTCACACAAAAGGAAATCAGTTTCGTGAAGTGATTTCCTACTTGAGCGTTTTTCCTAGTTCCATCAGTGTTTAGAAGTTTAGTTTTCTACTTGTATCCAGACCATATCATACGTCTTCCCCGCTCAACAACAATTCCCCTTTGTGTGCCCCTTAGGTCTCTTTTTGTCATTTATCTATGTGAAAAACCCTAGTTGTTTCATCTATGCCCATTTTTATTTCTTTATTTTCGAAATCCGTTGCTTTCGTCGGTAACCTTCTCTTCTTTTTGCATTGTATTTTTATAAGACATTGGTCTTCCACATTGTATAGCCATCATTGTACTCAACAGTGCCTTTGACCTACTTTGTGGTCATCAATTAGACATAAATATAATTATCTTATCTCTACTTAGCTTAGTCAAATTTTCTTTACATTAATAAAATATAATTATCTTAGTCGTAGTCTAACTAGATTGCTTTTCTGCCCTGAAAATCATGGAAATTCCAGTAAGATTTTAAGAAAATCTGGCAGGGATTTTTGTAAATCCACGTTATAACTATCAAACTTTAATATTTTGGGTGCTTTAGAGGTTTTTGATCGTGCTGAATCCATTTCCACCATCAAAATCATGATTCAAACACTGTTACTGTAAGATTTCTTAATTTTTTTTGGCCCGGATTCCGGCCAATTTTGGCCGTCCGGGAAATTCCTCCATCTTGTTAGACAACTCCATTATCTTATCTCTACTTAGCTTAGTCAAATTTTCTCTACATTAATAGTTCCCATTTTTTATCCTCTGTGTCATCAGAAACCCTAATCCCTCTTGACGCCATATGTGGAAAAACGGCTCTGCTCAACTGATATCTTTTGTTTGCGATTTTCCAATCCCGTTGACTGTCCATGACCTAGTGACACCTGTCAGTTACAACCTGAGCCGAGATTTTCTCTTTGTCCTCTTGGAAAGTTATGAATCTTGCCACTATTGTTAAAGGCTATGGGATTCCACCACTTATATCTGGTCTATTTGCATAGTGTCCATTGCTCATTAGATTTTTGAAGGAGTCATTGCTTCAGGCTTTCATAGCCATATGTTTACGTTTCCATTCCGCACCACATACACGCACACCTTTTTCGAAGGCAGTGATAAGTGACCTCACGTTTTTCGCCATATGCATATTCGTTGACAAAAGATGTCGCATCAGATCACCGCCCAAAACTTTGTCTATGTAGATCTCTCGTTGTCCAGACTGACATAACGATTGATTGAGCTGCTAGCATTTTAACTTCTCGCACTTTGGAAGAGCTAGCATCAAATGAATGAATGAATGATATTTTAACGTTCACGAGACTGAAAATAGTCTATGGGACCACCAGCTTCCTTGTTTTTTGCCTTCTGTAATTCAATCCTTTTCTTACTCAAATTGATGATGAGCTGACCCAACCTTCTAACAGTTCCATCACTGAAAAGACAATGCCCCGGAATTGATGCTAACATACTGTGGTAACCGTCCTTGATGTCTCTGAAAGCGTCACATTCCAAAATGAAATGTTTTTATGATTGCACTGCCCCAGAGGTGTAAAAAGTACATACCCTTTCTTCCCAAGCTTTTTTAGGTCTCTTCCATCGTCCCGTTTCACACTGAAGTTGATGTGAATTTGTTCTTAATTGAGCAAAAAGAACCTTTGCTCTCCACGGAATTCTAGCTCCAATATATTCTTTTTGTTGGAGATCACAAGTCGGGTTGAATTCCTGAACATAATACTTCTTCTTTCCACCCAACTCTTTTCCCCATATACCCTTACGGAACTTCTCTAGCACAAAAGTCTTTAACTCCTTGCTATTTGTGGGACATGCATTCAGGTAAGTATTCCATTTTTGCATTCATTTGTTGTTTTGTCTCATCCATGATTTCTTTCTTTCACTCATACCTTCATTGAAGATAACTTTCGACCATCTACCTCCTTCCATTTGCTCAATTCTTTTTAGATACCTTATAAGACGCACCATGGCAATTGCTTCGATGGGCGCTGCCCCTGTTTCACTCAACATTATCTCATAGGGAACTGAACTTTTTATTTTGAACTTGCTCATGATCAAGTGTTTTTTAATTTTTTCAATTTGTTTCCATTTTGAAACAGGGATGCTGCTAGCCCACAATTCACACCCATATAATATTACTGGACAAACTATTAGTCCAAAAAGTACTTTGATCGTGTTCCAATCCCATAACTCTGCCTCTCTACAACTATTTTGAAGTGCATATAATGCTTTCCACCCTCCTAAAATTATTTTCTTTCTGCAATCCTCCCAATTAAGCTTGTTTTTGAAATCGATCCCAAGGTATTTTTATTCATTTACTTCTTCAAGAATGTTGCCTTCAAAGAGGAACGTATGCTGGCTTTGCTTCCTTTTATTAGAGAAAATCATTATTTTGGTCTTACTGGTATTGACTTGCATCCCCACGGCTTTACAAAAATGCTCAAGGGCATATAGGTGCATCTGCAATCCATGGGCTGATTTAGCAACCAGCACAAGATCATCGGCATATAGAAGAAGCTTTAGTAAAGCAGATGTGAAATGTATATTTTTCTTCACTATTGCGGTTGTGATAGTTCATAGAACAAATGATCCCCAAAGCATTTTATATGAGGTGCTTGGTGTGGTTAGCCCCTTTCACAGGGTCCTTGCTCTTATAGAGACATTTTAGATTTTTATTTTATTTTTAAATAAATGGATTATTATTGTTGTAGAGGTTTTGTTTAGCTAGGCTTTAGTTTTGATTTCTATTATTTTTATTGTCTGTAATGATGATTGGCAAAGAGAATTGCCCAGGGTGGTTCAAAAATATCAAACACATATTCATAATGGTTTTTGTAATGACAGATCTGAAGAATATACCACTAGAAATGTAGAGAGGACAAATGATCTAACAAACCTACATTTGACAACTAGTAAAACTATTAGTAAAATCTAGGGTTGAAGGATGATGACCTTATGGCCTTAGCTTGTGAGATAAAAACTATCATACATGACATACATGCTAGTGGAGTAAAAAGGACTTTCTACTCACAACCCTCATTAAATCTCTTTACCCTACATACTATCACTACCTTGAATCCCTACAAGCTAATGACCAACTAAAGTTTGTTATATTTGAATCTTTAGTGGATAAAGTTGTAGAACGTGAGAATTCCTTTGGATAGAGGAAGACATCAACCTAGCCCACTGGAGAGATCATGTGCCTTGCTCAGAAAGGAAAGAATCAATCGCCTATTTCTTCTAAAGTAAATAATTGTAAAAGAGGACGTGGAAGAAAGAATTTTAGAGGCAGGAGGGGTAGACACTATCCATGAGAGAGATTTGATCTTCATTGTATTTGTTGTGGTAAAGGAAAAGATAAAAAACAAATAAGATCAGAAAGAAGACAAAAATAAAACTCCATATCCATTGAAAGGTAAAGCACTTGAATTTGCTCATTACATTGTTGTTCATTACAACATTGAAGTAGCTGAATATTTATTTTACACTTCATTTGCTTCTTGGAAAGTTTCTTGGCTTTTTGACAAAGATGCAACATGCCCCATTCCCTACTAGAGAGACTAGTTTAAGATTTCAGTGATAATGTAGATGGTATAGTTTATTTTGTATATAAATCATGTTTCAAACCTTTGAGAATTGACACTGTTAGGCTTAAATTGCTTAGATTCCTAGATTTTCTTTTGCATGATGTGTTCTACCTTCTAGAGATGTGAAGGAACTTGTTGTCCCTTGTGCACATTCAACATCAAGGCCACTCCATTCATACATTTAATGGCAAAGTTGAGATAAGGAAGGATTTTGACAATGCGGTTTTCAAGATTGGAGTGGGGGATGAATGATTGTTGAAGTTGAAAAGGAAATTTGCTCATACACAAAATTATTCATATCTCTTTCATCACGATGAAGGTACATTTCCATCTATTATTCTATGGCATGCTAGATTTGGACATATTAATTATTAAAGTCTTTGTTTGTTGAAAATGAATAGTGTTTTCGTCCATGTGGTCTCAGATAGACGATGATCGGTTGTAATGTAAAGACACTCCTAGATGTTAAGTCACTGGTTAATGTCTCTGCCCTGTTCATGTGTTATTCTAGGATATAACCATGATGTAGCCTCACCAATTCCGATCTTACAAACAAGCAAACAAAAAGGAAAATGAATGGTGTTTTTGGTTTGCCTACTATTCCTATGAAGCTGAAGCAATGATAATCTTGTATCCATGGTAAACATAACAAAAAACCCTTCCATTATTCCTCTTTAAAAGCATGTAAAAAAATTGGATTGATACATTTTGATTTGTATGGCCCCATGCTTGTTCCATCTACTAATGGAAATAAACATGTATTTTACTATTTTGTTGATGGCTACACCAAGACGTTGGGTGTACTTGTTGAAAGATAAATCCGAAGCTCTTGAAACTTATAAAAGCTTTCATGTATGGATTCAAAATGAAGCACAATCACATATTGGCTCTCTTCATATTGATAATGGAAGAGAATATACATCTAATGTCTTTGAAAACTATCTTCGCAAACATGGGATTCAACATCAAACCATAGTTACATACAATCCTCAACAACAATGGTGTAGGTGAAACATTGAACAAAACTATCTTAAATATGGTTCATTCCATGATGTTTTTCGAAAATGTAAAGTTGATGTTTTACGCTGATATGGTTTTATCTACTTAGTATACGTGAAAAATAGGTGGCCATCTCATGCTCTTAGAAATAGGACTCCCTATCAAATGTGGTATCGTTGCATTCCTTTTAGTGAGGCATGTTAGAGTCTTTGGTTCAACTTGCTATGTCTTGATTCCTAATGAGCAAAGAAACAAGCTTGATGCAAGGAGTTGGAAGTGCATCTTCTTGGGGTACTCAAATACCTCCAAGGCATATTGACTTTACAACGAAGCAAACAAGAAGTCTATTCTTTCTAGAGATGTATTTTTCTTGAATCTTCCAAGAAATTAATGAAAACTTTGTTTAATGGTAGCTTGATTGTTCAGATAGATTCACTCATATAAATACATATTATGAATTTGATAATGAGATTCTACATCTTGAAGGGGGGATCCCTATCTTGGATTAGTGTTTGGAATCTATTTTTGAAGCACCATCTCCCCCTCATCAAGTTCTGACCACTTCATCAGATTAAGAAGACCCATTGCATGATGTGATTGTGAGTATCGAAAGGTTGAATCTTGATGTAACACCATCTCAATCAGTGGAGCGACCCTGACTATCTTATAAAAATCCACCAAAATAGCTCATCAAAACACTTGAAAGTGTTCATCTTGATGAGGTTGGAAAGATAAGAACAAGAGGTTCCATTAGACAAGGTGAAGGTGACGTAGATAATTCTCATTCATGTGATGTAGATGATATGGATGTTTGATATGATTGTGAATTGAATCTATCTACTAACTTTGAACCAAATTCCTTTGAAGAAACTCCTTCTCATGATAAGTGGAAAGAAGCAATGCAGGAGTATGACATTATCATCAGGAATGGGACATGGAAGTTGCAGACCCTCATTAAGAACCAAACCAAATGGATGCAAATGGGTCTTTAAGAACAAACACAAATCAAATGGCTCACTTGACAAGCACACAAGAAGGCTCGTGGTAAAAGGATTTGCACAAAAAGAATGCATTGATTATAAGGAGACTTTTGGCCACACATAACAAAAGGGGCCACCATCCATACTCTCTTTGCCTTGGCAGCACATAATGGATGGAAAGTTCATTAAATGGATGTGAAGATTGATTTCTTGAATGGAGACTTGAAAGAGAATGTCTTCATGTCCCAGTGGAAAGGTTTTGTTGTGAAGGGACAAGCACGAGGAGTAGATAAAGTCATCAAATCCTCATATGACGTAAAATAAGCACCACGAACTTGACTGAAAAATTAATTGAGTATCTTTTGAAATTGAATTTCAAGCACATTAATATTGATGATGCAACTATGATTTTTAATAAAGTTGGAAAAACTGTTGTATATCTTGTACTGTATCTGTTGGTGATAGGGAACAAATAAAGCTCTTTTGCATCCATAAAGAAATAGTTGAAGAAAGTTTTCAAGATGACAAATTTGGCACATCTTCACTACTACTTGGGCATTGAAGTGAATCAACATCCAAAGTACATATTCATCTCCGAAAAGGAGTACATTGAAGAATTTTTGAAGAGGTTTGGCATCGTTGAATGTAACCCTCTCTCTACTCCAATGGAACATAATTCAATACTTAGCACTTTCCATCTTACATTACAAGCCATATTCCACCTCCATTCTTTGGGTTCAACTGACCATTGGTTCTGGAATTTGGCACCCATACGTCCACATACTTGGGTAGGGCCTGAAACTTTGCCTTGGGAGGTTTATGCAGGTAAAAGAAAAGGAAAATACATACTATGACCACAAAATAAAATAAAAGAATATCAAAATGAAAAAGATGGCGAGGACATACATGTTAGCATGTGGGAAAAAACCTAACATGAGCTCTACCTCACTCATTATGGCCATCACTCGGTTCATCAGCACATGTTTCTCCGTTACATCATAAAAAGGAACCCTTGCATTTCCCAATCTCGAAGGGAAATGAATAGCCTCATTATGAAGGGGTAATACAACTGCTATACATTGTACAAAGAAAGCTCTAACCCTTTGAGCTACGAGCAGTAATACAAAAAAAAATCAACCAAAAGTAAAAGGTGCACAAGGGGAGTGGAAAAATGAAGTTTGAGTTGGTAACTCATGCATCCACAATTTCTCCCTCACATCTATACACACATGATGTGGATCCCCATCATGTTGGTCCTTTTAACCATGGCATTTGGCCATGAAGTCTTCTCCCCTTCGTACCATCATTATTCACTAACACCTACTTGATAGAAGGGTGGATTGAGTAAATTTTACTTCCCTTTGGCGGTTGTAAACACCTAATAGGGTTTTCCTTTAGTCGCTCCTACCTAGGGAGGAAACACCATTGCGAGTTCAAGGCCCTAAATTTGTAAAGGAAGTCTCATTTGAAGTATTAAATAACCCTTTAGATTGAAACTTGGTTCACTTAGATGAAAAAATTATTATTGTACCTGACAACTATTTGTCTTCAGTAGACTTTATGTTGTAGTTATCAGGTGGTTCTGCAGCCCAGTCTTTGGGCACCTTACCCATAGGTACCCAAGCCCTTTGAGACTTTATGTCGTAATTGTTTGGTGGTTCTGCAGGCCAGGTTTTGGGCACCTTACCCGTAGGTACCCAAGCCCTTTGAGAAGTATATTGGCATCCATAGGTGAAGCATTGAGAGCCTTGGGTCTCCTAGCAGTAGCAACACATCACATCTACCCTTGGACACCTCCTACACCCACGACATTCTGCCACCTTGCACTATACTTGATGATTATTTAGGACGATGCAGTTGGATCAACATGCCCTTTGTTGGCCTTAGCGCTCTCTGAATGATGGTAGCTAATCCAAAGTCCAAATGGGGATGGTCACACCTTCAAAGACTTGGGAGGGCTAGTAACACGTAGAAGCCCTCAATGTTGGAGCAAAGATGGACCTTTTGGAGCAATTGGATACCTTGGAGACCACCTTTGATGCCCCAAACTACATTTTGGGGTCCATAGAGGGATTTCGACATAGATTATAGGGCTAACCCTCACATCTTGATTTTTAGAGGCTTCTACACCACTCAGGGCACCTTGAAGCCTCAACACATGCCACATATAGCTCTACCAA
The DNA here is from genome assembly GCA_034641835.2 of Pinus albicaulis. Classification (NCBI taxonomy): domain Eukaryota; kingdom Viridiplantae; phylum Streptophyta; class Pinopsida; order Pinales; family Pinaceae; genus Pinus; species Pinus albicaulis. Next base: position 1,385,854,623 of record CM076582.1, read on the forward strand.
TGGATGATGTCAACCATTCTACGCCTTGCGGCTCACACTTGTGGGCAAATCATGTGTTTTATGTCTAAGCTAGTGGGTTGGCTTGTAAACCAATGCATCATTGTGATTTACTTGAGATTTAAGGGCTTTTAGGCTGATTAGGAACTATTCCTCCTGATATAAATAAAAGAGAGGATCAATTTGTTTATCATCATCACTTGTGAATTCAACCTTCTCTTCTTGAGCATTTCAACCTAGTTTCATATTGGAGAGACGTGATCTATGGAGCAAAATTTTTCTTGGAGCTATTGTCTTGTCTTTAGAGAAGTTATCTTGGATTAATGATTGGATTGTTCATTGTATATTTTCTTGTAAGTGCTTTTATTGAAATTTTTTGATTTCATGTCTAATGTATGGAATAAATTGGTGATCTAGGTTAAATTTCATACCCTAATTTTGTTGAAGATCAATTTATTGGAATCTAGGTCATGTTATTGCATGCATTACTCATAGTGTGATATGTGAATGGAAATCCCCTTGTTGATCTTACATTAGCTCTCCCAAGTGACTTTCAAACCCTCACAAAGGTAATAGTTAGGGTTTTGATGCTAGGGCATCAAAATATCCTTACTCCTTTGCAAGTTTTAGCTAACCTTAAGAGCTCATAGACTCCATCAACCCTAGGACTGGGCACTAGCCATCCTTTGTTGGTGGTCAAATCAAATTTTATCCACAAGCTTTACTCTGTCTCTCTCCTCTCTAAATTTGACCCTCTTAAGGCCAAGCCACCAACTAGGGCATAGAGCAAATTAGCTAGGAGGAGGAATTTCGGGATTTGGCAAGTCTAAATATCAAGGGTAGGGTGGGGCCACAAAATCACCCACTTTGGTAGGCATTCACTCCAATTTTGTCTACAAATTTCCTTTCCCTAGTTGTTTTCCCTAGGGTAAAACCCTAGTTTGGTTTTAGCTTCAACTTGGGGGCTTATTGAGGGTTTCATGTGCCACATGGCTTATTCAGGGTTTCTTGTGCCACATGCTTGTTGAAATACATTGTAGGAAACCCTTTCTCTATACCTTGACCTTTGGCCATCCCAACTCTCAATGTACCAATCAAGCCCTAGGTCTTGTATTCTACAAATTTAGCCTATCTAGGGAAAGTGAATTTCCTTCATCTAGTGATTGGAGCCTTGTACTTAAGCTAAGCCTTTCCCTTAGAGGCCTCTTGGTCATCCTAATACCCTCATACCTATAATATCCCTTATCAGTGACCTCATACCGGGACTCATCCCATTAATGAAATTCCATAAAGAGCAAGGGGTTTTGACTATAGTAATACTGGGCCATTACCCCATCATTGTAGGGAAAATGAATTGCCTTCATCTAGTGATTGGAGCCTTGTACTTAAGTTGAGCCCTTCCCTTAGAAGCCTCTTGGTCATCCTAATACCCTTATACCTATAATATCTCTTATTGGTGACCTCATACCGGGTCTCATCCCATTAATGAAAGTCCATAAAGAGAAAGGGGTTTTGACTATGGTAATACTGGGCCATTACCCCATCATTGTCACTTGGTTTAGTAATAGCCTTGTAGAGTGCCCCTCTCCAAGGCTTGCAAGATTTTGCAGCAACACTACCCATTGAATTTCTCTATCTCTATTTTTGAACTACTCGCCATTTCCCTTCACCAAAAGAATCAATTTAATAGAGCTCCCACTGTAACAAGGTCTACCAAAAGTTCGAGCAAAACCCCTTAGTCACAAAAGTGTCGCCTTGAGGCCAAAACTGCTCCGATACCAAATGTAGGTTTTAATGCTGTAACATTACTTCTTGCAAATAGATTCTTAATAAATTATAAAAGATGCAATGGAAAACACGTACATTAACACACATATTTTACCTTGGAGACCAAAACCGGGAAAACCATAGATATTTTTCAAAATATATTATTCTTTACAATATATATATATATATATATACCATGGCATCTGTAAACTTCCAATTTAGTTACTGTGGATTAGAATACAACCATAATTACTTAACCTAAACTACAAAACCGTGGGTTAAACAACCATGTGCCACAAAATTGCTAAAAGAAAAAACTGTGCTATAAACTGCTAAAAGTCAACGCAATTTTTTTTTCCCATTTTTTGGAGGGTGTCGGTCTATTTAATTGCTTAAAGGATTCAACGTTAAATTATCATCTAGGATGTTTGTAAACTTCGAGATACTACACTATATGTGCAGAGGTTAGATTACTAATGGGCTTCTATCCTATCACTATGAAAGGAAATGACATGGCAAACCGAACCAACTGAAAGAAAACTCATAGGGAACTTGTTTTCTGGACATTAAACTTAAGGAAGATGGTTATAAGGATTTCACAAGACAATCTTATGGCATAGAATAGAAGTTGCATTCATATCTTATTAAAGTGACCTCAAACCAAGGTTGCAAGAAACGTCCTCCCCACCCCCGTTTCTGGCAAAAAACGAAATGGAAACGTGTACCGTACGGCTTGGAAATGCGTTTTCGGCCGTACTGGCACGTTTCCTGTACGGGGAAACGTGCCAGTACGGCCGAAAACGCGTTTCCAGGCCGTACAACTATGTTTCAACTTTCCTTGCCTTTAAAGCGATTTAACTTGGTTTTTTTTGTTTTCGTGCTTTTTAACGTTATTGTAAACGTTTATGGACGCTTGTAGATGGATTTTTAAAGCCTATGGCCCTAGTATTTATATGTGATTCATGGTAATGTTAAATTCTTAAAGTAAAAGTGACATTCTCCTTAATCTTCATTTTCATCCTTTTACTCATCCTTTTAAGATTAAGGAGAATGTCAATTTCACTTCAATTTTTAACATTACCATGAAATGACTCAGGATGTTTGAGAGTGGTTCTGACCTCATTGGATTTCATATACAGAAAGTAGAATTTTAGATCTCATTCAAAATCCAGCAGACTTATCAGTTTTTCAGGATTTCAGGATTGGGTGATTGCAATGTTTCCATTGTATTTTGTCATGTATTAGGGTATGGAACTCATATTTGATCAAGAGCACCAATCTGATATTCCGATATTGCTATTTCCATTGTGTATGTTATCATTCATGAGTAAATGTGTTGTAACTTGTAATAGTTTATGTTTTGAATTTATCATGTATCATGTATGTTTTAAACTTTTATGATTTCACATAATATTTCTTAAATGTCATAAATTCTAATATAAATTTAAATTGTATATATATATACCGCGTTTCCCCATTTCCAAAATTTGGGGAGGACACGTTTCGCTTCGCTTCCCGTTTCGGAAACTCGTTTTCGTTTCCCCGTTTCGTGCAACTTAGCCTCAAACTAAGTCTCAGATTTGGTTCATTGTGAGGGTCAAAACTACAAGAAAAGGTAGGGAAAGGGAAATGATTGCTATGAGGTTGGCTTGTAGCCTCACTTAGTATTAACCCATTATTTTATGACTTGTGGGGATTTAGGATAAAATTAGAGATCATTGAACATGTATAAATTAGAGAGAGATCATTTCTAATCTCTCAACATAATCACTTGGAGAATTCAGACCTCTTAGAAGAATTCACTCTTGTTTCCTTCCTGCCTATTGGAGTATTCTCAGATGCATTTCGATGTTTGGAAGCTATTTTGGATTGTATTTGGAGCTATTTCCTTGGTGAGTGGATGGATATACTACATGTTATCTTGTACGTTCCATTGTTGATGAAATTTATCTTGAAATTGTCTATTGTATGGAATTGCCACTTCTAGATTATGCTTATTTGTGCCCTAAATTGTTGATTTATTTTTTGAAAGGTTATATAGTTGAGAATTACATATGTTACTCATTTTATAACATGTAATGAATGTTCCTTGTGGAGGAATTCTCATAACTCTCCATCAAACTACATTTTCCTTAGAAGTAGGTAAATGCTAGAAATCGATACCTAGGGCATCAATTTTTAGCCTCCTTAGAAACGATTTAGCTTATCTTGAGCATCCTTGACTCCATATGCCCAAAGAACAAGACACTAGTCCAAGTCCTTGGTGATCATTCTCATTTTTCATCCATAAATTTTCCTCTTGAAATGTCAACCCTCTTAGGGCTAGGACGTCTGACTAGGGCTTATAGTGAAATATTTTGGGAAAGGTTTTGTTGGGAATTGAGAGCCTAAACATCCAGTAGAGGGTCTTGGCTACTTGACCTATAAATTTGGTGGGCAACCACTTAAGTTTCCTCCATAAAATCTCTTGCCCTAGGTTTGCCCTAAGAGGGAAACCCTAGTTTATCTTCCTCATCTTGAGGGATTTCTTGAAGGTTGTATGAGCTTAGTACTTGTTGAAGTATGTCATAAGAAGTCTTTTCTGTCAATTTCATTGACCTCGGGAACTCCTATGCCTAAGTGAATTTCACCAAACCCTTGGCTTTGTGCATTGTCTTCCTCAGTCTCTTATAGAAATCGTATTGCTTCTTAGTGAAGCCTTATATATGAAAATTGAGTCTTCCTTAAGAGATTCTAGCCTATCACCTTATACCCTAACTTTAGAATACCTTTCATAAGGTGATCCTATCCTACCAGGACTCCTCCCATCGGTGAAAGTCTATAAAGAGAAGGTGGTTTCGGCTGAGGTGACATTGGGCCCCTACCCCATTGTTAACACTTAGTCTATCTTCTTGTCTTGTAGGGTTGCCCTCTCCAAGATCCGCTAGATTTTGTGGTAACAAAACCAACATTCCATTAGCTTTTGTCAGTGCCTCTAATTCTTGGCAAATGTGTAGACTACGTCATCATCTAAGTCTTTGGTACATTCACTATCTTTACATAGTAATTTGTGCAGAAAGTCCTCTCAATCTCAGCGAAAGAACCCCTATTCCTTTGTAATGCATGGATAAATAAGAGAATGGTTCAACTGCAAGGTAATGTATGGGTAAATGAGAGAATGGTTCAACTAGGGGGTCAATTGGAAGGCTAGTGTACCCAACCACTCAGCGTCCTCCGAATGCGGCATTGGCTTCCTATTTTATCCTTTCTCTATGATCACTTTGAGGTATAGTTTTCTGAGTTCTATTTTTAAATATACATTTTCTTTATTATTCTTTTCATTCTCTTTATTTCATCATTTAACTTTTCCCATGCTTACATTACGAGGACATTGTTGATGCATGTTAAAAATGTGACAACAGATGTAAATTTACTATGTAGTTAGAATAACAGAATTTAGGTAAATAACGAGATATAGTTGAATAACGAGATAACGAAATATGTCTAGTTAAAAGAGGTGGCCCGAGAGGCTTGTATGCACGGAGAGTCATTTAATCAATAAGAATTCCCAGTGTTTATTCTTCAGTTTCCAATTCAGTTATATCTGCTATTATCTTTCTCGTTTTTTGTCTTTCTCCACAACAAGTGGTATCAGAGCCGATCAGAGGAGAACTGTGCCAGCGTTCACTATTCAATCATGCTGTCTGCCTGTGAAAGATTGAGGCCATCCGTCGTGAGAGGAGGCGCCGTGCGTGGTAAAAAGAAGTCGACAAGCCAGAGGACCCTCTGTCTACAGCGATCAGAAGGAGCTATTGAGAAGCCGTGAGTGGTAAAAAAAAGAAGTCGACAAGCCGAAGACTGATCAGAAAGAGCCGTTGACTGTCAATAAAAGGAAGACGACTGTCAATAAAAGGAAGACGTGCATTCTAAAAAGAAATAAAGGAAGAGTCTGAATCGCCGTTTTGCAGAGGTTGTAACAGCCAAGAAGCCGGAGAAAGAGTTGCACAATTCCGTTGCCATTGTGAGAAAGAAAGGAGGAGTCTGAATGTACGATTCCGCTGCCATTGTGAGAAAGAAAGGAGTCTGAATCGCCATTTGCAAAGGTTGTAACATCCAAGAAAGAACAAAAAAATGATTGTCAAACCCACGGTTGCAGAAAAGAGGTATGAAGAAATCATTTTTTTTTGAAGGAAAATCTTATTTGGGCTCTGCAAGCATATTAAAGAATTTGAGTAGGGTTTCAGGAAAAATCTGAATACAGTTTGAGGAGTAGATTTAAAAGAAAGTGTGAAAGAAAATTTGTTGTTTTAAAAAAAAAAATCTGAGTAGGGTTTTTTTTTCTGAGCATTCATAAAATCTGTTGATTTTTAAAAATCTGAGTAGGTTTTTCCTGAGCATTCAGAAAATATGTAAACAAGAAGGGAAATCTTGAAACCCTAGAAGAAGAGTGGAAATTTTTGATTTGTAGAAAAAGGGAAATCTGAAACCCTGGGAAGAAGAAATGGCAAAAATGACAAACGCAAGATTTGAGGTGGAGAAATTCACCGGGAAAAACAATTTTGCTTTGTGGAAACTGAAGGTTAGGGATTTGCTGGTGCAACAAGGGTTGCACAAGGCATTAGATGGGGTAGCTAAAAAAACCAGCAAGCATGTCAAATTCGGACTGGGAGGACTTGGATGCCCGAGCTCTCAGTACCGTTCGGTTATGTTTGGCAGACGAAGTACTCTTCAATATTGTTGGAGAGAGTACAACTGTGGGGTTGTGGAAGAAATTGGAAACTCTCTATATGAAAAAATCTTTGACTAACAGAATCTATTTAAAAAGACAACTGTACAGCCTTTGGATGAAGGAGGGTACAAAAATTGCAGATCATTTAAATGTTTTTAATACGCTTATTTGTCAGTTGTATGATATGGAAGTAAAGATGGAGGAAGAAGACAAGGCAATAACCTTGTTGTGTTCCCTGCCTGAGTCATGGGATCACTTCGTGACCTCAGTCAGTTTGAGCACTATCGATTCATTAAAACTTGAATCTGTCGTGGGTGCTCTCTTATCTGAAGAGGTAGAAAGACAATCTAGCATTGAGACTTCTGCACCTGAAGCCATGGTAGCTAGAGGTTGGTCAAAGGAACGGGGGGAGAAGACAAGAGGTTCTTCCAGATCGAAGTCAAAGGGCGGTAAGAAGAGTAAAGAAAAACGCTGGTACTGCAACAAACCAGGACATCTCAAAAAGGATTGCTAGAAACGGAAGGAGGCGGAACACAACAAGGAAGCAAATCAGGTTGATTCAAGTATGGATGATGAGGTTTTAATTGCTGAAGCACTCCCTGTATGTAATATCTCACAAGATGCTGACTATTGGCTATTAGACTCTGGTGCTTCTCATCATATGAGTCCACACCAAAATTGGTTTTCATCATATGAAACTGTAGATGGTAATTCCGTATTAATGGGAAATAATGCATCTTGTTAGACTGTTGGGATTGGAAATGTGAAAATTAAAATGTATGATGGTATAATTAAAACCTTATCTGATGTTAGGCATGTACCTGATCTAAAGAAAAACTTGATTTCCTTGGGAGTTTTGGAATCGAATGGTTATAAGTTTACAGGTCAGAATGGAGTGCTGAAAGTCTCGAAAGGAGCCTTGGTTGTTATGAAGGCTGAAAAGGTCAGAAACCTGTACAGATTCAAGGGAAGCACTCAAGTCAGTGAAGCAGCGATCGTGTCAGATAAAGCAGAAGAAGGTTCTCGTCTATGGCATCAGCGATTGGGTCACATGAGTGAGAAAGGTCTTCAGGTACTGATGAACCGCAAGCTACTTCCTGATTTGAAATCCTTGAAGTTGGATTTTTGTAAATATTGTGTGTTTGGCAAACAATGTAAACAAAGATTCAAGTCTGGAAATCATAATAGTAAGCAGATTTTGGACTACATTCATTCTAATCTGTGGGGACCATCTCCTACTGTGTCTTATGGAGGTGCCTTGTATTTTTTAACTTTTATTGATGATTTCTCCAGAAAAGTTTGGGTCTATATGTTGAAAAAGAAAGCTGATGTGTTTAATGTGTTTAAACAATTTAAAACAATGGTGGAAAAGAAAACAGGCAAATCAATCAAATGTTTAAGAACTGACAATGGCAGTGAATTTACCTCTTTAGAATTTGAACAATTTTGTAAGGATGAAGGGATAGTTAGACATAAAACTGCTGTTTATACTCCTCAGCAGAATGGTGTTGTTGAACGGATGAATCAAACTCTTATGGAAAGAGCCAGAAGCATGATTAGTAATGCTAATCTGCAAAAGGAGTTGTGGGTAGAAGTAGTATCTACTGCTTGTTATTTAGTTAACAGATCACCTTCGGTTGCAATAAACTGTCAAATTCCTGAAGAAGTTTGGTCGGGTCAGTCTTGTGATTATTCGCATTTGAAGATTTTTGGTTGTGATGCCTATGTTTTTATTCCTAGAAATCAGCGTTCAAAATTAGATCCAAATCAAAATGTTGTGTCTTTGTTGGATATGATTATTCAGTGAAGGGATATAGGTTGTGGGATCCTACTTCACGGATGATAGTCATTAGTAGAGATGTAACATTTGATGGATCATCTCTTTTAAAATCAGATGTTGAAAAAGTTGAACAAAAGCAGGTATCGCTAGGTCAATAGATTCAATTGGAGACTGTACCTTTTCCAGAAAGTCGAAAGGAAGGAGAGACTTCTGAAAAAGGTGGAGAAGCAGAGGAAACTAGAGAAATTCTAGAATCCAGTCAGCAACCAGTCACTCTAAGAAGGTCTACAAGGAAAAGAAGAACACCAAAAAGGTATGAAGACTCTGCTTCATCGTTTGCATTGATTACTGAAGATGGGGAACCATCTTGTTATCAGGAAGCAGTTGATGATGCAGATAGAAAGATATGGAAAAAGGCTATGGAAGAAGAAATGGACTCCTTAGCCAAGAACAATACCTGGGATCTTGTAGAACTTCCTGAAGGGAGAAGCGTTGTTGGGTGCAAATGGGTCTTCAAGTTGAAGAGAAAAGTTGATGGAAGTATTGAAAGGTATAAGGCGAGACTAGTTGCAAAAGGGTATTCTCAGGTTGAAGGTATTGACTTTCATGAGATCTTTTCACCAGTAGTTAAACTTGTTTCTATTCGTACTGTGTTAGCACTAACTGCTTTACTTGACCTTGAGTTAGAACAGTTAGATGTTAAAATAGCCTTTCTTCATGGTGATTTGGATGAAGAGATATATATGGATCAGCCAGAAGGTTTTGTACAAGGTCGCAGCAGAAGATTAGTTTGCAAGCTCAAGAAATCATTGTATGGCCTGAGGCAGTCGCCCAGGCAATGGTACAAGAAGTTTGATTCCTTCATGATGAGCCAGAATTTTATCAGAAGTGAGTATGATCATTGTGTATACTTCAAAAGTTTCAATGGCATATTCATTATCTTGGTGTTGTATGTTGATAATATGCTTATTGCAAGCAAAAGCATGGAAGAAATCAGCAGGTTAAAGGCTCAGCTGTCTAGGACGTTTGAAATGAAGGATCTTGGAGCGGCAAAACATATCTTGGGCAAGGAGATACACAGAGACAGGAAGAATGGTAAGCTTTGGTTATCACAACAGAAGTATGTGGAGAAAATACTTGAAAAGTTCGGTATGAACAATGTGAAACCTGTTAATGTTCCATTAGCTTCCCATTTTAAGCTTTCTTCGGATTTGAGTCCTAGAACTAATGAAGAAAATCAGTATATGTCTCGTGTACCATATGCAAATGCTGTAGGCAACTTAATGTATGCGATGGTATCTACAAGACCTGACATTTCACATGCAGTTGGAGTTGTCAGCAGGTTCATGGAAAATCCAGGGGAAGAACATTGGAGAGCAGTGAAATGGGTGCTTCGGTATTTGAGAGGCACAAGTGACCATTGCATCAGCTTTGATGGTCGTGAAGGTACAGTCTGCGGATATGTGGATGCTGATTATGCAGGTGATTTGGACAAAAGGAGGTCTACTACAGGTTATGTTTTTACTCTTGTAGGTGGAGTAATTAGTTGGATGTCAAAGCTTCAAGAGACAGTTGCTTTGTCCACTACTGAAGCAGAGTATATAGCTGCTTCAGATTCCTGCAAAGAGGCAATCTGGTTAAAAGGTTTGCTTGATGAGATTGGAAGGACGCAGGAGAAAGTGAATGTGTTTTGTGACAGTCAGAGTGCTATTCATTTGGCTACAAATCCAGCCTATCATAGCAAGACCAAGCACATCGATGTAAGGTATCACTTTGTGAGACATGTAATCGAAGGCGGCAAAGTAGTCCTCAAGAAGGTCCGCACACAGGAGAATCATGCAGATATATTCACGAAGCCAGTTACAATAGAGAAGCTGAGATGGTGTCTTGCTTCTCTCGGCTTGCAGAAAAGATGATGAATGGGCATTAGGATTTCTGTTGTCAAGGTGGAGTTTGTTAAAAATGTGACAACAGATGTAAATTTACTATGTAGTTAGAATAACAGAATTTATGTAAATAACGAGATATAGTTGAATAACGAGATAACGAAATATGTCTAGTTAAAAGAGGTGGCCCGAGAGGCTTGTATGCACGGAGAGTCATTTAATCAATAAGAATTCCCAGTGTTTATTCTTCAGTTTCCAATTCAGTTATATCTCCTATTATCTTTCTCGTTTTTTGTCTTTCTCCACAACAATGCAGGCGTGAATACTGGTCCTAATGGCATGGGGCCCTTCACATTATCTACCTTGTCCATAACATCAAAGCTTGAGTTTGCCAATCCTCGTAGAACATGAGCTGATATTAAATTGTATTGTTTTGTAGATCCAATTTGGATCAGAAGTGCCCTTCTAGTATCTTTCTTTCACAGAGATTCTATGACAACCATCGAATTAACATGAAAGACTTGTTTCTGTGGCGAGGATTGATTAGTCCTTATCGCATGATAATATTTAAACTCAAGAAATTCATTCAAATTCCTTTTAAAAATTGTTAAACTCATCAAATTGCAAAAAATATTCTGAAGGAAGCCCAAACGGTTATTATCAGATCAGTTAGGCAAGAAAAGAGGGGTGCACAATAGGTAAATTGGAACTTGACTGTTCATAGAAAATGCCAGAATTGATGAGCAAAACAGTACACATCTGGGCGTCATCACAAGACACATGAAAGCATGCACAAATGGTGCTGAAATGGCTGCATTATGGACCCTTCTGGGGTAACATCTCATCATTTGTCTGATTTTTCCTTGCGGCCCTTCTTCTATCCTTTCTGGCCTCTGCTGGAGCACCCGTAGTTCCATTAGTGTCATCAGTAAGGTTTTTCTAGGCCTATTTTCTGTATTTTATGCCTTTCTGCATTGTCAAAGTTCAAAGAGTCAAATTTTTTCTCCCATCAACATTAGTTTGGAAACTAGCCCTGCTGGAGCACGACTGCTAGCTACGTCAGCCTATTATTGTTATGCATTTCAGTAAAGTGTTCTTTTCTGTGGTATTGTGCCATCTTATTAACATTCACTTAGATCAACTTGACTGTTTTTGACATGTTAAGCTCTATCGAATTACAAAGGAAAACCGATTCCAAAAGGCCAATTACCTTCCTTCACACACATACATACAAGGGCTGTACGCCTCCGGATTTTTTAACTTGGACTCTTTGCATGGAAATGCTCCATTCTAACCACTCAGCATTGTTATTAAAATTGATTGGATGATACCGTTAACTTTCTTCTGTGTGAAGAAGAAAACAAAAAAAACAAACAGTATGTTTTTTTCTTCATTTTAATTGAACAAGATAATAATAAATTGTTTCTCATCCACACCTATAGCTTGTCAATCCATAGAGATTTTCAATTCTTCCATTGAATGTAAGCAAGTGGAGAGATTCTATTGGTTTTGCTTGATTCGAGGTTGAAGAAGAAAACAAAAAAACAAACAGTCAGTTTTTTTCTTCATTTTAATTGAACAAGATAATAATAAGTTGTTTCTAATCCACACCTATAGCCTGTCAATCCATAGAGATTTTCAATTCTTCCATTGAATGTAAGCAAGTGGAGAGATTCTATTGGTTTTGCTTGATTCGAGGTTGCATATGTAATCCGTTACTCTTGACTGGCGTGGTCATTGAGATTCTGGTTGAAGATTCCGTCACACACATCTCCCATATAGTGTGGCACTTGTTCTCCCAACCGAGTGGCACTCCAAATGTCACTGCTACTCTAAAATATTTAAAAGAAAGGTTGCAACAGAAACATTCGCAAGTGCGTATGTTTCATTCCTTGAATTCGGGTAGATTAGAAATTGTTGGAGATTGAATCTTTATTCTACCTTATGGGAGGCGGGCTTATAATTGTGACGGGATATTAGGTCGATTCCTGTATTTTTCATTGCGATTACTTGCGGTTGTCCATAAACACTACGCTGTTTGAAGATACTCTTATTTACAACCCCATGTTGACGACTCCAGGGAATCTTGCTTGTTGCTGTTGAATCTTTTTGTGATGGATTTGATTGCTATAGCTTGCAGGTTGGTATTTTTGTGTGTTTTCAATTTGTTAGTTCCCTCTTCCGTTACACATCATAATCAGTGATCTTGCGCATTGCATATTAAATAATAAATAACAATATCTATGGTATCATTATGATTCATTCACTGCCCTTCTCATGTTTTTTGCTTGTTAGTTCAGGCACCGAGTTACACTTGGGACTTTGATAATTCTTAAACTTTATTCTCATTCAACTTGAGATGGAACTTCTTGCCGTTAACAAATGGACGAATACGTGTGAGAGCATGTTCATAAGTGATCCAATCTTTCCGAGTCAGATGGGACATAAGACAGTGGATGATCATCATTTATCTTGGTATTTGGACTAACTGTAGCTTGAAATAGAGCTAATTGTTGAGAAACAAAGGAAGAAGAGGATGTCGATATGTGATCTAGCCTTTGGGAGGTCAAAGGGGATAGAAGGCAGTGCAATGACATTGGTTCCTTAACTTGGAAACTTGCCATTTGGTAAATGGAACATTTTTGTTGGTGAGGTATCTTTTGAGCAAATTCCTTTATGTTGGACTGGTTTAGAAAATGGTCTGAATGACCAGAGATTTTAAAGAAGAGTTCTAACTGTACGATAGCCTTCAGTAAAGGCTACATTTTCTGATCAAGATATTCTCCTCCAGTACTCCAGGAAAAATCATAGGTTAATGACATCACTGTCATTCCTGCAACTTCACTATAACTTACATTCAATAACATGGGTGAACAAAGGACATGGGAAATGAAAATGCAGGCAATGTAACAAATGGTGAAGGTTGTCCATGGTAAAAGCCAGGTATTAAATCTAGAGTCAGGTTAAGGAATTTTTTTGGTTGGAATACCTTGGTGTTGGTTTTCTTACTTCTCATGTTAGTATGTGTAAATATAATTTTTTGTAGTATATTTCACCACCATTGTAAGAGCCTTCTAACAACTATGTAATGCCCGGTATTAGGTGTCCTAGACTTGTTTGGTCAGACCATGGCCAATCACTTTGGGTTCATCTCTGGTTTCTTTCGTATTGGAGAGGTTTGGAAGGCCTTGGATGGGCTACTCATGGTTATAGAGGAACTTGCATTTTGTAGGGGTGATCACCGGTGTATGGGTTTGTCCAACGCACATTAAGGTGCACCTTTTTCTTACCGCATGGTTATGTGTCTATAAAGTTTTTATGTGGTCTTGGTGTTGTATCTCTTAGACTATTATTATACATGGTAGTCTCCAATGGACAACTTTCTACGTTTCTCGAGGCAATTTATGCCCATGTGTCTATAAAGTTTGTATGTGGTCTTGCTGTTGGTGTAGTATCCCTCAGACTATTATTATACATGGTAGTCTCCAATAGACAACTTTCCACGTTTCTCGAGGCAATTTATGCCCAATGCAAGTTCTCCCGGAAGTCAAAAGGTCAACTTGGTTTCATATTGTTCAGCTTGATGGAAGGATGACATGCCAAACAATTTTTTCAAACAGAGAACGCAATGACAAGTTACAATTGGTCAAAGCAGTCAAACAAGCATTACAAGTTTCTAGGTGGCATAATAGGGGAAGATCTTGACAAAATTTCACATGTAATATAGCAAAATTTCACATGAAGAATCCACATCTCAGTTTCTTCAAATTCCCAAGGATGTTAGAGAACCAACATAGGGGCATGATGATGTGGACAAGGTTGTGACGATGTGGCAATGCAAGGCATAATTTGGCCAAATGAAGCAAGACCCAGATGAAATCAGGTAGAATTACAACAAATCCAAATCCAGGTGGTAGAACTGGCAAAATCATCAAGCTGTTAGAGCTTCAAGCTAGCCATTTGTAAAGTCAAATAGAATGTTCGGTATCTGTGGACCATTCCTCAACTTTTGGACCATTTTCAAACGAAACGTTGACCTCCGAGGGAAATTTGACTCAATTCGACCCTTTGGTGGGCAAGTTTATGAATGTAATTATAATATGTTAATAAAATTACTTGGTCTTCTAGATGACAAGTAAATAATTTCTTCTAAAGGAAGAGTTAATTAGCGGTTAGCTAGCCATTATCTAGCAGTTTTCTTGTGAGATTATTGTCATTAATAAAGAATTTCATTTGCAAACCAGTGTAATATTTTTTTGTATTATGTGAGTTGCTTCTTACTATTTTTTCTTTTCTTGATCTATTGTAGTATTTGTTTTAATCTAATTTAGTAAGATCACACAGAAGCTAGAGGATGGAGCCATAGAGAAGCTACATAGACACATGGAAGGGGAAAACCAGAGAGAAATCCTGCTTTGTCTCTTTGTTGCAGGTGGATTGTTCCAAAGAAGATTGGATTGTTCCAAAGAGGGTTGAACTATTCCAATAGGGAGCTTCAACTAGGAAGGGAATTTGTACTTCACCACACATTCGAACCGAAAGACGAAGAACGCCATGCTAAAGGCTGCTCCTTGTTCGGTTTGAACAATGGAAGCAACATTAAGTCACAAGTGGGGTGATTTCTTGATTTCTTTTAAAAGCCAATCCCACTTTCCTGATAAAGTGTAGGATCAACTTAAAGAGGAGTGTGTTTCACAACCCATTTTTGAGGTAAAGTATTTTTGGCACAAGGTAAAAATTGCAGCAATCACTTTAGTTAAAACATATTTATTTATTTATTTAATGTCTGTTTTAATTTAAGAAATTTACTCGTTGATTTTTCAAATTTATATTATAAACAAGATTATTCACCTTGGGATATAAAAAATAAAGGTAAATCTAAATCAAGCGCTGATAATTTGAGTTGGAATTATTATTTGGATATCCTTATACCTTTGTATCAAGTGATTTTATTGTAGATCTGTACTTTTTACTGGTGGTTACTGAAGAATTCTATGACATTCCTCAAGGTTCTATATTCATACCAAGTAAATTATACATTTGAAACGTTGCACATAGATTTTAGTTTATATTAAATCGCTGATTTATTAATTTAGAGTAAAAAACTACACTTACTTCCAGCTCCAGCTATTATAAAAGTAAATTTAATTCTATAACTTTTCTTAGAACATTGCACCTCGTGGGCATTGCACCTAGTGGGAATTGATCCCAAGAAAACAGAAATACAATTTCCAACATATTATAAATTGCTATTTACGGCTGTTCATATGCTTGGAAATGATCTTTTAAGATCAAACTCACACCTTCCAGCTTCCCCACCCCCAGATTATTGATCTAGGAGTGCTTTGGAACTCATTTGGTAGTCTGTTTGAGTGAAACTACTTGCTGCCACTGCAATTTACTGTAGATTTTACAGTCTGCAGTTACAGAGTAACAAGATGATTTACTTTGTAACCCCTCTTACCAACAATTCAAATTCGAAAATAACTCTAAAAGTGGTTAGCATATTTTTTCTGTATCAAATTTAAGTACTCACATAACATATCTAATATCATTTGGTGTAGTGTATTGCTAGTTTTATTTTTTTGCTACATACAAAAATCAATAGGACAATCGTCATAATTAACTTTTTCACCTTTTCTTGATCCTATTTAATGCACTAGTCTTATTTGGAGTTGGTCGTCATAATTAACATTTTCACCTTTTCTTGATCCCATTTAAGGCACTAGTTTTATTTGGAGTTGGTTGACGTATTTAGTGAAACTCCTCCATTAGCCTTTTAGAAGGAATATGGGCCTAAAGAGCAGGGGTTCAGATCGAAGTGTCAAGGGAACCTTACCCTGCGTGTGCCATCCTAGCAGGTTATGCAGACCTTTGCAACCCTACTAATTGGATCAGTAACTTATCTTAAATACGAATGATTCTCATATGTCCTGTTTGTGTTGCTTCAAGGTAGTTAGTGGTTGAGGAGTTTTAAAGAGTATACTTATTAGGTTCAATGTTTGAGTCTAAAGCCACTGACATGATAATATGCTATCTTGTATATGGTTTCTAGTTTCACAGCAAACCTTTCTAGCATCATGAGGCTCTGGTAATGAAATATTATCTTCATGAGAAGATTATACTTTATTACTTACGGAAATAGCATACTTTCCGAATGGCTGCCATCTTAACAGCTCTATTAAGGCTTGCTTAAGAACAGTAACTAAGATGTAATATAACAAGTTGCCATGTAATTGATGGTTAAGTTTAGCCTATTGCGTGTATAATTACAAATTTCCTATTTATACAGCACGGAAAAACAAAAACAAAAAACATGAACTATAAGATAAGATAATTTTATCGATGTTCAACGGAACGGAACTAAAGAGTATGGCAAGCCACAATAGTAATTTTGGGGTACCGAGGCAACAACAGAATCTTGAAAAAGAAAGAAACATACAATATATGAAAATTAAAATGAGTGACTATAAAGTAAGAAGGTAAACACTAACATAGAAACATTTTATTCTATTTGAAGTATATGAAAGGTGAAAGGAAGAACATCCCATCCATAATTGTGAGTCTATTTAAAGCCTGATAATGTCCTCTGGCGAATGCTTTGGACAGATATGGTCCACGTGGGTAATCCTGGGAGGAGTCTGGAAGCAAACAGCTGGAGCTCTTTTAACATTTGAAGCCATATAGAAATGTCTGGTGAAGATGTTTTGGTTAAGATCAAACCCTTTCAGCTAAATTAAAAATAATTCCATTAAAGAATTATCAAAAGACTCTTAGGTTTGCAAACACGAGATGAGCCCTCAGAGTAAATTATTGCTTCACCTCTAATCAGTGGAGTCTCATGGTTTTGCTAGGTGGAATTTCATCGCTCATGCTTCATATTCTAACCAATATTGTTGAGTATGTGCCACAGTGCTGCTCCAGCACTGCAGTGGATATGATTCAAGATAACTTGCTCCATATTCCGCAATCTAAGCTATAAAGTGTGCACAAAGACAAAAGCTCCACACGTACTGCAGAATCAAACTCACTTGGCTTTGGTTAACTCTGACCTAACCATGGTCATGAGTTGTCTTCTATCCCATTTATCCTCCTGAAGGAATGCCCTTCTCAACTTCCTATTAACTTCGTCACCCATTTCCTAGGAATAACGGACTCCATCTGGAGTTGCAACCAATCTAGAGATCGAGGAATATAATCATCATCCAGTGCGTGTGTGTTTTTCATCATTAGCAAACAAGGTTGATCAAGTCAATAACTCA
Organism: Pinus albicaulis; assembly: GCA_034641835.2. NCBI lineage: Eukaryota > Viridiplantae > Streptophyta > Pinopsida > Pinales > Pinaceae > Pinus > Pinus albicaulis. Next base: position 1,385,872,023 of record CM076582.1, read on the forward strand.
CATTATAATTATTGAAACTAAGTTCAGTAAAAAAACTGCTTGGCAAGTTTGAACTTTGTTGTCACATGTTTCAAGAAGCTTCTAAAGTTGTATTTGAAATTAATAAAACTGAACTGTATCATATGAATGGCAAGCACGAGTTCTTAAATTTACTTTTGAGTTGATTTGTCTAAACTTTTTACTGTGAAATACTAGAAATACTCAAATTTGGGAATACTAATATATTTTGAAACAGGAGTGTCACCTGGAGAAGGTACCGGTGCAACCATGTCAGATGATGAGGATGATAATGCAGATAGTGACACCGATCTTTATGATGGAGGTTTAGATGGTGGGCATGATATTGTCGGACTTGGGCCCCTGATACCCACTGAGAGTGAACGCTCTCTTATGGAACGGGTTAGACAGGAGCTCAAGGTAGACTTGAAGCAGGTAATTTAACAAGTATTTGTGGATTTATGCATTTTGCAAGAATCTGTCATTGCATGAACTCACATGTAGTCAGAGAATTAAAAGCAATAAAAGTTCGGATTTATGTTTGTTATGTGTTAGTCGTCATGGTGTAAATAGAGTATGTGATGTATGTGTCATGTGATGTTAGGTGGGCATTGAATCCTTTTGTTTGGTTGTAAATTTTATGCAGGGATACAGAGCAAAAATTGCAGATGTAAGAGAGGAGATCTTGCGTAAGCGCAGAGCGGGAAAGCTTCCTGGTGACACAACGTCTCGGTTGAAGGATTGGTGGCAGTCACATTCTAAATGGCCTTACCCAACTGTAATTGATCTTATCCTGCTTGATTGCATTCATAGACACTTATCGTAAACAATTGCTTACATATCTCGATTCTGGATCACTTGATCTTTGTATTTGTATATCTGAATCAGCGAAGTTAATATACACTCACGAGTTCAATAAATAATTTTCAGTCATATACATAATACAGGATAACAATTTCATTTAAGGTGCATAGATTTCATTCAAGATATTTACTGGGTTGTCTGGTTTTAGTTCAGTGATGCTATGTAAAGAGGTACATGATAGGATTTATTATATAATGGACAAGGCAAGATTCTCGAAGGTGATATCACCCCAGTGAAAACCTTGATGAACCCTGCTCACTGTTTGGGGCACTTTATTATGTTTTTTCAGGAAGATGAGAAGGCGAGACTTGTACAGGAAACAGGCCTGCAGCTGAAGCAGATCAATAACTGGTTTATCAACCAGCGCAAACGTAACTGGCATAGTAATCCTTCCTCATCCACCACTTTAAAATCCAAGCGCAAGAGGTATGATATACCCGTTGTAAAAGATTTTGATAATCTCTAATTAAAGTATTACAACAAGATAAAAATCTGAGAGGTATTTGTGTGCTGCAGGTGATGAGGCTTTGATAATACTTACAGTAGCAGATCAACTCGTTTCTTAACTACACCATACGTTATTGCACAAACAGTTCACTAACTCTCACTTGAGTTAGGCGCTACGAGTGGAAAGATGTGTTTGTGCTTGTAGTCTAACAGAGTACTTAAATTAGGAGAGAAGCTTATCAGATTTGCATGAGGAGAGATGGAAGCATGGAAGGCATAGTCAGTCCAACAGTGAAAATTTCATTGAGTTTTAGAACAGAGCGCTGCAGAGCAGAGGAGAGAAGTTAAAGTTGAGAGTATCTTTACACCATATATTAAGTTCACAGCCCACAGCATAATTTGGCAAATGCCTTGATGATCATCCTCAATCATAAAGTTACTCGAAGCGAGCAGCTAAACTAATGCATCCTATACATAGAGCCTGAAGCTTTTAAGGTCCAACACAACACATATGTTTCCCTATTTTTTTTACATGCATATGTGGAATTGATGGATGACCCCTAAACCAATTCCAACCTTTTTCTTTATCAATAAGAAGTGACAGTTCCCAGATGTATAAGAATCTTTCACCATCAAATTTAATATGCGAGCTCAAATTTTTCTTATATTTTCTAAAGCCCCTGTTATTTCTTTGAGTCTGGTATTCTGTGCCACTTATGTGGAATTCACCACCTTTAATGTCACAGTTTCCTACAAGTGACAACTAGCATTCCCATCACTAGCTGCTCTGGTGGTATTTTCTTTCATGTTAGTCCAACTTTCTTATTGGGCTGTATTCATCCATGTTTGGAATAAGCATCCTTAAGAAAGAGAATAAATTTAACCATATAGCTTTGTATGAATAGCTTCAAAAGCCTCTTCTATCGACATTTTTAATGGCACATTGTCTTCCCACAATTTATGCAGGGTGCATCAATTTTCTTATATTCGGTATCCTTCTCATTATAATATCCATTAGTATTTAACAAGAGTGCCTGGCTGGTTGAACCTTAAAAACTTGCAATAATAATCTGTATCCAATAGCAGAAAAAGAAAACAGAGTGTTATGTATGGGGTGAGGTTTATACAATGTTTGAATAATAGTTTAATTTTGAAGTGCGTTAGCTGATATTAACAAATGGAAATCCAATGCTTGTTTGAATGGTTTAGGTTCTGGAGACATTTCTAAACGGTAGTACATCCTACATAATTTTAATGCTATTTGTGATTCCTTATAAAACAGAAACCCTTGTTTTAAAAGTCCAATCATTTACAGGCTTATGTGTAGAACATCTGATAATATTTCGTGATGACATTGTTTTGTATATGAGCTTGGGAATTTTTTTTATTTTTTACTGAATATTTTAATTACCTAATCTTCAGTACATATTTTGTGGATTAGGATTCTAGGTTGGATGTTAATATCTGCCAGAGTTTCGTCAGCAGTTTGAATAGTCTAAGTTTATTTGTAGCTGCATATCTAATGTTCAATATTTACTATTGCCTCCTCGGTCGTTAGCCCACTCATTGATCAGGATTCAGTACATATTGATGGCTAACCCAGTCACCCCAAATTGCACCTGAATTAGCATTCTATGTTGTGTCAGCAAATAAGCTATGCTGCACCTATATTGCACTCATGAATTTTACTATTTTCATCCATATTGAATAACATTTCATCAAAAGATTTAAAAAGCACATCCTATGCACCAGGAAAAGGCATTTCTCGAAAAGAGATTTTACTTTTGACGATTGGGAGGAAACGGCATGTGCCAAAAAGACTTTTTACTTTCGATGATTGGGAGGACAAGGGTTATATCAAGGGACGAAAATTTGTCAATAAATAAGAGGGTTGCCGGAAATAGATCAAATGAAGTCAGGCAAGATCGGTTTGTGAGTCGTTAATGTGCTAAGGTGTTCGTTTTTCTCAGGGCTGCGGTTTTGTGGTCAGAGGCATGCTGTTACCTCAATGACAAGTTCTTAACCCAGTGGACACAGAGCCCTTGATGACTAATTGACCAAGTTTCATGAGCTTCATTTCAAGCATTGCGCATTAAGCAAATCGTAGATGGTGAGGGTGAGGGTGAGGGTGACTAGACGGACATTCTGAGTTTGTATTAAAGTTAGTTTAGTATGAATCAATGCTAAGAAATGGGAAAGCGAGGAGAAATGGGAATGGGGATAAAGGGAGGAGATGGATGGCAAGGGATGTTTTGGAAGAAGAAAGTTGACAAGTACATTTTTAATATTAAGAAGCTCAAAGAAGTGCTCATATAATGTAGAAAAGGTAAGTTAGAAGAGGGGTAATGATCCATATTAGATTACTATATAATTTGTCATTTATCTTGATGTTTTTAGAGTGGATGAAATGAAGGAACTAGCTTACAAGAGTAGTGTTATTGGTGGGACTTAATTTGGAGAATTGAGAGCTGAAACCTTTCAAGATCATTTTGAGTCCTTAAATGATGTTTTTTGAGGGTAAAACTTTATTGCATAGTGTTGGACCTTGTAATGTCGTTTTACACTCAGAGAGCTTTCCAAAAATGCAGATATCGCGGCAATCAAAGTTTGTATGCAAAATTGATGCTTTCCAGAAGTTGACCTACTGCGTTTGACGACCATAACACAAGTGGATGCCATGTCAGGCTCTATTACTCATGGGAAAGGGGTTAGCCACGTGGTGACTATGAAGAAAAGTCTAGAAGGGTCAAAGTTGTAACTCTGGTTGAGAATTGGAGTCAAACCTGACTCTGAGTTGGCTATTAGGCTATTTTATGACCAAACCACTAGGAGGAAACAGGGGCTTTAATCATTTCAAACGTATCTTGTTCCATAGTAGAGCAAGGAATAGGGAGTGTGAGTGGGAGAGCTTAACAGAGGGGGTTTAGTGTTTCCAGTATTAGTTTATCAACCCAAAGGTCTTAGGTGGCTACATAGAGAGTTCTTTCTCCTTTGTACTTTCATTATTTCCATTCCCAAGTAAGAGAGAGCGGAGCAACATCACCTTCCAATGTTTTCTACTATACAAGTTTTCTAGAGGATATCATGTGTTCATTGCGGTTGGTGTATGATTGCTTTTTCTTTATTCTATTTTCTTCGTTCTACTTATACATGCATAAGCATAAAACAATGATGTATTTAGAATCTAAGGAAAATAACTCACAATATAGATTTCAATCTATTTTATCTAGATCCACGGTCAGAAATTGTCTAGTGGAATATCCATGGTTGTATCCAGATTAGGAAAATAACTCATCAATGCATTAGATGCTCCAAATTTTATGAGAAAATGTTTGGTTTAAAATAAATGTTCACATGGAGATTTTTGCATGAAGGAATTGGCAACCAACAAGGTTAATGTCATTTGGTCCACCCCCAAATTTCTTTGTTTTGGCATTGTTTAATGGGTTGCATGTACTCAACCCTGCTTTGGACATTTTGTAGATGTTGTATTAATTGTGTCTACTCTCAATTTGTTAAATTAAGGAATTGATATGTCCACTCTTAATGCCATTAAGGAAATGATTTTGTATGGTAGGTGTTGATTTTTTAATATAAATGGGATGCTTGGCATTTGTAAGCAACAAACACAAATAATCGAAGGTTAAGTAGAGTTATAACATGATTCAATATGTGCATGGTGGACCAATGTTCTTGGGGTTTCTACTTGATTTTGAATCGACCTAAATTGTTAAAAAATACAATCAAAGTTTTGGATCAATGGGAAATCTTATTATTGACATATTTTGGAAATTGGGGGGAAGTTTGCTACATGATTAGATGGTTCTTGATCAAAGTGGAGAGGGTGGATATCTAAGTTAAGATTGATTAATAAGATGTAGAAAATGATTTTGGTGATGTTAAGGATGGCTTTGGAAGATAAGATGACAAAGATTACATGGCTATTTTAATAACGACATCGATATCAATGAGGGCTTGAGGGATTTATAAATAATACTTACTTAATTTGTATAGCTGTTATTAAAACTAGATTAGTTATGGAAAAATTGATTGATTTCAGTGGTTCTTGGGTCATATTGGTTCAATTGAAGGCTTTAAAATAATTATGGCCAATTTTGTATGAAATTGATCTGTTCAGTTCTTGTATGGAACTATATAGTCGATGATGGGGACCACTTAAACCAATTAAAAAATGAGGTGAAACATTAAACCAATGGGAACTCTTAGTGTTGCCATATTTTGGAAATTAGGGGGGAGTTTGCTACAAGATTAGATGGCTCTTGATCAAAGTGCAGAGGTTGGATATCTAGAGTTGCAATTAATTAATAAGAAGTAGAGAATGTTTTTGGTGATGTACATTGGAAGAGAAGATGACAAAGATTACGTGATTGTTTTAATAATAACATAGATATCAATGAGGCTTGAGGGATTTATAAATAATACTTAATTTGTACCATTGTTATGAAAACTAGATTGGTTATGGAAAAGTCGATTGATTTCACTGGTTCCTAGGTCACATTGGTTCAATTGAAGGCATCAAAATAGTTATGCCAACGTTATATGAAATTGATTTGTTAGGTTCTGGTGTGGAGTTATCAAGTCGATGATGGGAACCACTTAAACCAATTAAAAAATGAGGTGAAACATTAAACCTAACCCTATCACCTCCCCGACCAATGCTATTTAAGGAGCTCTCCACCCTCCATTTCACTCACACTATTCATTTTAGCAATTTTAATTTTTTAAGCTAAGTTTCATGGGTTGATTTGGAGAGCTAATTGAAATAGAAGAGTTTTTTAGTTTAGTCAGCAAAGAATTGAATGTGATTGAGAGGATCACAACCCTCACTCCACAAAATTTCTACAAAAAGAGAAAAAAATAATTAAGAGGGCCTAGAAGAAAACCTCCATGAGGCATATGAGTGCAACTACAGGGATGAAAACCTCTCTTAGGCAGCCTAGGGGCAAAACAAAGAAAAAAAAAACAAAATTAAAAATTAAAAATGAAAAGATCCCCAGGTGAAAACTTGCTCTGAAGCACCTAGGGAAGGCATGCAAGTTCAAATCCTCTGCAGAGGAAGCTTGCATGTCTCAAAAGAAAGAAAGAAAGAAAAAACACAAGGAAGGAGTTCTTACACTACTCTTGTTAACATCTCTTTTAAAAGACTCCAGGAAATCAACAGAACCATGACTACATGATACATTCTACAAGTGTATTCCTCTATTTTTCCAGCCACCCATTGCATATTCACACTCTCCACTCACATCCCCACCTCTCTCCATCATCCATCCAACAATAGAATCAATTTTTTCCTCCTCACTGTAACACTACACGAGCAGTCTGTAATGCTATAGTTGTTAGGTCCCTATATTACTAGTATAATCCCTTATTGTTGTTAGTGTAACCCCCTTATTGTTATTATTGTACCCCTTTAACCCGCATATTGTTATTATTTTGCCCTTAAATCATTATTGTTAGGTTGGCTAGGATTACATTATGGCCCCATTGACTCCTATATATAGAAAGAAGGTTTTGTAATTTGTATCATCCAAGAATTGTTCATTCATGTAATGTATTGGAGGTTTCCTCCTCAAAGTGGCTTATTTCTAAGGTGTTGATATCTCTTTCCTTCTATTTTTGGAGTTGGTTTCACAACATTTGGTATCAGAGCTTTGGATTCTAGGGTTTCGCTGCTCCAAACAGGTCATCGTGGCATTTTCGCTATAACTATTTTTCTACGAATGTTCAGAAGCTGGAATTTTTAGAGTGCAAAGCCAAAATCCTGAGGAACATCGTCGCAAAATTTCAGAGCTTGGTTTGCAATATTTTCGAAGATATGATCTGTGGAAGTTAGGGCTTTTCGCAGACTCCTGAATTTCACTTAAAAAGGTCATCGCGGAATTCTCGCTATAACTTGTTTTCTACAAAGTTTCAGAAGCTGAAATTTTTAGAGCGCGAAGCCGAAATCCTGAGGAACATCGTTGCAAAATTTCAGAGCTTGGTTCGCAATAGTTTCAGAGATATTATCTGTGGAAGTTAGGCCTTTTTCAGGCTCCCGAATATCATCTCAAAGAGGTGATCGTGGGAAAATATTCATAACTCTCTCCCTGAGCATTGGATTGGAATTCTATAATAAGTGATTGGAATTACATGGACTGTAGTTTCCTGTCTATAAAGTTCAGAGCCAAAGGAGAAAACAGTGACACATGGCAAGTCGTATAAGTTAGCTCTACTGAACCAGTCCATAATTAGGTCATTGTGGGAGATTTGACATAACTTTGACTTGAAGACTTCAAATCAAGTCAGACCTCTGGCATTTGAAAGAAGCTTCAGAGGACTTCTACAGGGCCGAATTTCATATATTGAGGATCTGCAAGTATAGAGATGAGTCGATTTCAATATCAAGCTTTTCAAAAGCAAGTAAAAGGTGTGTATTTTTTTTCCGAATTGCATAAATCTTGTTTGAAGAATCAAGTTGAATTGATTCCAAGGGCATATTGAAGAATATATATCAGTATTGGATTCTCAAATGGCCCCTAAAAATAATTCAATACCCATTAAGCCTTTAGAAGGCTCTACTATGACTCATGAAAACGAAGAATGACAACATGACATATTAAAATTACAAGAGCAAGTGCAACAAATTTCGCTCTCGCAAAGAGCAACAAAAAATGACATGGAAGTTTTGAAGAAAGGTGTGGAATCTAAGATGGATGGTTTGAAGAATGGCATGGAAGCTAGCATGGAATCTAAGATGGATAACATGGAAGCTAAGATTGAAAACATGAAGAATGATCTAAAAGCAGACATGGAAGGTTTGACAAAGTTGATACAAGAAATGTTTCCTAATGGTGAAAATATAGTAGAGGAAACTCATGATGAGAACAAAATAAATGTTAATCGTGATTTCATAAACTCTAACGTTGGAGGGAAGAACCACCATATTCCAAAAATTGATATGAGGAAGTTTGATGGAAATGATCCTGTAACATGGATACTATAGATGGAGCAATATTTTGATCTCAATAATGTGCAAAACACACAAAAGGTATGCATTGCAACCTTACATTTAGAACAAAATACATTTGTACGGTATCGATGGCTTTGATCCCGTAAAAAATTTGTCACTTGGTCAATTTTTACGGAGGAAATGATAGCACATTATGAGGATACAAAGAGCAACACTTTCTTTAGCCAATTGATAAATCTCAAACAAAAGTGTTTAGTGGAGGAGCACATTAAGGACTTCCAAAAATTGAATATAAGGGTAACTGATATTCCAGAGGAACATAGGATTGATCTCTTCATATGTAGTTTAAAGGATAACATCCAACATGAAGTTCGTGTTTTGGAACCGGATTCATTGGAGAAGGCATTTAGGTTGGAAAGAAAAATTGAATGTAAAATTATGGCGACAAGGAAGACTACCACTCACTTCTATAAAGATGGAAGTGTTGCTACTCTTAGATTTCCACAACCTACAAGGTTGACACCACAACAATTGGAAGAAAAAAGAGCAAAAGGGTTTTGCTACAGTTATGATAGCAAATACACTAAAGGTCATAAGTGTGCCGAGAAGAAATTATTTTACATAGATTGCGAAGAGGAAGAAGAAAATGAACAAGAATCTTCAAAGGAAGAGGATATACATCAGGAACCAGCCCTAGAAGAGGAAGAAGTGAGTTCAACCATATCGTGTAATGCATTGGCAGGAATTACCACTCCTCAAGCTCTCAAGATAGAAGGACATATCAAGAAGAAAAAGGTAATAGTGTTGATTGATTCAGATAGCACCCATACTTTTAGTCATTGTAAGGTAGCCAAGGAATTGAATTGTTTCCTATACCCAGCACCAGAATGTCAAGTGATGGTTGCAAATGGAGGAACTATAAATTTCTCTGGTAATAGTGTTGATTGATTCAGATAGCACCCATACTTTTAGTCATTGTAAGGTAGCCAAGGAATTGAATTGTTTCCTATACCCAGCACCAGAATGTCAAGTGATGGTTGCAAATGGAGGAACTATAAATTGCTCTGGAAAATGCCATAATATCAAGCTCACCATGGGGGAATATGTATTGAATAGTCCAATGCTTTCCATTCCTATGGGAGGTGCTGATGTTGTACTAGGAGTACAATGGTTACAATCTTTGGGGACGGTAGCTTTTAATTTTCAAGAACTTTTCTTGAATTTTTTTTCAGAAGGAAAGGAAGTCGAATTACGGGGTATTGCAGGGAAGCCGAGAAAGATAATAAGCTCTAATGTCATGACAAAGCTTCTAAAGAAAGAACAACGAGGCATAATTGCACAATTATGCTCACTAGAAGTTCCAACATCAAAATCATCTATTTATGCAGATCTCCAACAAGTCTTGGACAATCATTCCAAGGTGTTTGAAACTCCCAAAGGACTCCCACCTATTCGTGATCATGATCATGCTATTCATTTGATTCCAAGAAGTGTTCCTCCAAACATCAGGCCTTACAGATATCCTTATGTCCAAAAGAGAAAAATTGAATGTATGATTGCAAAAATGTTAGAGGTGGGTATAATTCAACCTAGTCAAAGTTCTTTCTCTGCTCCTGTAGTATTGGTACAGAAGAAGGATGGATCATGACGCATGTGTCCGGATTATAGGGATCTCAATAAGCTCACCATTAAAGATAAATTTCTCATTCCTGTGATTGATGAATTATTGGATGAATTACATGGAGCAATTTATTTTACCACGTTGGATCTTCGTTCAGGGTATCATCAAATTAGAATGAAGACTGAAGATATTCCAAAAACAACATTTCAAACTCATGAGGGTCATTATGAATTTTTGGTCATGCCTTTTGGCCTTACCAATGCACCTTCTACATTTCAAGGGTTGATGAATTCCATTTTCAAACCCACCCTTAGAAAATTTCTGCTAGTATTTTTTGATGATATACTAATCTACAACATGTCTTGGAAGGATCATGTTAAACATGTTGACAAGGTACTCAAACTATTGCAGGAGAAACAATTATATGCAAAAACATCCAAATGTTTCTTTGGAGTACAAGAGGTGGAATCTGGGTCATATTGTATCTCACGAGGGTGTTAAGGTAGACCCTCACAAAATTAAATCCATTAAGGAATGGAAAGTCCCCACAACCATAAAGTAGTTGCGGGGATTTCTCGGGTTAACGGGGTATTATCGCAAGTTTGTCAAGAATTATGGGAGAATAGCAGCACCTCTAACAACATTATTGAATAAAGATGCATTTTCATGGACTCCTGAAACAACTAAGGCCTTTGAACATCTTAAAGAGGCAATGTGCCTAGCACCAGTCTTAGCTACGCCAGACTTCACAAAAACCTTTATTGTGGAATGTGATGCCTTAGGGAATGAAATTGGTGCTGTTTTAATGCAAGAAGGAAGACCCATTGCTTTTGAAAGTCGTCCAATCAAAGGGAAGTATTTACATAAACCTATTTATGAGAATGAAATGTTAGCAATACTGCATGCACTAAAGAAATGGTGAACTTACCTAATGGGAAGACACTTCAAGGTAAAACTGATCATGATAGTCTTAAACACTTTTTGGAACAAAGACTATCTTCAGAAGAGCAGCAAAAATGGGTCACAAAGATGTTGGGTTATGACTTTGAAATAACCTACAAAAAGGGAAGCTAAATGTTGTTGCAGTTGCACTCTCAAGAAAGAATGAAGAGGTGGAAGCATTGATTTGTGCCATTTCTATTATCAAACTAGATTGGATAACCGAAGCAAGAGATGAATGGAAGAAGGATGAATAAGTGTGGACACTCATTCAAAAGTTGCAGTAAGATCCTAGTATATCTGATACATTTAGTTGGAAAAATGATTTCTTATGGTACAAATATCGCTTATATCTTTGTAAGAATTCCCAACTAAAACAAAATATTCTTTTGGAATTGCACACTTCTCCTTTAGGAGGACACTCAGGATTTTTAAAAACTTATCACAGGGTGAAGAAAGATTTTTTTTGGGATGGCCTTAAATATGATATTCAAAATTTTGTGGCAGAATTTTTGGTTTGCCAGCAGAATAAAGTTGAGACAATTAAGACCCCGAGACTTCTACAACCCTTATCCATTCCAAGTCAACGTTGGGAGGAGATTTCAATGGATTTTATCACAGGTTTACCTAAGTCCGAAGGAAAGAGTGTCATCATGGTGGTAGTTGATAGATTTACCAAGTATGCACACTTTTGTGCATTATCTCATCCATTTAAAGCAAGTACAGTTGCTACTACATTTATGGACAGAATTCAAAAGCTACATGGAAGCCCAAGGGTTATTGTGAGCGACAGAGATCCCATTTTTAATGGAAATTTTTGGACGGAGTTATTTTCTTGTTTGGGTACTCAATTAGCTCATAGCTCATCTTATCATCCTCAATCTGATGGTCAAACTGAGATAGTAAATAAATGTTTGGAAGGATATCTTCGTTGTTTTGTATCTGATAAACAAACACAATGGGTCAAGTGGTTACCTCTCGCTGAATGGTGGTATAACACTTCCTTCCATACCGCAGCAAAAATGACCCCATTTATGGCACTTTATGGATATCATCCACCATCCATCACATCATCTTTAAGGGAAAATTCGAAGGTTCAAGCAGTGGAAGATCACATCGAGCATCAGCAAGAAGTTCTCCAACTCTTAAAGGATAACCTGAATTTGGCACAAAATCGAATGAAACAACAGGCAGATCAACATCATAGCGAGAGAAATTTTGATGTAGGAGATTGGGTATTTTTACGGCTACAACCATACAAACAAATGTCCCTCAAGCAAGAAAAGAAGGATAATAAATTATCGCCAAAGTACTATGTTCCTTACAAGGTGTTGCAAAAGATTGGTACTATGGCATACAAATTGGAGCTTCCTGCTTCTTCGCGAGTACATCCAGTTTTCCATGTTTCATGCTTAAAGAAGGTTATAGGTGAAAATCTTCCAGTTCAAACAATATTGCCAGAACCTGATGAGGAAGGAAAAATCATATTGGAACCAGAAGCGGTCATGGAAACAAGAACTCGACAACTACGGAATCGATCAATTTCAGAGTATCTCATCAAGTGGAAGAACTTACCCACCGAAGATTCTACATGGGAGGATGAGAATTTTATACAGAAGCACCCAGAGCTACTCAAGCGTTGAGGACAACACTTTTTTGAAGGAGAGGGGCATGTTAGGTCCCTATATTACTAGTATAATCCCTTATTGTTGTTAGTGTAACCCCCTTATTGTTATTATTGTACCCTTGTAACCCCCATATTGTTATTATTGTGCCCTTAAATTATTATTGTTAGGTCGACTAGGATTACATTGTGGCCCCGTGGACTCCTATATATAGAAAGGAGGTTTTGTAATTTGTATCATTCAAGAATTGTTCATTCATGTAATGTATTGGAGGTTGCCCCCTCGAAGTGGCTTATTTCTAAGGCGTTGATATCTCTTTCCTTCTATTTTGGAGTTGGTTTCACAACAATAGGAGCCCGAAATGCTACAGGAGGAATATCTTATTTGGGAAAGAGCCCATAAGGTCATGTATTCTTTAGGAAATTTTGAGAGAGGTCCACCAACATCACTTTCATCACCCTTCCACTTTGTTGTAGCTCGTTTTCACCCTATTCAAATCTCAAAAAGAAAAATCATATATGCCAAAACACAAAAAAGAAAAAAGGAAAAAAAAAATCTTGTAAAGAAAAGTAAAAAAGAAAATCATTAGAATTGTTTTATAGAAAATTATTAAAAAAAAAAGAGATTAATGTGGGTTCAAGATGGCGCATGTTTGAAATTAGGAGATATTTTAATATTGTATGTTGGTGGGACCAACTCTTACGATAGAGGAACCACGGTTAAATAACACACACTTTCAAAGGGCGATGTTGTTCATGACATCGAGAATCTTCCACAAGAGAAACTCGACACCATAAAATGCTCGACACAGGTAGAAGGGTACCCCCGTAGGCAGTCTGGAAGGAAACCACCGTCGACAAATCAACAACTCTTACGATAGAGGAACCACGGTTAAAGAACACACACTTTCAAACGACGATGTTGTTCACGACATTGAGACTCTTCCACAAGAGAAACTCGACACCATAAAATGCTCGACACAGGAAAAAGGGTGCCCCCGTAGGTAGTCTGGCAGGAAACCACCGTCGACAAATCAATGGTCGGGATCTCACTCAACATCACCATAGGTTGGAACCAGTTACCACGAAAGGTGGCCTCGGGAGTGGGAAGCAGTATTCACCCTGTCTGCGCCAAGCCGACGAGAAATTTCAAGTGAGTGTGAATACCATTCTGCCATGACATGTACTTGTCACTCCTCCACCCCGCCACCTCATCTTTCACTCTATGTCACCTTCTACATCACCACTCCACGTCATCCCCCCTAACGTAATCATACGTCAATATGTCCTACACTTTTTTCCACACTCACTAACTCTGTTTTTTCCCCCGTTTCTCTATAAAACCCTGTTTTCTTCGCTCAAAATTTCATTTTTACTGCTAATTTCTCCATAGCTGATCGACGCTTACCTGTCCCTCCTTGTTTTCCAAAACAAGGAATAGAACTCGTATTAGGTAAGGAAAACCACAACCCCCTTCAAAAATACCTATCAATATTGATGAGCCACCAAGAAAAAAGGAAGTAGGACCTAGTGAAGGGAAGATTGCGGAGGTTACCTCTCCTAAGGACAAAACCAAGCCACATGTGATATCTATGGGAAGGCTCACCACTAGGGCATTCATCTTTAAGAGACTCAAGACACAAACCTCCATTGAGCAAGAAAAAAATAGGAGCTATAGGAGGAAATAGAGCAACTATAAAAGAAACAGGGGTTGCTACAGGGGAAACAAGGGATGCTAAAGGAGCAGGAAGAGGAGCTACAAGAAGGAGAAACCACCTCAAGAAAGAATTAAAAAGGCCTCCAAGAGCTACATGAGACTGATCCACAACCCAATCTAGAATCCTACTACAAATTTGTTGAGGGAGGTAGGATTATACCTGGGAAGTTCACTATCCCACTCTTCTTTGAGTTAGAGAAGGAAAGAAGAAGAACCCACAGAGGGATGAAAATTTACAAATCCAACAATGTATAACATTTGGGCTTAATGGAAGAAAATATCAATGAATTGGGAAAGGAATTAAGTGACTTGAAACTAAGGGAGTCAACCATGAGGGAGCAACTACTTGGAGAGAACATAAGGCTAAATGTACAACTGCAAGAAAAGGAAACACAACTTGCCACTATGGAAAGTCTATCTATGGAGGCCATACAATGTAGAAAACCATCCAAATCCTATGTTATGTTCCTCAAGGAGTAGTGGCTATAATTCCATATAAATACACTATAATAGTATGGGTATTTCCCCTTCAAATATTACCAGAAATTCATTGAATTTTGCAAAATGGAAAGTATGGAGGATACGGAAAAACTATTTGAGTTTTATATGCACAATTTCATTCTAACAGATCTGAATTTATGGGACCCCAATTCAATATTTGGAGATATGCAACTCATGGAATTATGTTAGGTCACTATATTACTAGTATAGTCCCTTATTGTTAGATTATAACCCCCTTATTGTTGTGTGTGCCCTGTAACCCCCATATTGTTATTATTGTGCCCTTAAATTATTATTGTTAGGTCGGCTAAGTTACATTGTGGCTCCACTAAGATTACATTGTTTCCACATGGACTCCTATATATAGAAAGGAGGTTTGTAATTTGTATCATCCAATAATTGTTCATTCATGTAATGTATTGGAGGTTGCCCCCTGAAAGTGGCTTATTTCTAAGGCGTTGATATCTCTTTTCTTCTATTTTTGGAGCTGGTTTCACAACATTTGGTATCAGAGCTTTGGATTCTAGGGTTTCACTGCCCCAAACAAGTCATCGTGGAATTTTCTCTATAAATGTTTTTCTAGGAAGGTTCAGAAGCTGAAATTTTTCGAGTGCGAAGCGGAAATCCTGAGGAACATCGTCACAATTTGAGCTTGGTTCACTATATTTTGGAGATATGATCTGTGGAAGTTAGGTCTTTTGCGGAGCTCCCGAATTTAACTAAACAAGTGGTCAATGTGGCATTGTCGCTATAACGTTTTTTCTACTAAGGTTCAGAAGCTGAAATTTTTAGGGAGCGAAGAAGAAATCCAAAGGAAGATCTGCACAACATTTTAGAGCTTGGTTTGCAATATTTTCAGAGATATGGTCTGTGGAAGTTAGGTCTTTTGCAAGCTCCCAAATTTCATCTCAAAGAGGTGATCATGGGAAAACCTTCATAACTCTCTCTCTGAACATTGGATTGGAATTTTGTAAAAATTGGTCACAAGCACACGGACTATAGGTTTTGCTATATCAATTTCAGAGCCAAAGGAGGAAACAGTGACACGTGACAGGTCGTACAAGTTCGCTCCACTGAACCAGTCCATAATTAGGTCATCATAGGAGATTGGGCATAACTTTGTCTTCAAGAATCTAAATCGGGTCAAACCTGTGGCATTCGAAAGAAGATTCAGATGGCTACGTCAGGGCCAAATTTTAGATATTGAAGATCCAAAATCACAGAGATAAATCAATTTCAATATTGAACTCCTCAAAATCAAGAAAAAGGCGTGTATTTTTTTTCAAATTGCATAAGTCTTTTTTGAAAAATTAGTTCTATGTGATTCCAAAGGCTTATTGAGCATAGATATCAGTATTGGGTTCTAAAATTCCTCCTAAAAAGAATTCAACACCCATTAAGCCTTCAAAAGGCTCTACTATGACTCATGAAGACGAAGAAATGCAACATGAGATATCAAAAGTTCATGAGCAAGTGCACCAAATTTCGCTATCGCAAAGAGAAATAAAAAATGAAATGGATGGTTTGAAGAAAGCCGTGGAAGCTAAGATGAATGGTTTGGAAGCTAAGATGGATAACATGGAAGTTGGCATGGAAGCTAAGATGGATGACATGGAAGCTAAGATCGATGAAAAAATGGAAAACATGAAGAATGATCTAAAAGTAGACATCGAAGGTTTGAAAAAGTTGATACAACAAATGTTTCCTAATGGTGAAAAGATAGTAGAGGAAACTCATGATGAGAACAAAATAAATGTTAATCATGATTTCATAAACTCTAATGTTGGTAGGAAGAACCACCATATTCCAAAGATGGATATGAGGAAGTTTGATGGCAACGATCTCGTAACATGGATACTACGGATGGAGCAATATTTGATCTCAATAATGTGAAAAACACACAAAAGGTACACATTGCAACTTTACATCTAGAAAAAAATACATTTGTATGGTATCGATGGCTTTGTTCCTGTAAAAAAATTGTCACTTGGTCAATTTTTACGGAGGAAATGATAGCACATTATGAGGATACAAAGAGCGACACCTTCTTTAGCCAATTGATAAATCTGAAACAAAAGGGTTTAGTGGGGCAGCACATTGAGGACTTCGAAAAATTGAATATAAGGGTAACTAATATTCCAGAGGAACACAGGATTGATCTCTTCATAGGAACTTTAAAGGATAACATTCAACATGAAGTTCGCGTTCTGGAAACTGATTCATTGGAGAAGGTATTCAGGTTGGAAAGAAAAGTTGAATGTAAAATTATGGCAACAAGGAAGCCTACCACTCAATTCTATAAAGAAGGAAGTGTTGCTACTCCTAGATTTCACAACCTACAAGGTTGACACCACAACAATTGGAAGAAAAAGAGCAAAATGGATTTTCCACAGTTGTGATAGAAAATACACTAAAGGGCATAAGTGTGCTGAGAAGAAATTCTTTTACATAGATTTTGAAGAGGAAGAAGAAAATGAACAAGAAGAGGATATACACTAGGAACCGACCCAAGAAGAGGAAGAAATGAGTCCGACCATATCATGTAATGCATTGGTAGGAATTACCACTCAAACTCTCAAGAGAGAAAGACATATCAAGAATAAAAAGGTAATAGTGTTGATTGATTCAAATAGTACCCATAATTTTATTCATTGTAAGGTAGCCAAGGAATTGAATTGTTTCATATACCTGGCACCAGAATGTCAAGTGATGGTTGCAAATGGAGGAACTATAAATTGCTCTCGAAAATGCCATAATATCAGAACTAACCATGGGGAATATGTATTAAATAGTCCAACGCTTTCCATTCCTATGGGAAGTGCTGATGTTGTACTAAGTACAATGGTTACAATCTTTGGGGACGGTAGATTTGTTTCGGAAATAACTCTAAGTGGATTTAGGTCAAAACCTCCATGTAGATCAGGGCATGCTATTCAAGAAGGACTCACACAACCACACTTGTACACTGAAAACTAGATAACATCGATTGTAGAACTCACCCGTAGGTCCTACGTTTGATGTAGATCCCGCGGGGTCCAAACCCCCAGCAACCCTTCTTCCTCTTCAACCTGAAAATCAAGAAGAAACGTGCATGGAAATCTAGTTGTACAACATATATTTCTCCTAAATGTCAGTGTAATCCATGTGAAACATCATATAAACAATAATAAATGCTTAATTAATAATCTTTTCACATATGCAAGCAGATATTAACACGTGAATTCGAGAACAAGATGGTTCTTCTTCATTACGAACAACATGTACAATGATAGAAAGGTGGAGAGATCACTTGAATCCTTCCACGATCTTCGAACAGACCGTCGTCCGGATCCGTCCCGCCCTTGCCTCGCTAAGATACTTTCAAGACTTGTGCACACGAGATGACATATAAACTGATGAACATCTCCAGGAAACAAAGGTTTCCTGTAAAAATCTAGGAAGTGCAGGAGGCACGGGAAATCAGACTTGAATTGGGGCTCCAACAGAGTATAATATCTATAATTTCTCTCTCTCCCTTAGGCCATGCACATGAGAGGCTTTTATACTCCCTCAAAGTAGTTTCAATCAGTTGGAAACAGTTGGCCACGGGTTGGGGTGGTTGAATTACTGGAATAACCATCAACCCAGCCTCGAAATTAGGGATTTTTATATATTTTTTAATGATTTTAATGTCATACGCGGAAAATTATATATGGACTCGCGTATACACGCGGAAAAGTCTGGGCATACTCGCGTATGGGATTTTAAACACTGTTTTTTATGAATTTTTATTCAAGTCTGTGGGAATGGGTGCCCAAGGCCAAAAAGACAATCATGAATCACATGAGGGTGAAAAATGATGCTATAACAGATGCCCCCTAATATATGAGGTCAGAAGGGGTACATGATGGCTGAAATGTATTATGTGCATAGAAAGAACTTCGCGAGGACAAGAGAGGACTTCACCAGATTTAAGCCTGTCAAAAACCAATGAAAGAAAACAGAGAGTCAACTCATGTCTGAGGCGGGCATACCCATGCTCAGTCAAAAATATATCCATATAGAAAGTACAGAATAGATCCAGAATGTATACAAGTATAGCTGAACTGAAAGTACACAATGAATCAACTGAGCATGGCCCAGAAGTACAAGTCGGAATCAATGTCCAAGTATCACATATATCAAACTGATAAATAGTGCTGAAAATGGATGTTTGATCACAAAAGTAACTGAATCTTCGGTACCAAATCATAAGGGGTGGAACACATGGTACAATCACGCAACTCGGGAGCCAACATATAGGATGCTGCTGTACTCACACTGCAACATATAAGAGTAAACGACATCACTGGCAGAAACTGAATGGACTGTCAAAAGTGAACCGAAAGATGCTGATGCAACCCGAGGTCTTCACCGATCTCGATGGCACAATTCTACACAATGGGAATAAATGAGCTGAAATCGACCATGTGAGAAATTGTTGGATTACCTGTCAATAATGTATACCGTTAACCAACGCGAGACAACCCACCAATAATGAAAATGAGTGTCAAAGTGCCCTAGTACAATCTAACAAGTGCGAATAAATGAGTTGAAGTCGAACACTTGGAAGAATCTACCAATCAGGAGGCAATTATGAATCCCCACTGTCGATAGCGAAGAGTCTGCCACTGATGACTACAAACGCTAAGGTACTGACAAAAGACTCTAGACCTTATTCCCAGAGCAATGAGTCGGAGTCGATGGGAAAAGATCTGCTGGAAGGAAGGCATTAAGGCATCCCACATCAGTCCAGCGCAAGTGTAACCCACAGGCCAAGATTTGGAAGGAATCGGACAAAGCAGAGTGATGGAACCAAACCGAAGTACGTTTCCGACATGCACAAGATGAAGCTAGCGCACAGAAGAAACCCTCTGAACCAACCAATAATGAAAGCTGGCATAAAGACGAGATATCCACCGATAGGGTCAAATGGAAATCAAGGTACTGCACGAATCCCAAGTGTGATAATGTATGCTGACATCGAACACAGGGGAAACCACTCAGTCAAAGACCCATAATGATGATCAAATGCTGAGCATAAGGTCACCTATCAATGATGGAAATAGGGCCAGGGTGCGACTCTAGGTTTACTCTCAGAGCAATATGTCGTAGTCGATGAGAGACAAACCCGCCAGCAAGAAGTCAATGGAGACCTTCTCAAACCAGCACGAGCAAAAGACCAAAACATCTTATGTGATAGAACAAGATACTGACAAGACCGGGAAGGCCGACTGAATAATGAGTCAAGAGACACCGCAGAATGGCTGACTCTGGTTAAACTTCCCTTGAACAAAAGCACGACTCATGATGACCATGGCAGTAAAAATGACACTGTATAAGTTTGTTATGCAGGAGGCAAAAACAAACTCTCCATATGATTGGAAGAGATAACCAATCGGGGGAGGACGGACCAGTGAAACAAGGCAAAAGCTGAACCTAGGTCAAAACTAAAACCATCCCAAATGAAGGAAATATATAAGTGTATGTGCTTTGTTCAAGGGTGACAAACTGCCACTGTACTGCCATCAAATTACGAAGTGGCATCCCATTCCCGCTCTTTTTGTTATATTTGATTTTTTTGTCTTTTTCATATAATAAGCCTGAAAAAGAATAAAAGAATGCTATGATACAATGGATAGAACAAGTATCAAGAAACAGATGCACTAGTTCCTGGGATAGGAACGATCCTATGCTCAATGCAAGGTGGCGGAAACTAGTAAGCGATACTCAAAGGAATGTTCCATCCATGGGTAAAAAGGGTGTCAAGTCGCGATAGCTAAGTGCATGCAATGGTTAACTTGTAAGACAGTCAAGGTCAAAAGATGGCTTAAACATCGAGTCCAAATGAAGCCGACTAAAGGCCAGGATAAACAAGTAGCCAGTATGCAATGCGGGAGTACAACTCAACAACACCAGGGAGCCTCTAGGGTAATAGCTAGAAAAATGATAGTGAGGAAGAAGAAGAATGAAGCTTCAACACATAAATCATGGCGGGACTAAAGAGGACTCCCGAGCCTACATAAAACGCAGCATGGGCAACAAGTGATAGCGAGGAACTAACTAGGAAGCCCATGTAAAGGAAGGCTCTACCACCAAGTCATGATTTAAAAATCGGCGAGTGAAATGGGTTAAATACTCATGACCTGATGGGATCGACCCTATGGCAAGTGATCAGAATGGAGGCTAGTATGCAAAATGCAACGTAAAAGTGGATTCCCTAACCTATATGCCAGTGAAGATCATATACCTGCCATGACGGGTCAGCAGTCATGGATCAAAAACCGGAAAAATCTCAACTTCGCCAAAATGTACCTGAAAATATACCAATCTAGGCACTTGTAAGCATCCGGGTTATGCAGCTTAAGATAGATTGAAAAAATAAGCATAACAAATTTTTGCAAAAATTTTCAATTTTTTGGGCATAAATACACATGTTACCTCATATTTGGTTCATTGTTACTTGCTGATTTGGGAAAAAGAGCTATGGAGAAAAAGCCTCTTTCGTCAAAACAAGAGCAATCAGCCGTCAAACTTCACCAAACTAATCAGGTAAGCTCTTGATCCATCATTATCATTAATTTTGTCCATTCATAGGGTTAAAATTTGGAAATTTCACCGTAAAAATATTTGTTTTAAATTGCGGCTCTGCGCATACGCGGGTTTGTATGGACCAAGCCGCGTATATACGCGACTGTGTACAGAGTAAGTCGTGTATGCGCAACCCGAAATGAAAAAAAAACGTTGCTAATGAACAAATTAATGATTTTTCTCAGGATGACTATATCTTGGAGGGAACGTGAGCACAGTGCTATTGACAATGAATTTATGCAAGACCAACAGTCACTCAATGTCCTCTGAAATTGTGGATTGCTCAAATTTTTCATAATGCCAAATATGAAGAGTAATGTCCGGTTGCTCAAAATGCTCGTAAATTATTTGGAACCGGAGGAAGATTGCTTCATCATAGATCAAATGCCAATACACATAGAGGTAGAAGACATCTACTTCATTACTGGACTCTCCCGGAGGGGAGACCCAGTAGATTTGCACGGTAAGCCTTTAGGAGGGCTTACAGTGGATGACTATGTCCACGTCTACTGTGTAGAGGGGTCCAAGAAAGTATGGACTCAAATTTCTATAAAAGATTTAAGAGATTTGCACATGAAAATTCTCCTTTTTACCATCGGCAGGGTGGCAGGATCTGCTTCCTTACATCAGGCATCCAGGACGCAAATGAGCATAGTAGTAGAATGCTTAGTTCACCTATATGATTGGTGCACAGCTCTACTAATGAACATGAAGCAACAACTGACTTCCATCCGCCAAGCAAAAACAAAACATTTCGGATATGGTATGATCTTGATGACATTCTTCTTTGAGAAGATTCCTGGGCTTCGACCCAAAGTGATCTCTTCAATCAGTAGCCCAAGAGACCCAAGAATTGCCCGATGGGCAGATCTGATGAAGAGACTGGGGGGAAGTGAAGTTCCCCGAACCACCTGGGATGACGAGTTCTTCCAATGGTGGGGAGAACAAATCATCGCCGTGGAGGACTACCCCTATGCTGGGATGGATTTTTGCAGTGATCCAGACCTCATCCTTCCACCTAGCGCGGCATGGGGCACAATCGGTAAGATTGCAATTTTTAAATTATGTGATTTTTTTGGATTTTTTCAATATATGTGAAAAAATGTGAAAACAAAACATGTTTTTGATTGGATTACAAATGACTTATGATATTATGATGATCATGATACAGATATTGGACCAGTCTGTCCTGAGGGCTACCCACGGCATAAGTGTCGCATAGGCGAGGCGGAGACAGTAGACCTAGACAGAACCCTCCATGTTGTACAGAGGAACTTGGAGGGTTTGACCCGCCAAGTACCTATGGCTGCAGTGGAAGATCTACCCGAGGCCATCCAGAGACGGGTAGTGGGAGTACCACGTGACTGGGTGCGCTTATTCCGTCGAGTCGCTACTGCGATCGTGTTATATAGGAACACGAATTTTGGGCAGGGACCACAGGAATAGATAGATATGATTACCGGATGACTGTATATTTTTTGATACTGAACATGATCGGGCATAAGCCCTAATTTTGTACGACTTGTGAATCCAAATTTTGTATAGTTTTTGAACAATCTGATGAGATATATATACAGCGATTTATGATGTGATGTGAAAAATGTATAAAAATGTATGATGTTTTTTTATAATTAAATTTTAATGTATTGAATGATTAATATGCCAATCAATTTCTTGATTAGCTAATGAGTCTGCCATCCAATTGTCTGCTCGAGGAATATGAATGAATGTTAAAAATTGAAATGATCTTTGTAACAAACGTACCCTCAAATACAACCGGAGTAAAAATGGATCTCGAACCCGATAAGTATTGTTCAACTGCGACACCACCAGCTGGGAGTCCAAGAAAACTACTAACGAATCAACACCCAAAGATATTGCCTCCGAGAGTAGATAAATAACTGCAGTGTATTCTGCTATATTATTGGAAGCAGGACCAATGCAGACTCCTCTTGACACTAACAGCTGACCGGATGGACGATGAAGCACCCAAGCCGCGGAAGCCAAGTTCCAGGTGTGTCTACTAGCACCATCGGCGAACCCATAATGACTCATGACATTCGACACAACCTGCCAAAGTAGATAAAAAACATCACCATCACATCCAAGACCAAAAAAAAACAGATATGTACAAAACAAAACTACTATTTACAAAAGCAAAATGCCAGGCCGAAGCCTAGGCATAATACTTTTTCAAATAGAGCCCATTTCTGGGCTCCGGCAACTCATTTCCTTCAAAATCAACCAAGGTATATGCTCCTTTTTTAAGGAATTTTTTAACAATGAAGGGGCCATACCACATAGACTTAAAATTTCCTACCCCCAGGGCATCCTTCTCTTGGGCATAGATCAAAACAAGGTCACCTTCCGAGAAAACCCTAGGTTTGACCGCTTTATCGTATTGAACTTTGACTCATTTCTTATGCGCCTCATTCATCGTGGCTGCATCCCGACGTTGCTCATCAAGATGTTCCAGATGAAGGAGACGTTCTTCAAGACTAGAAGTGTCAGGAAGAAGCTCAACGACTAAATTAAGAGAAGGAATCTCACATTCAATGGGAAATATGGATTCCAGCCTGTAAACTAGTTGAAACAGAGTAAAGCCAGTTGCAGTTTTTACTGACGTCCTGTATGCCCAAAGTGCAAGATATAACATGATATGCCAATTGGATCGAGCTTTATTAATCATCCTTTGAAGGATGGTCTTCAAGGATTTATTGACGGCTTCCACTTGCCCATTGGCCTGAGGATAATACGGAGATGAATGCTCTTGCCGGAAACCTAATTTTAGAGCCAACTCAGCCATCATGATATTCTGAAAAGGACTACCATGATCAGTGACAATCTCTCTAGGAATACTGAAACGAGCAATAACCTGGTTGAAAAGAAAAAGAGCTGCTGTCTCACCATCATCCCCAAAAGTAGGCATAGCCTCGACCCACTTCGTAAAGTAGTCTACTGCTACAATAATGTACTTGTGACCTTTAGCCAAAGGCGAGTTACAAGTAGTATAATCAATACCCCACTTTGTAAAGGGACCGACAGTAATGACTGAAAAAAGCGGAGCTGGATGAGCGCGCATTTTTCGAGTATAGACTTGACACAGATGACACTTTTTGACCGACTCCACACAATCTTTGAAAATTGAAGGCCAAAAGTATCCAGCACGCAAGATTTTTTGGGCTATAGCAAGCCCAGATAAATGACCACCACAAGCTCCACTGTGGCAATCATTCAGCACAACCTCAGCTTCTTCGAGAGTTAAGCAACATCTCAGGATTGAATCAACCCCTCGACGGTATAAAGCATCACCAATAATCAAGTAATTTTTAGCCAAGTGACGCAACTTACGACGCTCATCTTTCGAAAAAGTAGAGGGAAACCTCGCAGTCTGAAGATACACAATGATATCTCCATACCAAGGATCCTGTGGAGAAATGAGAAACAAATGTTCATCCGGGAAGGATTCATCATAGACTATCTCTTCTCCATAGGGAAAATCAGAGATTAATTCCGCGAAAACCAATGATTTCTTGGACTTGGAAGACATAAACTCAAGATCAAATTCCTGCCAAAACACAATCCATCTATTATATTTTCCCCCAATCACTCGCCTACTGAGAACAAACTGAAATGGATTGGCTGCTGCCAAAACATAAGTTTTTTGTAGAAGAATGTAATGTCTGAGTCACTGTACAACATGAACAGCTGCTAAAGCCAGTTTCTCTATCGGATTATACCGGAGTTCAGGTCCTACCAAGCCTCAACTAAGATAGTATATAACATGCTCTGCCAGAGCATCGTCCTCCTGAACCAGAACCATACCAATGGTAGATTCTGCTGCTGCAAGATACAAAAGGAAAACCCTGCTATAATCAGGTGGACTCAATAAAGGAGCAGAGGTCAATGATTTTTTCAAAGCATCGAATGAGCGCTGAGCGAAGTCATCCCAAAAGAATGGAACACCCTTCTTCAACAATCTCATAAATCCTTTGGTAACTTCAGCATAATTTACGATAAATCTCCGAAGAAAATTAGCCTTTCCTTGTAGACTTTGAAGTTGACGAATAGATGACGGGGGAGGCAACCGAAGTATTGCCTCAACCTTGAAAGGATCTACCCTAATCCATTCCCTAGACACTATAAATCCCAATAACAGACCGGATGTGACCGCGAAAACACACTTGTTCGGATTCAACCTAATCTTGTAGAAACGACATTGTTCAAATACTTGACGGAGGTGAGCAGGATGATCAATTCTCTTTCGAGAACGAGCAGCTAAATCATCCAAGTATGCCTCGATAATATGTTTGATGTCATAGAAGGCATATGACATGGCCCGCTGAAACGTAGCCCCAACATTTTTAAGACCAAAAGGCATCTTCTTGTAAGCAAAAGTACCCCAGGGAAAAATAAAGGCAGTCTTATGCTGATCTTCAGGACGGATAGTAATTTGATTATATTCGGAGAAACCGTCCATGAAAGAGAAAATCTCGTTACCGGCACAGTCATCGATAATCTGATCTATAAATGGTGTGGGGTAATTATCTTTCGGACATGCTTTATTAAGGTCCCTGAAATCAATGCAAACTCGAATTGTTCCTTGTTTTTTGTCTACGGGAACAAGGTTCGAAACCCACTCTGTCAAAGGAAGAGGGAAAAGAAATCCCGCCTTGAGCAGCTTCTCCACCTCGGCTTTGATAGCTGTAACCTTCCTAGGATTGACTGGACGAAGTTTTTTCCTCATAGGCTTAGCATTTTCGTAAGTCTTGATCTCATGCTGGACAATAGATGGATCTATACCAGGCATTTCCTCATAAGACCAAGCGAACACATCCCTAAACTCTTTAAAAAGATCGGTGTAAATTTGAATCTCTTCAGGGGAACATTCAGCTCTGATGAAGACATTCTCTATAACATTGGGATTCCTGGAAATGTTCACCGGGATAGTTGGAGAAATCACAGCCATGTTCCATTCAACATATACTTGTGTTGGTGCTAAAGGGTTCATGACTGGGTGAACAGGACCAGTAGACAAAGGACTTGGAAAACTTGACTCAACTTCGCTCAAAACAGGTAAAAAGTAAGACCGATGATGCAAATCATCCCACGGTCTATCTATTCTAGTCATAGCTTCCAGGCTGGCCTCTTCAGATGGAAGAGTGGTATCAAGGCAATCCTGGGCGAAAGAAGAACCAAGTGTCCAAGCCGGAGCCACATCGCCATCCAAATCTTTCGGAGAAAAAGGAGCTGGAATGGACTCTGCAGAGTCAACAATAGATTGATAAGCAATCTCAGCTGTAGACATCGGAAATGCCATTCCACCCACTTGACCTTCTGCTAATGTGGAGGTAGGGGAAGGCAAGGTCCAAGGATCCGAAAAATAATGAGTTCTGAAGAACTCTCTTCGAATAGGAGCCCTGGAGGATGAAATTTCATTTATATGAACGGTAGGAGGTGGAATATCAAAAGTACCCATCAAAGAAGAAAACATTCCAACCCCTAAATTCTCAACAGGCGGCTTGGAATTATCCAACTTTGGAATAGTTGAGTTAGTAGATGCATTCGGGTCTACAGGAGAACAGTCCAGTTGATCCACTGTAACAATCCTCCCTTCGTGGGGGAAACAAATAACCCGAACTAATGAGGATGCAATGGCATCCATCTCATAAATCCAGTTTAGCCCCAACAGAAGGTTGTAGTCCAAGCTTGCATCAGCTATCTCAACCTCTATATTTACAGTTTTTCCCCCAACACAGATGGGCAAAGCTAGGATAATACCATGCGGTCCGTGAGAATGACCATCAAACGCAGTCAGAAGAGTAGTAGATGGAACAACTACGGGAGATCCAATTCCCTTCTATCATGCGAGAGACATCACACATGTGGAAGCGCCCTCATCAACGACCGTTCGAAAAATATTGAATTTCTGAAACGAAGATTTGATATGAAAATCCATATGATGGGGGAGTATCTTTTTAAAATTAGACATATCGAATGTAATCACAAGAGAGTTCTTTGGATCGACAGCCCCAATAGCAATGAGCAGAGCACTGCGCTGAGCAGGACAAGACTAGAGCACCTCAAGAGCCGACATGGCACAAGGACTCTATGCCAGATATTCCACAATAGAGTAGTTCTGGGTAGCCCTGGAATTTGGATTAATCATCGTACGCTTGGTAGATGCTTTTGGCATCCGAGGTATAGTTTCAACAATAGGCCTCGTAATATGAAGCGGCTCAGTACCATCGAGAGTTCCCTTGGCTTTCGAAGACTCATCTTCGCCATAATCATGGGATCTTGTGGCGATATCCGCATGAGCACTCATCATGTATATGTTTGATGGAGTTTCCCCTTCCTGGGTGCCCCCAGAGGAAGCCCCAGTATTTTGATTCGCGCCAACAACTAGCTGTTGCCCTTGGGGAAAAGGGTTTGTCAACACAGTCTGGGAACTAGAAGAACCCTGCTGAGCTAACAAGCGCTGCGCATCCTGAATTTTAGGGCAAAGGTGGGTAAGATGGTCTCCAACACATAATTTGCATGGAAACTTCACTTTCTTTTTATCCTTTGGACCCTCACCAACATGCTCGTTGGATTTATTTGCATTACCCTTCCCATTCTTGCCCTTTTTCTTATTACGTCCCTTCTTCTTCCCTTCAGATTGTTGATTTTCTTTAGGGTTAGAAGTCTGAACGACATTTACCGACAAATATTGAGAAGGTGATGATTCAACATGCACAACCTGGCCAGAAGGAGCAGATTGTAGATACAACTGCTGCAATTGATTAAGCAGGTTAGCTGCACCACTATTGATTGACCCAATAAGTCCATCACCATGAGGACCGGGTTTAGTCTTGGATAAGTCCAATTTGGAGCGAGGAGCATTAGGAAAATATTTATGAAGGACCCCAGACTGAGAATATATCAATTCAAGCTGCTGGGCCCTGAAAATAGCCTGCTCCTCGGAAAATACCCCAGACAGGGATACATCCTTAGAAATATCTGACTGCAGAGATTTCAAAAACCATTCCAAAAGGAATTCTCCTGGAATATGAGCTTTAATAAGCCTCTTCCTTCTCCGCCATTCCTGAATATGATCAGAAATGTGGGTTGCATCATCCTGTTTAAAATTAGCTAGGATTTCAGTCTCGGCATCATAACGGACAAGCAACTGGAAATGATTTAGAAATGTTGTAGCCAGATCTCCAAATGTGGCAAAACTTCCCCTAGTTAACTCAATATACCACTTGGCAGCGTTTCCAGTTAAGGTGCGTTGAAACAATCTCAACCTAATCGAATCGTCGATCAGGGAGTTAGAAGAACACCATAAATGGAAGGTGGTGATATGGTCAGCCGGGTCCTCTCCATTCTTGCCTTCAAACTTTGGAATGTCTGAAGGTAGTTTGGTGGGAACCGGAGGCCACCCCGGACTATATCGGATTGGATCATTTGTCAATTTTGACAGATCTGGCAAGTTTAACGTTGCCAGAAAAGGTAAACGAGGCGGAGCCTGAGGATTCCATCTTTGATGGGATGAATTACCTACATTCTGAAAAGAATACCCTGGATTTGATGAGGGACCAGGTTGCCAAAAAGAACTCGTAGAAAATTTTGGGCCAAATGACCCAACATTTGGAGAAGGACCCCCTCTCAATGTAGAGTTACCAAACACCGGACCAGTTCCCCCCCCCGAAGTAATGAATGAAGAGGAAAGCCCCTGATAAGGGTTCCAAGCATTAGAAAGAGGGGGAAAATTATGATAATCACTCGACGAAGGGAAAGAAACATTCCCTTGGTGACCAACGTAAAACTGATTCCCTACCCCCGCTGTTGTGAATACAGGGTTCCAACCTGTAAAAGTAGTCGAACTCTGACCTCCAGACCAAGGGTTAAAACTCTGAGTCTGAGAAGTAAAAGGAAAAGACCCTAAAGAAGGATTTGAACTAGGAATATGCCCAGTTCCGAAGGGGAACCCTTGAAAAGAAGCTGACCCACTAGCCATGGAAGACATGGGTGCAAACGCAGTTGCAGCAGCGGAAAAGGAAAACGAAGGAATCCCACTAGTGGGCATTCCAAAACAAAATGGACTAGATTGAGAAACATGTGCTTGGGTGAAACCAAAGCCAAACACAACAACACTAGAAGCAATTGAAGATATAGCAATTGTGCCTCCTCCTTCAACTGAAGCAGGGGTCTGAATGCCTGCAGCACTCACAGCTGAAGCCGCGTTCCCAGTCGTGGCCATCAAAAGGTATGAATAAGATGGATAAGGACTTTCTAGTCTTTCTTACTCAGGTCCGATGTACTCAACAACAAACGGATAATTAGGAGGAAGAGGAGATGGAAGTGACTGAGGAGACTTAGGTACTTCCTCTACTTCTATTCATAACTCTCCCGGAAATAAGACTCTCGAGGTGAGCGGAACGCTCCTCTCGGAACCAACACCGGAACTAACTACGAAACATTCAAGCCCTTGTGGAGGATCTCTCTCCACTGCGTCAGATACCATAGGGTGATATTCACCTGCTATGTTACTCCTACGCCTTCTTGAAGAAGGCTCAACAGTTTCGGGAGATAACCCCCGAACTCTCCTCGATCGACGAGGCGCTTGATCAGCCACTTTAATAGATTTAATTAGACTCAAAAAAGTATAAAGCTAAGCAAGCTAGGAGAAAAGAGCACTCACTACAAAAATCCCTAAGATACAACCAAGCAAGCAGCCTTCAGGTATTTCCGCTCCGGGTGATTAGGACCAGACACCAAAATACGAGAAAGTGAAAAATAGGACCTCCCGAAAGTAGTATGGGATAATTACGGCCCAGGCCTACTAGCGAAGGTAACAGAAACAGTTACGCCGACCTCTTAACAACAGCCTTTTCCGGTGCAAGTACCCAAGCTTTTCCGGGGCACCCATCAGAAGTATTGTTGGAAGTGATACGACGTCTGCCACAGGTACCACGGGTATTCCCCCCCGCAGTCACCTGTGTGGAACCTAGGAATGACAACTATGGACACCAATCCGTGTCAGCAACCGGGCGGAATGGTCTTGAGGCAAGATCCAACAAATCAGAGAGGGGGTATCTCTCTTCTCGGCCTTCACTTCCCCTCGCGCTTGACTCTCTGGAGGAGAGCTTTCCCGGTCCACCTAACAGAGTTGGATTTCATTCATTTAATAAACTTCTATTTTTTAGTTTGAGCGGCCTTGGAGAGTTAACTCTCCACTCACCTAATCCAAGGCCATACAACCTAGCTAGTTGGTGTATGACACTTAAAAAAAACTTGCTAGTTGTTTTTAAATTAACGCGCTTATTTTAGTTGGCTGTTATATTAAGTCAAGGGAATATGGAAATGAAACTTGTGATTTTTTATGACGCAGAAAAGAAATTAATGAAAACCAAACTACATGCAAATGCGCTAATTGCCTTTCGATGAAAAGAAATTTCTACACGGGTTCTACGAGACTATATTTTTTTCTTTTCAGATAACAAACTTCAAACTCGCAAAAATTATGAAAAAGACTAAATGCTTAAGTGCACCTAATGCAAATTACTAAGAGCATGCCAATTCTAAGATGCAAAATCTACCAAAGCAAAGAGAAATTTCCAAAGAATCCTTCAGTTTTATCACTTTTCTGGTTGTCCACAAAGCTAGTTCCCAAAATTAGAAACTCTTAGTATAAAGACACCAAAATATGCTCGAAACAAGAGAAAGAAACCAATGAAATTTCCCTTCCCAAATCAAGTCAGAAATCGAAGGCAAGAAATCTCAACAAAGCTTCAAAAGATGAAAAGAAACCAAAACAAAAATGAAAAACAAAAGCAAAGGAAAAACAAAATGTTTTTGAGCTTTTTGAATTTTATAAAAGAAGACTTCGAAGAGACCAAGAAAACTATCCAATTACCAAGCCAAACAATCTTTGAATTTCAAGAAAAACTTCAACAAAATTCTCCAAATATTATAGTGCCAACTAGTAGCAAGATTTATACGAGCAAAAAGGAAGACAAGAAACTCAGTAACTCAGCCCAGAAGAATAGCACAATCTTGCAGCAAATAAAAATTCAAAGACCCAAAAATGATTCTTCAAAAATTACAACAAGACCTAGTCACATGAAATCAAGAAAACTAACCGAAAAGTAGGCAAAAATTAAAGTGCAAAGCAAAACATAAAGTGAGGAAAGGGCATATG
Source organism: Pinus albicaulis (assembly GCA_034641835.2). NCBI lineage: Eukaryota > Viridiplantae > Streptophyta > Pinopsida > Pinales > Pinaceae > Pinus > Pinus albicaulis. Next base: position 1,385,903,498 of record CM076582.1, read on the forward strand.
AGCAGAAGCTCTCTGTCCTGATAAAGAAGAACAGCCAAGAATCTCCAGAAAGAGATCTTGGTACTCGAACCAGAAATGCAAGCACCAAAAAACAAGATTTGCCAAATAAGCCAATCTTCAACCAAACAAGAGAGAAAAATACCAATAGCCACTATTAACACAATCCAGAGACTATAAAGACACTGCAGGAATAGGTCTCCACAGGCAGATAAGACTAAAAATTCAAGAAATCAAAAAGTTCAAAATTTTCCCAGGCATATGCTACTTATCAGTTTTGAAACAAGTGTGCATACGCGACTGTGTCAAAGGGAACCCGAGTATACGCGACTTCCTTTAACAAAAACTGCGTGTATACGCGACTGTGTACAGGCAAACTCGCGTATGGAAAGGTAAATGATGAAAAATAAAAATGATCAAGCCTGGCTAATGAACCAGGTCTTTAGTCTGACTGAGAAAAAGCTAACTGAACTGGAAATAATGATTAAAACTGTTGGAAACCTTTAAAACAGCTGAAACCACCCAACAGGGGAATCACAAGAATGCGATCCCCAGTGGAGTCGCCAGTTCTGTTTCAGGAAATAACTCCATAGAGGTTGTTGGGTAAAAACCTCCACAGATCAGGGCACGCTATTCAAGAAGGACTCACACAACCACACTTGTACACTAAAAACTAGATAACATCGATTGTAGAACTCACCCGTAGGTCCTACGTTTGATGTAGATCCCGCGGGGTCCAAACCCCCAGCAACCCTTCTTCCTCTTCAACCTAGAAATCACAAAGGAACATGCACGGAAATCTAGTTGTACAACATATATTTATCCTAAATGTCAGTGTAATCCATGTGAAACATCATATAAACAATAATAAATGCTTAATTAATAATCTTTTCACATATGCAAGCAGATATTAACACGTGAATTCAGGAACAAGATGGTTCTTCTTCATTACGAACGGCATGTACAATGATAGTAAGGTGGAGAGATCACCCGAATCCATCCACGATCTTCGAACAGACCATCGTCCGGATCCATCCCGCCCTTGCCTCGCTAAGATACTTTCAAGACTTGTGCACGTGAGATGACATATAAACTGATGAACATCTCCAGGAAACAAGGGTTTCCTGTAAAAATATGGGAAGTGCAGGAGGCACGGGAAATTAGATTTGAATTGGGGCTCCAACAGAGTATAATATCTATAATTTCTCTCTCTCCCTTAGGCCATGCACATGAGGGGATTTTATACTCCCTCAAAGTAGTTTCAATCAGTTGGAAACAGTTGGCCACGGGCTGGGGTGGTTGAATTACTGGAATAACCATCAACCCAGCCTCGAAATTAGGGATTATATATTTTTTAATGATTTTAATGGCATACGCGGAAAAGTATCTCTGGACTCGCGTATACACGCGGAAAAGTCTGGGCATACCCGCGTATGGGATTTTAAACACCGTTTTTTATGAAATTTTATTCAAGTATGTGGGAATGGGTGCCCAAGGCCAAAAAGACAATAACGAATCACATGAGGGTGAAAAATGATGCTATAGCAGTAGCTTTTAATTTTCAAGAACTTTTTTTTTTCTTTTTCCAGAAGTAAAGGAAGTCGAATTACGGGGTATTGCAGGTAAGCCGGGAAAGATAATAAGCTCTAATTTCATGACAAAGCTTCTAAAGAAAGAACAACAAGGCGTAATTGCACAATTATGCTCACTAGAAGTTCCAACATCAAAATCATTTATTTCTGCAGATCTCCTAAAAGTCTTGGACAATCATTCCAAGGTTTTTGAAACTCCCAAAGGACTCCCACCTATTCGTGATCATGATCATGCTATTCATTTGATTCTAGGAAGTGTTCCTCCAAACATCAGGCCTTATTGATATCCTTATGTCCAAAAGAGCGAAATTGAACGTATGATTGCAGAAATGTTAGAGGCGGGTATAATTCAACCTAGTCAAAGTTCTTTCTCTGCTCCTGTAGTATTGGTACACAAGAAGGATGGATCATGACGCATGTGTCCGGATTATAGGGAGCTCAATAAGCTCACCATTAAAGATAAATTTCCCATTCCTGTGATTGATGAATTATTGGATGAATTACATGGAGCAATTTATTTTACCAAGTTGGATCTTCGTTCAGGATATCATCAAATTATAATGAAGGCTGAAGATATTCCAAAAATATCATTTCAAACTCATGAGGGTCATTATGAATTTTTGGTCATGCCTTTGGCCTTACCAATGCACCTTCTACATTTCAAGGGTTGATGAATTCCATTTTCAAACCCTTCCTTAGAAAATTTGTGCTAGTATTTTTTGATGATATACTAATCTACAACAGGTCTTGGAAGGATCATGTTCAACATGCTGACAGGGTGCTCAAACTATTGCAAGAGAAACAATTATATGCAAAAACATCCAAATGTTTCTTTGGAGTACAAGAGGTGGAATATCTGGGTCATATTGTATCTCACGAGGGTGTTAAGGTAGACCCTAACAAAATTAAAGCTATTAAGGAATGGAAAGTCCCCACAACCATAAAGTAGTTGCGAGGATTTCTCGGGTTAACAGGGTATTATCGCAAGTTTTTTAAGAATTATGGGAGAATAGCAGCACCTCTAACAACATTATTGAAGAAAGATGCATTTTCATGGACTCCTGAAGCAACTAAGGCCTTTGAACATCTTAAAGATTCAATGTGCCTAGCACCGGTCTTAGCTACGCCAGACTTCACAAAAACCTTTATTGTGGAATGTGATGCCTCAGGAAATGGAATTGGTGTTGTTTTAATGCAAGAAGGAAGAACCATTGCTTTTGAAAGTCATCCAATCAAAGGAAAGTATTTACAGAAACCTATTTATGAGAAGGAAATGTTAGCAATACTGCATGCACTAAAGAAATGGCGAACTTACCTAATGGGAAGACACTTCAAGGTAAAAAACTGATCATGATAGTCTTAAACACTTTTTGGAACAAAGACTATCTTCAGAAGAGCAGCAAAAATGGGTCACAAAGATGTTGGGTTATGACTTTGAAATAATCTACAAAAAAGGAAAGCTTAACGTTGTTGCAGATGCACTCTCAAGAAAGAATGAAGAGTTGGAAGCATTGCTTTGTGCCATTTCTATTATCCAACCAGATTGGATAACCGAAGCAAGAGATGAATGGAAGAAGGACAAAGATGTATGGACACTCATTCAAAAGTTGTAGCAAGATCCTAATACATCTGATACATTTAGTTGGAAAAATGATTCCTTATGGTACAAAGATCGCTTTATAGGAATAATTGTTGAGATTTTGATGAGCTTAGTGAAAAGAGTCGCCTTCACTAAGTGGGCCCGCGGGTTATTTTTGGCGCAAGTCTATTTTTAGACTAGGTCTATTTTTAGACATGTCGATCATATTCTATGAGTTGCAGGATACTATTTGTGGATGGCTGGTCAAGTTGGAAAAATAGATGGACTTTTATTTTTATACATATTGGGCAGAATCTATTTTTATATTTCCAGGCTAAAAATAGATGTGTCGAATATTATTAGCTCTTAATAATATTTGGACTATAAACATTATCTTATTCTCTTGGAAATCTATTCTCTTGGAGCACTTCAGTTCAATGCACATATGTGGCACATCAGTGGACTGAGGGAATTACGCAATTCCCAAGGGTTTACTGGAGCTAATGCATGGAGGACTTAGTTAGAACTCAAGTGGAAAAGTTATGACACACTTGGAAGAAGTAGTTATGGAGTTGTATTCAGTTTAACTCAGTTAGACTCAATTGAGCTAGTTGTATCTAGTCTAACTGATTGATACACTAGTGAGAGTGGAGTGAATTAATTAGTTAATTAATTCATAAATAATAACTCATTAATCAACTGAAGAATACATCAGTTAACTACAGTGCATGGTAGTTTCAGTGGAGACCAGTGGAGAGATAGGTGAAAGAGCAAGTGTGACTATCAGTTGTGACTATAGTGATGCATTGATTGCATCCAACACTCAAAGGGATATGTCAATGAGGATTACGGAGCAAGGTTGAGAAATTCAAACTCATTCAGAAGGATTCTTTCAAGAGGGGATTGGGGCAAAAGAGAGGCAGACTATCGCAGGGAAAAATCGCTGCAGATTTTTGGTTGGTTGTTCCTTGATTAAAAGTACCTCAGATGAGATCAGAGAGCTTGATATGATCAGCTTGTATGAGGATTGTTACATGATCTCTATGACATATATTATATACAGATAGTTGGGGTTTTCAGCTTCAGGCTTTCTCTTTAAACAATTGTGTTAATGTGTGTGAATTTTTATTGTTTCATGTGTGCATTGCAATCTTGATTTAATTTCCGCAAATGATCAATGGTGGAATAGATTTTGTATTTTGCATGAAGCTAAAATAGTGTGAGATCAGGAGAATCTTGGACATATAACACATAAGTTATATACTCTACAAAAACTTTAAACTGCTCTGTGTAAGACTTTTCTTTGGAATTGCACACTTCGCTAGGGAGACACCTCAGAATTTTTTATACTTATCAATGTATGTAGTGAAGAAAGATTTTTTTTGGGATGGCCTTAAATCTGATATTCAAAATTTTGTGGTGGAATGTTTGGTTTGCCAACAGAATAAAGTGGAGACAATTAAGACCCGGAGACTTCTACAACCTTTATCCATTCCAAGTCAACGTTGGGAGGAGATTTCAATGGATTTTATCACAGGTTTACCTAAGTCCAAAGGAAAGAGTGTCATCATGGTGGTAGTTGATAGACTTATCAAGTATGCACACTTTTGTGCATTATCTCATCCATTTAAAGCAAGTACAGTTGCTACTACATTTATGGACAGAATTCAAAAGCTACATGGAAGCCCAAGGGTTATTGTGAGCGACAGAGATCCCATTTTTATCGGAAATTTTTGGACGGAGTTATTTTCTTGTTTGGGTACTCAATTAGCTCATAGCTCATCTTATCATCCTCAATCTGATGGTCAAACTGAGATAGTAAATAAATTTTTGGAAGGATATCTTCGTTGTTTTGTATCTGATAAACAAACACAATGGGTCAAGTGGTTACCTCTCGCTGAATGGTGGTATAACACCTCCTTCCATACTGCAGCAAAAATGACCCCATTTATGACACTTTATGGATATCATCCACCATACATCACATCATATTTAAGAGAAAATTCGAAGGTTCAAGCAGTGGAAGATCACATCGATCATCAACAAGAAGTTCTCCAGCTCTTAAAAGATAACTTGAATTTGGCACAAAATCGAATGAAACAACAGGCGGATCAACATCACAGCGGGAGAAGTTTTGATGTAGGAGACTGGGTATTTTTACGGCTACAACCATACAAACAAATGTCCCTCAAGCAAGCTAAGAAGGATAATAAATTATCGCCAAAGTACTATGGTCCTTACAAGGTGTTGCAAAAGATTGGTACTATGGCACACAAATTGGAGCTTCCTGCTTCTTCGCGAGTACATCCAGTTTTCCATGTTTCATGCTTAAAGAAGGTTATAGGTGAAAATCTTCCAGTTCAAACAATATTTCCAGAACTTGATGAGGAAGGAAAATCATATTGGAACCAGAAGCAATCATGGAAACAAGAACTCGACAACTACGGAATCGATCAATTTCAGAGTATCTCATCAAGTGGAAGAACTTACCCACTGAAGATTCTACATGGGAGGATGAGAATTTTATACAAAAGTACCCAAAGCTACTCAAGCGTTGAGGACAACACTTTTTTGAAGGAGAGGGGCATGTTAGGTCCCTATATTACTAGTATAGTCCCTTATTGTTGTTAGTGTAACCCCCTTATTGTTATTATTGTACCCGTGTAACCCCCATATTGTTATTATTGTGCCCTTAAATTATTATTGTTAGGTCGGCTAGGATTACATTGTGGCCCGAATAAGATTACATTGTGGCCCCATGGACTCCTATATATAGAAAGGAGGTTTTGTAATTTGTATCATCCAAGAATTGTTCATTCATATAATGTATTGGAGGTTGCCCCCTCGAAGTGGCTTATTTATAAGGCATTGCAATCTCTTTTCTTCTATTTTTGGAGCTGGTTTCACAAAAAATTAGAAACTTGGTTGGCACATGAGGAGACAAGAGCTGAAGAAGTAAAGAATGTGATGGCAAAGGAAGAAAAATATCCCTTATACATCAGAGAAAAATTGGTAAGTCCTACAACTGTAATCAACAATCACAACCTCATCTCCTCTGATTCTAATTTAGAACCTAAGAACATAGCAAACCAAGAGAAATCCATTCTAAATTTTTAGGACACTTTTCGCATATTAGGAACAAATATTCTACAAGTTTGTCAGAGAAGGTAGCATGCCTTACCTCACAATTTACAAATCATAGAGAATCATTCTATAGAAAGGTTAATAAATGTCTTGGAAAGAACCCCGTTGTATAAAAGGATCATGCAAAGAATGATGTCAAATGGATAGGACTCAAACTCATTCCTCCCTTGTTGTTGGTCTTACAAGAAGGAATAAAACAGGCAGAGGAACAAAAGGTACAAACAAATATAGAATAAACTGAAGGTTTTTATCAACGGGAAGGCACACCATCTAAGGTGTCTTGGAATGTGAAAGAGGCCACTAGGGCCATGAATGAGCTTCATATGGATGACTAAGTTTCTCACATTAGAGGAAATTTCAACCCAAAAGTGGCCTCCTAAGGAAAAATAATAAAATAATAGGGAAATAATAAAATAAGAGTTATGAATTTTGGAGGGAAAAGAAGAAAACTGCTTTTATTAATTGTATTTTTGGATTATCTCCTTATAGGTTTACTCAAATTTGAAGTGTAGACACTCGTTGTGAATATCCACATCGAAACATTATTTTTAATGTATTTTCAATTTTTATCAATGTGGGTATTCTCAAAAGTATGCATAATACGGTACTCATTGGATCAAGATTTAATTCTGCATCCAACGAGTGCCTACACTTAAAATTTTAGTAAACCTATAAGGAGATAAGTCAAAAATATAATGAGAAAATTAGTTTTTTTCCCTCAAAAATATTTACATGTACCTCTTTTTAAATCTAAAGGATTTTGATTGGTTTACATATTATGTACGTAAAAATTTCATGGCCACTTTTAGACCAAAAGTTTCTCTAATGAAGTATGAGAAACACCTTCAGCAGGGGGGGATGATGAGTCTCATTTATAAGTATATTTTGAAGTTCAACATGCTATCCTCCAACCCTTAAATCTATCATTTCTCACATTAATTCACACTTTTATTCATTAGTAAGAAAATTAAAAGGTTTTTTTCATAGTGTGTGGCCTAATGTGATTAAATTACAGGAAAAAGAAGCATTTTTGAGGCATTTACTATGTAGGGCTTGATGGAGACAACCAATAGAGAATACATGGGGGCCTGTCCACCTCCTTAACTCTCTAACTCGGCTTGAGATCACATAATCCTCACTCACAAGATTGAATTCACTAGCAACCGAGCGACTCCAAGTACATGTGAAGCTCAAGGAGGACCATATCGATAATTCTCGAGATATTGGAGGGAATCACTCCTATTTTCAAGGGAGCTTCCATCAAATACCTTTTTGTATAAATAAACTAGTTGAAAGGCTCATTAGGACTTGAATTATTGTTGCATCTAGGAGTAGTACTGAGAGCCTAGAACTTGTCATTGTTGTTTCAAATTTCATATGATGTATGAGACTATTATTTCCTTTTAATGAGAAGTTTACCATCGGTCTATGTCTAAGTTAGTTTTGGAGAGCTGAAACCCTTAGTTTTGGGCCAAACCTAGAGGCTTTAGTCCCTCTCTTGTATTTCCTTCTTGTTCTTGTTTAAAAGAATTGCAATACTTCTCTTGTTTGAGTATTGTTATATCATAAAAACTTGTGATTGTGGGCTTTCCTATCACCTCTCTTGTGAGAAGAGTGATTGGAAATATTTGTAGCCACAAACCCAAAAATAGTTCATGATTTCTTGGAAATGGATGGATGCTAGTTTGTGATCCTTTTTCACGGTTACTCTCTACAACTTAGGAGTTAGTGTCATTAGTTCAATGATTAGAGTAGTGTTGTGGAATAGAATATATTTTAGTAAAATTCAACTCATATTTTCAATGATAGTTTTTCTCACTGTGTTATTGGTCATTTGATGAATGTATTTTTCTAGTTGCAAGGTTGTGTTGATCTGCAAGGGTGGACACATATTTTCATCTCCATCTGGAACTTTCCTTCTTCTTCATAGGTACCTCACACTACTCCCAAACTTTTTTTCCACAATCATTCTATTAAGGAAAGCAGAGGACACCATGGGAATCAACCTTGGTGCAAGATAGACCTCCAAAAGGTCCTAGGTTTGGCTAGGGGACAACCACACCCTTCATTCACTTCCTACTACCTTCATCAATATTTTGATACCATAAAGACACCATTATACTCTCAAAAGGCTCTGTGAACCCCTCCTGTAAAAATACATGACCTCCTGTAGCAGCACTTGTAGCAGGCTTGTAGCACTGTTTTCCTCAACCTATTTTGCTTGACACTTTGACCTTAGCCTAGTTAAGTTGAATTGTGACCCCCAACCTGTGATTTGATGATTAAGGAAGTATCTAAGACTACTCCAACTTCCTCCTTTCCTCATTGCAACCATCATATATCTAGGAAAAATAGAATTAGTATTTTTATTTACATGCATATTAAAAATTAGATTCCTTATTTTCAAGAAAATGTGAAGTGGATCAATGATGCATACCACTAGGATATTTATTTGATAAAGTGCAAGTAGAATAACATGATTTACTGTTGCAAATAGACTAACCTTTTTCTTTCATGCAATGTCAATTAGAATTTACATTGGAATGAATGGTATTTTCACGCTTGTAGGTAGAATTAGGTTCATGTGCTTTCATAAGAAGTTTTCACTGTAGTTAGTTGGAGTGGTCTAAGAACACCTTGATCTGATATCATGACTAAGGGTGACATGAGTAGAACCTAACCTATTATGCATATAGAATTGCCACATCTAAGTTTGTATGAATCTCGGGTTGATAATTGATGGGTCCCATTAATAGGTATATTTTGAAGTTCATTATGCTATCATACAACCCTTAAAATTATCCTTTTTCTCACATTAATATGCATTTTGTATCATAATATACTTAGGAATAAGCTTAAAATGTGTTTATAATAGTATGTGGCCTAATGTGTTTAAATTTCAGGAAAAAGAAGCATTTTTGAGGCATTTACTATGCAGGGGCTTGATGGAGACAACTAAGAGAGAACATAGGGAGGCTTGGGCCACCTCCTTAACTCTCTAACTTGACTTGAGATCCCATAATCCTATCTCACAAGCTTTAATTCAATGATAATCGAATAACTCCAAGTGCACGTGAAGCTCAAGGAGGACCATATCTATAATTCTCAAGATCAAAGAGGTAATCACTCTTTTCAAGGGAGCTACTATCAACTACTTTTTTGAATAAATAAACCAGCTGAAATGCTCATTAGGATTCAAATTTTCGATTCAGCTAAGAGTAGCTACTGATCTCAATGCTTGACATTTTTATTCTTAAATTTCATGTGATGTATGAGACTACTATTTTTTGCTAATGGGAAGCTTGTCATTGATCTGCATTTGAGCCAGTTTTAAAGGGATGAAACCCTTGGTTTTGGGCCCAACCTAGAGGCTTTAGTCCATCTTCTATATTTTATTCTTGTTATTATTTTAAAGCATTTCATTTTTTTTCTCTTATTTCATTTGATTTTAAGTTATAAAAACTTGTGATTGCAAGCTTCCCTATCACATCTCTTGTGGGAAGAGTGATTGAAAAGATTTACAATCTCAGTCCAAAAAAAATTGTTTATGATTTCTTGGAAATAGATAGATGTTAGTTATCCTTTTGCATGTTTATTCTCTGCAACTAAGGAGTTACTTCAATGATTAGATTAGTGTTGTAAAATAGAATTATTTTAATCAAATTCATCTTATCTTTTCCATGATAAGTGTGTTATTGTTAATTTTATGCATGTATTTGGCTAGTTGCAGGGTTGTGTTGATATTCAGGGGTGGGAACATCTTTCCATCTCCACCTGGACCTTTCCATATTCTCCCTGTGACACCTCACACTGCTCCCAAACTTTTTTTCCACAATCATTTTGTTAAGGCAATTAAAGGAAACCATGAGCATCAACCTTGGTGAAAGATAGAACTCCGAGAGGTCCTAGGATTGGATAGGGGGCTCCCCCAACCTCCATTTACTTCATCCTACCTTCATCCATGTTCTCCTACCCTCAAGACATCATTTATACCCTCAAAATTCTCTCAGAACCCCTCCTATAGTAAAGCAGGGCCTCTTGTAGCAATACAGTACCTCCTGTACCAATACAAGACCTCCTATAACAGCTCTTATGACAGGCATGTAGCACCATTTTCCTGAACATGTTTTGTTCCACACTTTGACGCTAGCTTATTTAAGATAAAAAGTGGCCCCAAACTTTTGATTTGATGATCAAGATACGCTCTAAGACCACTCCAACCACCTCCTTTCCTCACTGCAACCATTAGACAACAAGAAGGAGTTAGAATTAGTGTTTTTCATTCATAAACATCTTAATAATCAAATTCATTCTTTTCAAGCAAATGTAAAGTAGAACAATGATACATGCAAGTAGGGTACTAATTTGATTCAATGTGCTAAGTAGAGTAGCTTTACTTCTACAAGGAGACTAACCCTTTCTCTTCCATGCAATGTTAATTAGCATCTACATTTGAATGATTTACATTTTCACTTTCATAGTTAGAATTAGGTTCAATTATGCTTTCATAATAAGCTTTCGCTAGAGTTAAGTTGGAGGAATGGTATTTGAACACCTTGAGTTGATGTCATTATTGAGGGTGACATGATTAGAACCTAACCTACTATTATAACATTGTCACCTCTATGTTTGTACGAACCCCAGGTTGATAATTTAAGTTGAGGATCCCTTGGAGTTGCAACACTCTTGGTGCAATACCAGGTCACACCACTTTTTTTCGTCCTTGTCAGGGAGGTGTGTAAGTAGGTGTTGTTTTTGCTTAAGAATTTTTTTTTTTGCTTTGAAAAAGTGAAAAATTCAAAACATTTGTTCTTTCAGGCCTCGTAGGAGTAGGGATAGCCAAAGAAAATTCTTACCAAAAGCCCCCACACCCTCAAGCAACCAACCTTGATTCTAATTCAGTGGTTGTGAGCTAGGCCTCTCTGATGATAGGGGAGTTAGAAGACCCTCTAGGTGAGTAACATTGAAGAACCTATGTGGGAAGAAGGATAATCGGCCTCACCTACCCAAACCATGGTTGAAAATAGGAACAATGAGATTTCCCCATAAGAGAAACCAATGGAGAGGCTAGAATGAAAAATATAAGCCCTAGCACCCTTCCACATTTCCATGGCTTGACCTCTGAGGATCTTGAGACCTTCATGTTTTAGTTTGTTGTTGTCTCTAGGACTTATGACTATGCATCTGATGAAAATAATTTGAAGTTGTTTCCTTCTACCCTTAATATGTAGCTTTGCACCACTTTATGGGTCTACCTGGAGGCAACATCACTACCTGGGCCCAAATGCAGCAAGCCTTCAATAAAAAATATTGAGACTACTATAGGTCCAAAGAAACAAAGGAGGAAATATTGAGGATGACTCTTAGATGAGTCTCTAAAGGACTATGAGGAAATATTTCAACTCAATTATAGGAGTGCCAACTATACCCTTGATCCTGAGTCACTCAAGCTAGTTCTTCTCTGAGGGATCAGGGAAGATATAATTGTTAGTACGAATCTTTCGTCGTAAAAGATCACTTTAGCTACGCATAAAAAATATCCCTAACATCGATTATGGCTGCAAAATACCTTTAATATTGCTGCACAAATTTAGGTCTAAGCACAAAAGATATTAATCAGATAAAAAATAACATAGCTCCATAGATCTAATGAACAAGACACGAAGAATGTATATGAAAGAATTTTGTATTATATTAAAGAATGGGGCACCTATGAGGAAAACAAGAAAGGTGTTTTCCAGTTCTCCTCAGTGGGATGGATTCTTGGAAGTCCTCAGTGTTTCAGATCTAGCATTTCTCTCTCTTATGGATGTGGAAAAGCAAAAATAGAACTCAATGGGAGTTCACAAAGCAAAATGGAAAATGGTGACCAAGAGAAGATCCAGAGTGATCTAATGCAATGAAGGTGGTTAATGAATGGGGAAAACCCCCCTATTTATAACAAAATATTGGGGCGGTCTAGAACTCGGTGCATGAATAAAATATTATTAATCGAATTCTAGAAGCACCTTTAGGAATATTTTATTATATTTGTTGGAGGGAAAAGGATTCTTGACTTGGGTCAATTCCTTTATTTATAAATAATAAATAAATAAATGATTTATTTATCATTTTAGGGGAATGATGGGAATATAATTAAATAAATAATGGTTTATTTGATTATTTATGTATGATTTAGTCAAATTTAACTAAGAATATTATTTAAATAATGATTTAAATAACTTGTTCTTAGGAAATAATTAAATAAATAAGGATTTATTTAATTAATTTTCTTGTTTTGGGTTAAATATGACCAAATAAGTTATTTTATATGGTGAAAGCAATTTTACTTAGGGTAAAATTGGTCTTACATGGTGTACTTGGGTTCATCTAATAATAATAGGTTAGATGACCAAAAAAATGGTGTAACAGATTGCCCCCCAACGTATGAGTGTTAGGAGCAAATCGTATGACCGAAGTACGTTGTAAGAACTCAATCACTAGATATCAAAAGGGAAGTGAGAGAGAGAAGTGTAATGTTGTCTGATGTGTTAAAGGACTAGACCCTGAGGAGATGAGACTTACAGGTGCGACAAGTCTCTATGAAGTGGTACCTGTGCTAAAGGCAGCAGGGGAGGCATACCTATGCTCGCCAAAATAAAGTACATAGAATAAGGTGCCCGGAAAACCATGGAACGCAATAAGTACAAAGAACAAGGCGCCCGGAAAACCACGTAATGCAAGAATGAAGCATGTGCTGGCCGAAACATGAGCCAAATAAATAACATGATGGATCCCACATACATGCAATTCCTGGAATAATTGTTAGGACTTATACAATAATATGGTAGTACATGAGATACAAATACACCCAAACTCCCCCTACACGCGGGGAAGGGCATGCAACATCCGACTGATACGTGCAAATCAAAGAGGCGCCACAAGCGGTGGAGGCTGATATCATCAAATGGGAGGAGCTGCATCATGGGCGGAAATAAAGTCATCCGGGTATGTGGGGGGCTACCTGTAGGGCCACCCCCTCATGAGGGTTGAGACATCTCACACATGCCCGGGAATCACCAATAGTTGTTGTTGCATCACTAGACCATCCAGTGTATAGATCACGATCATGATGGGAAGAGCTCAAACCAATGGTACACTGCCCCCTAGACCGGGCTTCTGGAATAAATGAGCTGATGTCGACAGAAGTAGGTCTGCCATAGGTGAGGCAATAAGGGATCCCCAACTAAGGCACAAGGAAAAATAGTAGAGTGACATCCAAGTAGACACTGATGATGATGATGGAATGATGAAAGGGCCAAAGGGGACCTGAAAAACATGAGTACAAAATGGTATCTCATGACAGAAATCGACACGAACAAGAATAAATATGGGGGTCAAGCGGTGCCCCAAGGAAAAGTGTTGTAAGTGAGGAAATCCGATTTGGAGAAGAGGGAAAGAAAGACTTCGTGGACAACATGTGTCCTGGTGAAGTAGTGAATGATAAAAACAAACATACGCTGGCTATCTACAAGGAGATAAAACATGCATTTCGAGTGGGAAATGCTAAGGGTAATATCTCTTAAGATAGAGTGCATTGCGAGGATTAGGAAGGGGGTGGCCTTCAAATTCCTCTAAAAGATATGCTCCCTTCCCCAGATCTAAGGACCTAGCCATAATGAGTCGAACTTCCCATGACCAAGGGTATCGTGGGCCTGGTCATATACTAAAACAAGGTCACCTTCATGAAAGGTGCGAGGGTGTACTTTTCGGTCATACTAAGCTTTGGTGCGCTTTTTGGCCGCTTCAAGAGTTTGCAATGCAACACGACGATCTTCAGAGGCACGCTCAAGCATGATAAGTCGTTGTTCGAGAGGTTGGGTATCAGGAAGAAGTTCGACGGCCAAGTGAAGGGAAGGGATTTCACATTCGATGGGTAAGACGGTCTCCTCGCCAAAGACAAGGTGGAAAGGAGTGAAACCGGTGGCGGTTTTAACAGAAGTACGATAGGCCCATAAAGCTGGGAAGAGCATGAGATGCCAATTGGTTTTGTGCTTATTCACCGTTCGTTGAAGCATGGTCTTAAGAATTTTGTTGACTGCTTCAACTTGACCATTACCTTGGGGGTAATAGGAAGATGAATATTGGTGTTCAAAACCTAATAGGGAGGAGAGCTCATGCCAAATCTGATCTTCAAAATGTCGGCCATGGTCTGAGACTAATTGTTTGGGAATGCCGAATCGGGCAATGACATGGTTAAAGAAAAAGAGGGCTGCAGTAGCTGCCGTATTATTGAATGTAGGCATAGCTTCGGTCCATTTAGTAAAACAATCAACCGCCACGATGATATATTTGTGGTTACTAGCTGATGGAGGTCGACATTCCATGAAGTCAATGGCCCATTTACAAAAAGGACCTGCTGTGACGATAGGATGGAGAGGAGCGGGAGGAGCTCGCGCCTTGGGGGAAAAATGTTGGCAATTGGAACAATGTTTGACTGCTTCAATGCAATCACTGAAGAGAGAAGGCCAAAAATACCCAGCCCGCATGATTTTTTGGGTGGTGGCAAGGCCGGAGAGGTGGCCACCACAAGTGCCACTATGACAGGCATTTAGGACTTTCTCAGATTCAGCGTGGGTGAGGCAATGACGAAGGAAAGTGTCTACGCCGTGACGATAAAGGTCATTGCCAATTATAAGGTAGTGAGAGGCTTGGTGTCGGATACGTCGTCGAGCATCACGATCAAGGTGAAGGGCGAATTTTTGGGTTCGCAAGTAAGTAAAAATGTCATCGTACCAAGGATCGTTGGTGGTGATGGCAAAAAAATGTACATCGGGAAGAGCGTCATTAATTGGAGTATCTTGCGTCTGGGTAGGAAAATCAGAAATGAGTTCAGCTAGGACTAAACCTTTCTTACTTTTTGGGGTGACAAATTCAAGGTCGAATTCTTGGAGAATAATGACCCAACGGGCGTACTTCCCATTGAGGATTCGGCGACTCAATAGGAAAGCCATGGGGTTGGAATCAGTCACCACCTTGGTGGAATGCATGAGGATATAATGACGCAATTTTTGGACCGAGAACACGACAGCTAGTGCTAATTTTTCTTCATGTGAGTAGGACACAGGTGGACTGGCAAGGTTCTTACTGACATAATAGATCACATGTTTGGCACCGTTATCATCCTCCTGGATAAGGACACCAGCAACCGAATAGGTGGAAGCAGAGATGTATAGAATGAAATCTCGGTCAAAGTCAGGGGGACGGATCAAGGGAGCGGATGTGAGGGCATGTTTGAGGGCATCAAAAGACTCTTGAGCGTAGGTATCCCAGAAAAAAGGGGTGTGAGATCAAAGAAGTCTAAGGAAGCCGTGTGCAGTAGTGGAGTAGTCAGGAACAAATCGGCGAAGAAAATTAGCTTTGCCTTGGAGACTTTGTAGCTGGCGTAAGGTACGAGGTAGAGGAAGTTCAAGAATGGATTGAACCTTCAAAGGGTCGAGAGTTATGCCGTATTTAGACACGATGAAGCCGAGGAGACGACCGGCAGGAACACAGAAGACACATTTCAAAGGGTTAAGGCGAATGTTATACTTGCGGCATCGGAGGAAAATGGTACGCAAGTCATGAAGGTGTTGCGCCTGATGTTTAGAATGTGCAGTAAGGTTGTCTAAATAGGCAAGGATAATATGGGTTACGTCATGGAAGCAATAAGACATGGCTCGTTGAAAGGTGGCGCCGGCGTTTTTAAGGCCAAATGGCATGACTCGGTATGCGAAAGTGCCCCACGGACTAATGAACGCGGTTTTAAGTTGATCAGCACGACGGATAACAATTTGGTTGTATCCGGAGAAGCCATCCATAAAGGAGAGAATCTCGTGCCCCACACACTCATCGATGATTTGGTCAATAAGTGGTGTGGGGAAGTTGTCTTTGGGACAAGCTTTGTTCAGATCGCGAAAGTCAGTGCAAACACGAATGGTGCCTTGTTTTTTTAGGACGGGAACTGGGTTAGACACCCAAGTGGTATATTCAATGGGGTAAATGAAACCAGCCTATCGGAGCTTGTCGATTTCAGCTTTGATGGCTTCACGTCGGGAAGGATGGATGGGTCTCAACTTTTGACGAACTGGAATGATATCAGGCCATGTGTCGATGTGATGTTCGACAATGGCAGGATCGAGTCCAGGCATTTCTGAGTATGACCAGGTGAAAACATCACGGAATTATTTGAAGAGTTTCGTGTAGGCTTCAATTTCTTCTGGAGTGCATTGGGCGCCCATGGTGATATGTTCTTCAATACCTGGCTTGACAGAAATGTCGATTTTGATGGTGGGAGAGATATTAGCCATATTGCCTTCTTCGAAAGCGTTAGGTGCAAGGAGGGGGTTTTTGAACCAATCAACTTTATCAGGAATAAAGTCTTTGGATTCGAGGGCATATTGGTCATGGGATGGATGTGGGAGGAAATATGCGTGATGGTGCATATCGTCCCATGGAAAATCAGGGTGGGTCATGGCTTCCATGATGTCTTCATCGGACTGGAAGATGGGAAGAGAGGATGGAAGAGGTAGAGGGATGAGACTCTTGATTGTGAGGGGAAGGGATCACAGGTACGGTGTCATGTGAGGTGATAGAGTGAGCAGTGGAATGATCAGGCGAAGCATCGGGGGAAGGTACTACGGGGTTGGTATCTGAGAATCGCGGGGATGAGGAAAGGTAGGAAATGGTCGCTGAAGTTTCGGTCATGTCAGTATCAGGAGGAGAAATGGTAATCGTGGTGGACAGGTGGTCTGGTGTGAGGGAAGAAGGATTACGGGCGAGGGCGGCTTCGAATTGGCGGTAGGTGGCTAAAGAATCACGATACTCGTCAAGGCGGGGGAAAAGGTGGGTATAGCGGCCATGGAAATTGCACAAAGAACAAGGGTGATTGGTGCGCAATTTCTTAAGTTTATGGGTAGGAGCGGGTATGGTGACATGGACTTCTGGGATGTCTGATTCTGGAAACGTTTCATTAACCATGATCTTGAGAGGTGGTAATTCAGGACAGGTATGAGTGGCGTGACCAACAACATCACATAGAGCACACTGGATGGGATGCTTGGGAGGCCGAGGAGGGGTAGAGTTGGGCGGGGTAGGTTTGTCTTTTGATGCCCCCCTGCGCGCTTTGCTATTTTTACTCGAAGCGGTTGTAACAGGAGGCAGTGCTTGTTGAGGGGACTGAGGTACCAGCGTAGCAAGAGAAGTGGTGGGGATTGGTTGAACCGGGGTCAAAGTAATATATGGTTTAGGTTGACTTGGCGGAGTGGTGGCAGGAGGGTCAAGATACCAGACGGGTATACCCAAGGTCAAGTTGGGGAGGGATAGGGTGGCCAAGGTAGGGACTGAATAAGCGCCGGGAGGGGGAGCGAGGAAAGGGATCTATCCAGCATGGAAATGGCTAGGAGGAATGGTGCCAAGGGGGTTGATTTCAGGTGAAGTCGACCCATGAGGATTGGTGGTAGAAGAAGATTCAGAAGGAAGAAGGGTGGCTAACGGGGGCGAAGGGCTAGGAGCTGGTTGAGGTTGAGGTTGCTGACTAGCCAACATGGGCTCTGTAAGGTTAGCCCATGATGATTGCATCATGAAAACATTTTCCAATTTAGGATCAGAGGTTGGAGGGGAGTTGAAAAAGGTGCCGAGCAAGGAGGAGTATTTGTAGACGCCGTGGGAGACACTGGTCAAAGAATCAACATATGGTTTATTGGTGACAGTAGATATGGTGGACTCAGGGGAGGCCTGAGATTTTGGTTCATGGTAGGTCAATTGGTGAATGGTGACAATCTTTCCATTATGAGGGAAAAACATCTTGCGGTGGACTGCGGACGGGACGGCTGACATGGCCTAGGTGTAACTACGCCCCAAAAGAATGTTGTAGTCAAGAGGGGCGTCGATAACTTCAACGTCAACACAAACAGTCTTGCCGGCAAGGGTGATAGGACAATTACGTAATAGGCCAATGGGCTGGGAGGCATGGCCATCCCATGCACGAAGGGTGATGGTGGAAGGGGCAAGTTCAGGGGATCCGAGTTGTTTCCAAACCGAGGCGGACATTACGCAGGTAGATGCCCCCTCATCAATAATGCACCGAGCAACATTGGCGGTTTGGATTGTGACTGGGATTTGGAAATCAACCAAAGGAGGGAGAGGGGGATGGTCTGACTGACGGGTGTAAAAAAAAATCAATTGGTCATCATCAGGATCTACAGCGTCCACGACAGATATTAGAGCCCTCTTTTGAGAAGGACACGACTGGAGGAGTTCCAGTGTTGAAATGGCAGCAGGAGATTGGGCCAGATCCTCTACTATGCTGTATGAATGGGCAGTTCGACCAGGGGCAGCATTTCGGCGTAATGGTCCCTTAGGAGGCTTGGGATGAACCTTGGTTTTGGGCAGAGGGATTGCAAGGGACCATTAGGTGTTGATAGAGGTTTTGTAGGACCTGACGATGGAGACTCAGAGACAGACGAAATAGGAGGTGTGGAATACGGACGGGACCGAGTTTGAAGGTTGAGGTCGACAGTGAGAGGTGGGTTAGAAGCCATCATGAGAATCTGGTAATCAGAGGAACCAGAAGGGGAAGGGTGAGTGGTTACCAGGGTGTGAGGTGGTTGAGTGGCTACGAATCCTTGTTGCAGGAAAGGATCGGTAAACACAACAGGTTGAGAAGTAACGGGGGTGGGAGGGGCAATAGGGGAGGAGTGCTGTCCCCGTACAGTGGCCTGAGAATCCAAAAGTTGCCGCATTTGTGGTAATAAGGGACAATCGTGAGTGTAGTGACCATAAACACCGCAACACGAACAGGGCTTATTGGTGCGGAGTGGCCTGTCCGGCTTGGGCTGAGAGCCCTGTGGCTGGTTGGTAGTGGTAGAGTCGATATTGGAAGGATTGGGTCCACGATTACCAGAGGCGGATTGATTTCCCCTTCTCCTTCTTTGAGAAGGAGGAACGTTAGGTGCCCCCTGTTGTGCAAATACTTGCCCTGGGGGGGAAGTAAGTGCGATTGTGGGGGTGGAAAAGGCAATGGAGTGGAAGGTCCAAATGTTGGAGGAGCGGGGACATTAGGATGTGGATATGGATAAGGGGTAGGGTGGGAAGCAGTAAGGTAAGCAGGAGGGTGGGAAAAAGGAGGAGGCATGCCGTAGCCTGAATACATGCTACCGGGAGGGGAGAAAACGCCAGAGGGGCTGGCCCCTGAAGGAAAACCATGGCTCGGAAGAGGTTGGGCGGAGGTATGTGACAGGGCTCCAACGATACCGTCAGCAGAGTGAGATGCCCCCGAGGCATTAGGGCCATCGGGTTTGGGAAGGTCAGGGAGGAAGGTATAAATATAACCAGATTGGGCGTAGATAAGGTCATACTTCAAGGCTATTTGGAGGGCGGCTTCTTCGGTTTAGGGAAAATGGGATGCGACATCTTTGCCAATGGGAGGTAAGAGGGAGCGAAGGAACTAGTCCATGTAAACCCGATCTTCAAAGGGGGGAGCACGGCATAAGCTCCGTCTTCGCCGCCATTCCTGGACATGAGCAGAAAGGCGGGTTGAAGAGGATTGATGGAAAGAGGTTAAAAGCTCGGTACCAGTGTCGTATTGGAGGGGGAGCTGGAAGTAGGATAAAAAGGCTTCGGCAATGGTCACAAAAGTGGTATGGGAGGAGGTGGCCTGTTCAACATACCATTTAGAAGCGTCGCCTGTAAGCGTGCGTTGGAACAATCTAAGACGGATGGAGTCATCGGTGATGTAATTAGAGGAGCACCACATGTGGAAAGATCGGATATGGTTAGAGGGATCTTCGCTAGCAAGGCCTTCGAACTTGGGAATGTCGGAGGAGAGCTTGGTTGGCATAGCAGGCCAACTCACATCGTGGCGAATGGGATCATTAATCAGCTGATTGAAGTCAGGGAGACTGAGGCCAGCCATATAAGGGAGTAATGGGGCAGTCGAGGTAGGTCCCATAGTGGTTCCACTGGAAATGGACCCGGTGGTAGAACTGGGGTTAGGGCTAGGTCTGGAACTAGACATGGTGAAGGGAACAGAGGGGGAACCAAAAGTAGGGGGAGAACTCGAACAATCAGAAGAGGATTCAGAGTGTGGACTCAGGGGAAGACTGACTCAATGACGACGCGAAGGAGGAAGTAGTCCAAGCGGAAACTGAGGATGAAGGCCAAGAAGTCTTCGAGAGCGGCGCCTTGGGGGCGCAATGATGACAGGAAGAAGATAAACCGACGAGGGTAGGGGGGGACAAAATCAAGTGAGGTCAAGGGTAGAGAGGTGCAATGACAATTGATTTTAAAGTCTTTTCCAGGCGGTGTTAACCAGGTGCTTCTTCAATTAGGGTCAGTGTGTGGCGTGCGTTAATTTTAATTGTTTAAACCCAGACGTTTTGAGAGTAAAAGAAAAAGTGTGTTGCGTAATGGAAAAGAAATATGCAGTAAATAAGACTGAAAGAATAGAAAATTAACAACTAATAATGCATCAATCTAACCCAAAAAGGCGGGTCTCTCAAAACTAGTCTACAAGAGGGAAAAAACCAGGCAAAGCACGCTAAAAGATGCCAATAGATCTAAGGTCCGGAGGGACTGGGATCTAAAGGGTGAATCTGCTGAAAAGTGGTGCAGAGAACAACAAAGAGGCATAGGCAAGGTTGCTTCTAAAAAGGAGGAGATCAGCTAAAGATAGGAGAGACAAGGTAGTGGCCTTAGAAATGAACCCAAACAAAACGAGATGAGCTGGTTTTGAGAGGGAGAAGGGCTGATCTAAAGGGATCTGAAAAGGAGGTATCAAATCTGAGAAAAAGAGGGTTGAAACTCTGGAAATTCAGACTTCTGAAACAGTAAAGACTTGTCCACAAAAAGTGGAGGGTACTAGAGCCCTAAGGGGCAAGATTCCCTCTTAGGTGAGTGAAGCAGATCAGAAACAGGTCTAAACGGGCAGAGACAGAGGCTGGAAGACCCTGATAGAAGCTTCAGACAAACCCATAAAAAGTGCTGAAAAATTTGCAGAAAAAGTGCAGGTCGTAGGTTCTGACCTGTTTTCAGTCCAGGTCGCAGGTTTGGGGCAGAAAAGTGCGTCCTGAGGCTCAGGTCGCACTTTTTGGGCCAATAAGTGCGACCTGCAGATCCGGCTGTCTCGGCGGCAGATTTCCGAAAATTTTTGTCATCTCAGCTGCGGTTGATGTCTGTCACCTGTGTGATAAGGCCAGAAACACACGGAAGTTAAAAATTTGACTGTTTAAATGGTTTTAGGGGTGAAAATCACCATAAAAATAGGAAAAACAAAAAATGGAAGAGAAACCCAAGGGTTTGAAACAGCTGGATATGCAGGAATAGATAAAACGACAGTGGTCGCAAAAGAAAACCCGTGTGGAGTCGCCAATTGTTAGTACGAATCTTTCGTCGTAAAAGATCACTTTAGCTACACATAAAAAATAGCCCTAACATCGATTATGGCTGCAAAATACCTTTAAGATTGCTGCACAAATTTAGGTCTAAGCACAAAAGATATTAAGCAGATAAAAAATAACATAGCTCCATAGATCCAATGAACAAGACAAGAAGAATGTATATGAAAGAATTTTGTATTATATTAAAGAATGGGGCACCTGTGAGGAAAACAAGAAAGGTGTTTTCCAGTTCTCCTCAGTGGGATGGGTTCTTGGAAGTCCTCAGTGTTTCAGATCTAGCATTTCTCTCTCTTATGGATGTGGAAAAGCAAACATAGAACTCAATGGGAGTTCACAAAGAAAAATGGAAAATGGTGACCAAGAGAAGATCCAAAGTGATCTAATGCAATGAAGGTGGTTAATGAATGGGGAAAACCCCCCTATTTATAACAAAATATTGGGGCGGTCTAGAATTCGGTGCATGAATAAAATATTATTAATTTAATTCTAGAAGCACCTTTTAGGAATATTTTATTATATTTGTTGGAGGGAAAAGGATTCTTGACTTGGGTCAATTCCTTTATTTATAAATAATAAATAAATAAATGATTTATTTATCATTTTAGGGGAATGATGGGAATATAATTAAATAAATAATGGTTTATTTGATTATTTATGTATGATTTAGTCAAATTTAACTAAGAATATTACTTAAATAATGATTTAAATAACTTGTTCTTAGGAAATAATTAAATAAATAAGGATTTATTTAATTAATTTCCTTGTTTTGGGTCAAATATGACCAAATAAGTTATTTTATACGGTGAAAGCAATTTTACTTAGGGTAAAATTGGTCTTACATGGTGTACTTGGGTTCATCTAATAATAATAGGTTAGATGACCAAAAAAATGGTGTAACAATGATGGAAACCTTAAACATGTTATCTAGAGGATATATCTACCAATTACCTTATGATGACATCAAAATTGTATTCAAGAACCACTCTAGGGTTGCTAGGAAAAAGGGTAGGTCTAGCTAAAGCTTGGTAAGTTCCTCTCCCTCCACAACATCCATCAAGCATGAGATAGGTTAATGTTGGAGGATTTGAAGAGTGAAATGTTGCATACTTTTTCCTTGTAAATGGATACTATGAAAATCAAAAGAAAGCAAAAGGAAGCAGAGAGGGCACTTGATCTGAATTTGAATGTTAGTTTTTCTATGCTAATTTCATCTTCAGATTTATCTTAGAAATGCCGATCTTTGCTTCATGTACATGGGATTATTGAAGTGGTTGTGATTGTTAAACAAGTAAGTGTATGGAGATTATGTTTAATTCTTGAACATAAAAACATAAAAACATAATGCTGAACATCAACAACAAAATATACAACAAACCATCACAATTGATCCATTAACACAATGTTTTGATGAAGGAGTTCACCCCTCCTGGGCTACATCTCCTTGGTCCAACGCTTGGGCCTCTGTATTAGTTCAAATGTGAAAAAAATGTTGTTTACATTCACCTACTTCTCTTGAAACCTACTCCAATGTGTCCAGAACATCCAAATCTGCCAGGATATACTCTTCCTGAGCCAAAATTGGTCGAAATGTGCTCCAGGTATGCTTCATCCAATATTTCCCTAGGAATCTCCTCTAAAACTGGAGAGAAATCTAGTTAACACAGTTAAAATTGGGATTTCGCCGAAACTAGTGGACTCTGCCAAATCCGCCGCTATTTTAACTCTGGATTAATTAAAAATTAATCATAACATTAATGCAGATAAGCTCGTGTTTAACTGCGCATAAGTGCATTTTAAAATAAAACATAGTTTTGGTCTTAAACCCAAGGTTATGGATAATTAATCTTGTAATTATCCCATTAATCTCCGCTTAACAGTCTTCGCCCCGTCAGTGGTATGGTGGAATGGTCGTATGGGGAGGGGGATGGCCCCCTCCAAACCCCCGCCATTGAAACTGGTTGTCTTCAAATATATGTCGGACCCATAGTATTACAAGGACTACATGGGTGGCTTGGTGGTAAATCATACAGTTGGCGCGGGGGAGGTCGTCGGTTCGACCTCGACCTCCACCCATCCCTTGAATAGTTTTGCTCCATAAAATAAATATGCGCCCAAATAATTTGAACTTTGGAATATAAAATATGCGCCAAATATACAAGATAGTTTGAACATTGACCTGCTAGGTAAAATAAATGTGCCCAAATAATTTGAAATTTAATGATAAAATTCAGACCTTAGAATCATAATGAAATTCAACCTTGTAATTAAAATGCACCATTAAACCTTGAAATTTGACCTTGGAGAATATAAAAAAAATTCACCTTCCCAATCCAAAATGGTGAATCCTGTAGTGACACTTGTCACAGTGTCATTGGGTGAAACTGAAGAATATTCCTAGAATATACCTTGTATGCTGACTAGGCTGTCATGTCATCATTCTGTCCCGTTCTGCAAATTTTTTAGTTGTTTAGGAAAATTAACAATAGGTCATAACTTCCTCATATGGAGTCGATTTTTTATGAAACAAATTGCATTGGATTCCTGGTGACGAGCTCTTCCTTGTCGTTCTAGTTTGGAAAATTTCTGAGCACTTTCATTTTTGAGCTTAACACTGAGCCTCTGATCATTCCTCCACTCTAGAAGCCATTTGGACCCCAAAAGATACTGTCAATCGTTCAGCAGGTGAGGGTACATCTCCCTCTCTTTCTCAATATCCATCCATTTGGGCTTCGAAGGATTTTTTCCCTTGAGTCCCACTCTAAGGTATTCGACATTCCCTATCCTTGAAGTTCTGGTTTGTCTATTAAGTATGAGATCATGCTGAAGTTCATCAAGATATTCTGGTGAGAAATCATCTATTGATGGCAACTAAACATGATCTCCTTGATTATCAATCAATGGAGGCTCAAATAATCTCAAATTCTCAACACTAACTGCAGAATATATTTACATATAAGGAGGCAAATCTAGCTTAAATGCATTGTTACAAATCTTTTCCAGAATTTTAAAAGGACCACAACGGATTGGATTAATCCTTTTACCTTCCCCTTGAAGCCTTTATTTGTTGATCTATAACCAAACTTCGTCACCAACATGGAATTTATGATCAACACAATGTTTATCATGCCTTGCCTTGTAGCTTCTTTGACTCTTTTCAAGCTATTCTTGCACTGTGTGATGTATTAACTGAATTTTCTCAATGAACTTCCTTGATTTATCTATGTAACTATGATCTAGGAGGATCATGCTTTAGAGCAGATCGACAGTGAGGTCCAGTCAGCTCCAATTTTTCTAATGTCTGGTTCAGTCTTCAGATCATTCGCCATGTCCAGTATTCCGGATGAAAGTACTCCGTCATGGTTCAGTGTGTTGTCATGGTTAAAAAGTGGTTCGAATTTGGAATCATGGTGTATGTGGGTTCATGGTGATGTAATGATGTAATGGTGACATTATGTAAAAATCCTAAGCTAAAGTTTAAATGGTGGTGGTCCTAATGCCTAGACCTAAGCACTAGTCCTAAGTCGTAAGGTTCAAGTGTTAAAAACCTAGCACAAACAAACTACAACATGTAATAGACCTATGGTCTAAAACCTAAGACCTAGTGCTAAAACATGTATTAACTCTCGGACCCATGTATTAAAACCATATGATAAAAAAATGTAATACACTACACAGTTGACCGCAACCGCAACCGTGTCGGAACTAGAGTTCATGTGAACAAGTAAGCGACAAAACTGTTCGCAATGAATGCAACGTTAAATGTCGGAGTTTAACTGGTGGACATGTGAATAGCTGTCACAACTGACCGTTGCAGAAAATGTCGGTTTAACCGCGGAACTAAGCCACAAACACTGGAGTTTCGGGTTGTCACATGGGATAACAATATCCGTCAGCAAGCTGAAGCTGCTGAGATTAGACCGTAGATGTAGCTGCCAGTTAGCTGTCACATGCAGTTGTTACCCTCCTCTGCGCGGTTTCAACTGACCATTAATGCCTATTTATAATATAAGGTCTAATTTTGGGTTTTTGTATTAAATTGTGCTAAGGTTGTAATTAAACCACCTTATCACTATACACTAGGTGTCACAATGTGACAAGATCGGGACCTCAAAACACCTTGATTTATTCAACCAAATGCCTAATTTGGATTTTAGAAGTTCGAGACCAGGCCTTATATAAACCATGACATTTTCTCCATGGACACACATGAGTGATTTTGTATTCAGATTTGGAGCGAGAGAGGCAGATTTGTTTTCAGTGTTTCTTGGTCGTTCATAGGCGGAATTGAGCGCATAGATAGGCGTTGGAAAGCTAGGAGAGAGAGATTTATATTGTCAGTGACTAGAGGTGCTTGCAAGCACATTATTTCTATTGTATTTTTTGTGTAAATACTTCCTCGAATAAACCTAATAAAGAAGACACCCATCTTGAAATTGGACCCGGAGGTTTAGTCCACTTGGGATGAACTCTGTAATCAATGTTTGTTGTCTATTTTCTCTCTTCTCTACTGTAATTTCAAGTTTAATATGCTACTGGTTTAAGTCGTAAAATGATTTAGATTTCCTTCAATCTTCCACATTAAGCAGTTCAATTAACAATCAATTCATGGATGGAAATTAATCAATTATACCTCAACATATAATTTCGATCACATTCAGATCATATATTTTGGTATCAGAGCGGGTTGTGCTTTGTAGTATTTTTTTTCCAATGAATGTTAACTAGGTTAGGTGTTGTGAAACCAGCTCAAAAAATAGAAGAAAAGAGATATCAACGCCTTAGAAATAAGCCACTTCGAGGGGGAAACCTCTAATACATTACATGAATGAAAAATTCTTGGATGATACAAATTACAAAACCTCCTTTCTATATATAGGAGTCCATGGGGCCACAATGTAATCCTAGCCGGCCTAACAATAATAATTTAAGGGCACAATAATAAAAATAAGGGGGTTAGAGGGGTACAATAATAACAATAAGGGGGTTACACTAACAACAATAAGGGACTATACTAGTAATATAGGGACCTAACATGCCCCTCTCCTTCAAAAAAGTTTTTTCCTCAATGCTTGAGTAGCTCTGGGTGCTTCTGTATAAAAGTCTCATCCTCCCATGTAGAATCTTCAGTGGGTAAGTTCTTCCACTTGATGAGATACTCTAAAATTGATTGATTTCGTAGCTATCGAGTTCTTATTTCTGTGACTGCTTTAGGTTCCAATATGATTTTTCTTTCCTCATCAAGTTCTGGAAATATTTTTTGAACTAGAAGATTTTCACCTATAACCTTCTTTAAGCATGAAACATGGAAAACTGGATGCACTCGTGAAGAAGCAGGAAGCTCCAATTTGTATGCCATAGTACCAATATTTTGCAACACCTTGTAAGGACCATAGTACTTTGGCGAAAATTTATTATCCTTCTTAGCTTGCTTGAGGGACATTTGTTTGTATGGTTGTAGCCGTAAAAATACCCAGTCTCCTACATCAAAACTTCTCTTGATGCGATCTTGATCTGCCTGTTGTTTCATTCAATTTTGTGCCAGATTCAGGTTATCCTTTAAGAGTTGGAGAACTTCTTGTTGATGCTCGATGTGATCTTACACTGCTTGAATCTTCAAATTTTCTCTTAAAGATGATCTGATGGACGGTGGATGAAATCCACAAAGTGCCATAAATGGGGTCATTTTTGCTGCAGTATGGAAGGAAGTGTTATACCACCATTCAGGGTGAGGTAACCACTTGACCCATTTTGTTTGTTTATCAGATACAAAACAACGAATATATCCTTCCAAAAATTTATTTACTATCTCAGTTTGACCATCGGATTGAGGATGATAAGATGAGCTATGAGCTAATTGAGTACCCAAATAAGAAAATAACTCCATCCAAAAATTTCCAGTAAAAATGGGATCTTTGTCTCTCACAATAACACTTGGGTTTCCATGTAGCTTTTGAATTGTGTCCATAAATGTAGTAGCAACTGTACTTGATTTAAATGGATGAGATAATGCACAAAAGTGTGCATACTTGGTAAGTCTATCAACTACCACCATGATGAAACTCTTTCCTTTGGACTTAGGTAAACCTATGATAAAATACATTGAAATCTCCTCCCAACGTTGACTTGGAATGGATAAAGTTGTAGAAGACCCGGGGTCTTAATTGTCTCAACTTTATTCTACTGGAAAACCAAAAATTCTGCCACAAAATTTTGAATATTAGATTTAAGGCCATCCCAAAAAAATTATTTCTTCACCCTATGGTAAGTTTTTAAAAATCCTGAGTGTCCTCCTAAAGGAGAAGTGTGCAATTCCAAAAAAATCATTTGTTTTAGTTGGAAATTCTTACAAAGATATATGCAATCTTTGTACCATAAGGAATCATTTTTCCAACTAAATGTATCAGATGTACTAGGATCTTGTTGCAACTCTTGAATGAGTGTCCACACTTCTTTGTCCTTCTTCCATTCATCCCTTGCTTCGGTTATCCAATCTGGTTGGATAATAGATAAGGCACAAAGCAATGCTTCCACCTCTTCATCATTTCTTGAGAGTGCATCTACAACAACATTTAGCTTCCCTTTTTTGTAGATTATTTCAAAGTCATAACCTAACATCTTTGTGACCCATTTTTGATGCTCTTCTGAAGATTGTCTTTGTTCCAAAAAGTGTTTAAGACTATCATGATCATTTTTTACTTTGAAGTGTCTTCCCATTAGGTAAGTTCACCATTTCTTTAGTGCATGCAGTATTGATAACATTTCCTTCTCGTAAATAGATTTCTGTAAATAATTTCCTTTGATTGGATGAATTTCAAAAGAAATAGGTCTTTTTTCTTGCATTAAAACAACACCAATTCCATTTCCTGAGGCATCACATTCCACAATAAATGTTTTTGTGAAATATGGAATAGGTGCTAGGCACATTGCTTCTTTAAGATGTTCAAAGGCCTTAGTTGCTTCAGGAGTCCATGAAAATTCATCTTTATTCAATAATGTTGTTAGAGGTGCTCCTATTTTCCCATAATTCTTAACAAACTTGCGATAATACCTTGTTAACCCGAGAAATCCTCGCAACTGCTTTATGGTTGTGGGGAATTTCCATTCCTTAATGGCTTTAATTTTGTTAGGGTCTACCTTAACACCCTCATGAGATACAATATGACCCAAATATTACACCTCTTGTACTCCAAAGAAACATTTGGATGTTTTTTGCATATAATTGTTTCTCCTACAATAGTTTGAGCACCCTGTCAACATGTTGAACATGATCCTTCCAAGACCTGCTGTAGATTAGTATATCATCAAAAAATACTAGCACAAATTTTCTAAGGAAGGGTTTGAAAATGGAAAACATCAACCCTTGAAATGTAGAAGGTGCATTGGTAAGGCCAAAAGGCATGACCAAAAATTCATAATGACCCTCATGAGTTCGAAATGCTGTTTTCAGAATATCTTCAGTCTTCATTCTAATTTGATGATATCCTGAACGAAGATCCAACTTGGTAAAATAAATTGCTCCATGTAATTCATCCAATAATTCATCAATCACAGGAATGGGAAATTTATCTTTAATGGTGAGCTTATTGAGCCACCTATAATCCGGACACGTGCGCCATGATCCATCCTTCTTGTGTACCAATAATACAGGAGCAGAGAAAGAACTTTGACTAGGTTGAATTATACCAGCCTCTAACATTTCTGCAATCATACGTTCAATTTCGCTCTTTTGGACATAAGGATATATATATGGCCTGATGTTTGGAGGAACACGTCCTGGAATCAAATGAATAGCATGACCATGATCATGAATAGGTGGGAGTCCTTTGGGAGTTTCAAACACCTTGGAATGATTGTCCAAGACTTTTTGGAGATCTGAAGAAATAGATGATTTTGATGTTGGAACTTCTAGTGAGCATAATTGTGAAATTATGCCTCGATGTTCTTTCTTTAGAAGCTTTGTCATGAAATTAGAGCTTATTATCTTTCCTGGCTTCCCTCCAATAACCCATAATTCGAATTACTTTCCTTCTGAAAAAAAATTCAAGAAAAGTTCTTGAAAATTAAAAGCTACTGTCCCCAAAGATTGTAACCATTGTACTCCTAGTACAACATCATCACCTCCCATAGGAATGGAAAGAATTGGAATATTCAATACATATTCTCCCATGGTTAGCTTGATATTATGGAATTTTATAGAGAAATTTATAGCTCCTCCATTTGCAACCATCACTTGGCATTCTAGTGCTGGGTATAGGAAACAATTCAATTCCCTTGCTACCTTACAATGAATAAAATTATTGGTACTACTTGAATCAATAAACACTATTACCTTTTTCTTCTTGATATGTCCTTCTATCTTGAGAGTTTGAGGAGTGGTAATTCCTGCCAATGCATTACACGATATGGTCGGACTCATTTCTTCCTCTTCTATGGTTGGTTCATGGTGTATACCCTCTTCTTTTGAAGATTCTTTTTCATTTTCTTCTTCCTCTTCACAATGTATGTAAAATAATTTCTTCTCAGCACACTTATGACCTTTAGTGTATTTTCTGTCACAACTGTAGCAAAGCCCTTTTGCTCTTTTTTCTTCCAATTGTTGTGGTTTCAACCTTATAGGTTATGAAAATCTAGGAGTAGCAACACTTCCCTCTTTATAGAAGTGAGTGGTAGGCTTCCTTGTTGCCATAATTTTACGTTCAATTTTTCTGGCCAGCTTGAATGCCTTCTCCAATGAATCAGGTTCCAATACACGAACTTCATGTTGGATGTTATCCTTTAAAGTACCTATGAAGAGATCAATCCTGTGTTCCTCTGAACTATCAGTTACCCTTATATTCAATTTTTGGAAGTCCTCAATGTGCTCCCCCACTGAACCCTTTTGTTTGAGATTTATCAATTGGCTAAAGAAGGTGTTGCTCTTTGTATCCTCATAATGTGCTATCATTTATTCCGTAAAAATTGACCAAGTGACCATTTTTTTACGGAAGAAAAGCCATCGATACCATACAAATGTATTTTGTTCTAAATGTAAAGTTGCAATGCGTACGTTTTGTGTGTTTTGCACATTATTGAGATCAAAATATTGCTCCATCTGTAGTATCCATGTTACACGATCCTTTCCATCAAACTTCCTCATATCCATTTTTGGAATATGGTGGTTCTTCCCTCCAACATTAGAGTTTATAAAATCACGATTAACATTTATTTTGTTCTCATCATGAGTTCCCTTTACTAGCTTTTCACCATTAGGAAAAATTTCTTGTATCAACTTTTCCAAACCTTCTATGTCTACTTTTAGATCATTCTTCATGTTTTCCATGTTGTCTTTCATTTTTCATAGATCTTAGTTTCCATGTCATCTATCTTAGCTTCCATGCCCACTTCTATGCCATCCATCTTAGCTTCCAAACCATTCATCTCAGCTTCCACGCCTTTATTCAAACCATCCATCTTAGTTTCCACACCTTTCTTCAAAACTTCCATTTCATTTTTTGTTGCTCTTTGCGGGAGCGAAATTTGTTGCACTTGCTCTTGTAATTTTGATATGTCATGTTGCGATTCTTCATCTTCATGAGTCATAGTAGATCCTTCTAAAGGCTTAATGGGTGTTGAATTATTTTTAGGGGCCATTTTAGAATCTAATACTGATATCTATTCTACAATATGCCCTTGGAATCAATTCAACTTGATTCTTCAAACAAGACTTATGCAATTCGGAAAAATGAAATACACACCTTTTACTTGCTTTTGAGGAGCTCGATATTGAAATTGAATTATCTCTATAATTGTGGATCCTCAATATCTGAAATTTGGTCCTATAGTAGCTCTCTAAAGCTTCTTTCAAATTCCATAGGTTTTATCTGATTTGGATTCTTCAAGGCAAAGTTATGTCTAATCTCCCACAATGACCCAATTATGTACTGGTTCAGTAGAGAAAACTTGTACAACTTTTCACGTGTCATTTTTTTCTCCTTTGGTTCTGAAATTGATAGACAAAAAACTACAGTCCATGTAATTACGACCACTTTTTATAGCATTCCAATCCGATGCTCAAAGAGAGAGCTATGAAGATTTTTCCACGATCACCTCTTTGAGATGAAATTCAGAAGCCTGAAAAATCCCTAACTTCCACAGATCATATCTCTGAACATATTGTGAACCAAGATCTGAAATTTTATGAAGATGCTCCTTAGGATTGCAGATTCGCACTATAAAAATTTTAGCTTCTGAACCTTTGTAGAAAAAACGTTATAGCGAAAATTCCACGATGACCTGTTTAGGTTAAATTCAGGAGCCTGCAAAATGACCTAAATTCCATAGATTATATCTCCGAAAATTTTGTGAACCAAGCTCTAAAATTTTGCGACGATGTTCCTCAAGATTTTGTCTTCGCACACTAAAACTTTCAGCTTCGGAACTTTCGTAGAAAAAAATTTATAGCGAAAATTCCATAATGACCTATTTGGAGAAGCGAAACCCTAAAATCTAAAGCTCTGATACCAAATGTTGTGAAACCAGCTCCAAAAATAGAATAAAAGAGATATCAATGCCTTATAAATAAGCCACTTCGAGGGGGCAACCTCCAATACATTACATGAATGAACAATTCTTGGATGATACAAATTACAAAACCTCCTTTCTATATATAGGAGTCCATGGGGCCACAATGTAATCCTAGTGGGGCCACAATGTAATCCTAGCCGACCTAACAATAATAATTTAAGGGCAAAATAATATCAATATGGGGTTTACAAGGGTACAATAATAACAATAAGGGGGTTACACTAACAACAATAAGGGACTATACTAGTAATATAGGGACCTAACATTAGCATTGCAACATAGAGAAGGAACACTTGAGGAGTTCGATCCATAAATTGGAAAAGGAAAATTTGTTCATCGATCGACGATGACAGGAACTGAAGCAGGTGAAACTCCTGAAGTGAAGCCCATGAACGAGAATCAAGTTCAATTTTTTTTTTTGAACATGCAGAAGATGTTGGGAGAACTATACAAAGATAAGAAGGCGATAGATGCAGCTTCTTCGTCAAAGGCATCGAAGAAGGACAAGGGGAAAGGAAAATTTGATAAATTTCCTTCTCCTCCATCATCTCCATCATCATCATCATCTTCTTCTTCTTATAGTTCGGATTCTGAAACAGAAAAGAAACCTCATAAATCTCTTTTGAAACTTGATGTAAAATTTGAACTATCTGTTTATGATGGCGAAATGAACCCAGAGAAACTAGATCACCAGATTAAGCAGTTAGTAGTGTATTGTAGAATTCAGAACATTTCTGATGAAAAGACAAAAATCTAGCTAGCTACTCTTAGGATGGGGGGAAATGCTTTAATCTGGTGGGAGAGTAAAACCCAGATAGATTTAAAGCGTAAAGGTAAAATCATCTCCTCATGGTCTAAGTTTTTGAAAGCTCTAAGGAAACAATTCTATCTGTTGGGATACATGCAATAAGCTCTTATTGATTGGCAACATTTGCAGCAAGGTAAGGGACAAAATTTTCAAGAGTTTACTCAGGAGTTCAGGAAGAAAGCGTTGGCACTTGGTATTCCTTTGGATACATGTGAAACTTTATTAAAGTACATTGGCAATCTACATCCATATTTGTAGCATACATTATTGATGTTTAATCCTAATTAATTTGATGAAGTATGTGTTCAAGCCATACATATCGAATTAGGTGGCAGACCATTCAAGTTTTCACCGAATACATCCAAATAGTTGGATTCCAAAGACCGCAAGAGGAAGAGAAGTTCGAAGGGAAAGAAAACAATGACAACTCAGAAGGAAGGTTAAAGACCTACTTTAACTCACTACCAGAGGATCAGACATGATGAAGCCAAATGTTGGAAACTTCACCCAGAACTCAGACCAGAGAATTTCTAGAAGAAAGGTGAAAATAAGGCTACGACAAAAATCCAACAAGATCTAGGCTCCGATTCAAGTGATGAAGGGAAAATAATCGCAATGGTTATGAAAAGTAACAATTATGACACTAGTTCAAGTTAAAGTACTTCTACTTCTTCTTCAAACATTATTCATCTAGATGAATATAAAAGAGT
Source organism: Pinus albicaulis (assembly GCA_034641835.2). Taxonomy (NCBI): domain Eukaryota; kingdom Viridiplantae; phylum Streptophyta; class Pinopsida; order Pinales; family Pinaceae; genus Pinus; species Pinus albicaulis. The sequence continues at coordinate 1,385,937,307 of CM076582.1, forward strand.
TGAGTTATTTCACATAAGGGTAACTTCTAAGCACTCAAAAATAGATACATTGTTTGACACTAGGTCAGAGAAAAATTTAATATCTGAATCATTAGTTAAGAAATTGGGTTTGGAGACACGGAATCATCCAATACCATACCCATTAGGTTGGCTAAAGGAATAGACTCAGATTAATGTCATAAAGAAGTGTCGTTTAAAATTTTCCATCACAACTAGGTACATTGATGAAGTGGATTTAGATGTGATACCGTTAGACATATGTGGAATAGTGCTAGGTCCTTATATATATGATTGTGATGCAATGTTTCATATGAAAGAGCATAAATATCATCTTAAGAAATATGGGATTGAATACATTAGTTGGGCACATAAAATCAAAACTCACTTGTATTTGGTTAATGCTAATAAGACGAAGCGACTAATAATTTCATGTAAAAGATATGTACTCATGGTTGTAAAAGAAAAACATACGGATCTACATGATGATTTTTTAGGTTGTGAATATGAGTTTAAAGATAGTTTGGTTAAAGTGGTAGATTCATTTGAAAGTCTATTTAAAGAACCAAAACATCTGCCTCCTAAACGAGAAATACAACATGAGATACAATTGATGTCTGATGCCCCTCTTCCTAATATCGGAATGTATCACATGTCAATCATGGAGCATAAAGAAATAAAGAAACAAACCCAAGGGATGGTTGGAAAAGACTTCATTTGACCCAGTTCATCTCCATGTGGTTCACCCATAATTTTGGTTCCTAAGAAAAAAGGGACATGGGGAATGTGTGTCGACTTTAAATTTTTTGATTCACTTAAGAAAAAAAAAATCACAACACTAATATTAGCTTTATTAGATCATCAACATCCATTTGAAGTTAAAACAGATGCTAGTGGTTATGCAATGGGTAAGGAAACATTGATTCACACAGATCATCAACATCCATTTGAAGTTAAAACATATGCTAGTGGTTATGCAATGGGTAAGGAAACAATGATTCACACAGATCATCAGCCGCTTCAATACCTTCAGCCACAGACTAAGTTGCAACAATCTCGCCACTACATATGGATGGGATTTCTTCAAAAATTTCACTTATTAATTAAGTACAAGAAAGGTGTAACAAAAAAAGTAGCTGATATGTTTTCTAGACCATCTTTGAATGCTTCAATAGTACTACAAAATAGTTCATTGAAACTATAATATTCCTAAATTAGCTTGCAACTAATTGGAATATTAAAGTTTTTTTATGTCACTTATATAGGTGAATAAGTGGGTAGGGAGACACATAAATCTCTTTATGAAGAATAAAACCACTTCTCATGTGAAAGTGGATCACCATTTCTACTTAATAAAGCACCCTAAGGTGTGAACAGGGGCTAGAGAATGTGGACTAGGTCAATGTTGACCAGATAAACAATGCTGTTATGGAGATCATGGAGGATTATTGGAGGACAGTGCAGTCATTTAGGAGGAGTGTATGCATGAGAGTAGCTACATTATTGAGTGGGACCCAGGGTAAGGATGCTCACCAAGCATAAAAGGAAGAGGATGGAAGCATAAGAGGACATGGATTTGTATTATTGATTTTGATATTTTTAGATTTGGATTTTCCATGTGACATATCTATGCATGCTTTTGCTGTTTAGCTAAGTCTACAGTGCTATTTAGAACAGGCTATTTCCGAGTGGAAATCCCACCCTCATCCTTGAGGGACTTAGAGTGCCTACTCAAGAGAGGTTATCTTGAGTTGCATTACCACTATTTTGCATTTGGCCAAGCTTCAGTCTCATATACATCATAATTATGTTTAGAGTTGGGTTGTGTTGTAGGGGTGTAGTAGTGGAGGAGAGAGATCTCCAAATTCTGAGCTAGTTTTCCATTGAAGGGATTAACATTTCATCCAGAAGCTTGTGAGGAAGTTCTCAGGGCCTCATTTCATATTTTGGTATCAGGCCAAGTCATCATCTTCTCCTACAACGCAATATTACTCCCAAACTACATTATTTTATTGAGCAGATCCAAAGGAGGGTTCAGTGCCACACTTGGGAGGTTATATCTTCATTAAAGGGATTAGCCCTTCATTGAGAGAGTCTATTGGAGGAGTACCATTTCAGATCTACATCAGTTTCAGCCACCTCCTCTATGTGATTCAGTTGAAGTGATTCTTCAGCCCTAGGGCTTTAGATTCACCATTTGTATTTTTTGTATTTCCAGAAACCCTTCCTGGGTTGTCTAAGAAAAGTGTTGGGGAGCATAAATCTCCATTTTTAGCCTTGTATGAGCATTGTATTAACAGATCCATTTATTTATATTTTCTAGCTGCAGTATTAGCCACTAAAATTGCGTTGTATGGGCTTTATACATTTTGTGTAGCAGTTGCATCTCCTATTTTGGTGTATTTAGGCATTGGAGGCTTCTCTTGCCTAGCTTGAGGGACTTGATCCCCAAGATATTTTACTCATTGGTTGCTATTATACTTAATATCATGCATCTATATTTTGGCTCATATGTGATGTGTTGATATTCACTGTTGCTTTCCATTATTGTGTGCTATATTGCTACTTTTCCTATTTTTTAATATTACAAAAACTTGAAAGTTATGTAGAACAGTGTAGTACTGATGTTGATTTCAAAGATTATTATGAATCACTAACTCATGGTACTCAGGTGGAAGACGTCAATTTTCATATTCATAACAGGTTGTTATATCATCTGGGTAAGTTGTGCATACCACAAACATAAAGGGCACATGTTATTCAGGAAGCTCGTTCTTCTCGAATTGCAGGACATTTTGGCGTAAGCAAGACTATGGCGCAAATTCTAAGGTATTGTTACTGGCCTCGCATGTATGAAACAATTGTGAAGTACATTAAAGGATGTGTGATGTGTTCGACAAGCAAGCCAAGCAATCAAAATATTGGTTTGTACATGCCACTTCCAGTTCCTTTGCGACCATGCGACAACATTTCCATGGATTTTGTTGGAGGACTGCCGATGTCCAGGAGAGGGCATGATTACATGTATTTCGTGGTTGATCGATTCAAAAATATGTGCATTCATGTTCCATGCAAAAATAAAGTGACTGCAGAACATACGACACATATGTTCTTTCAACAGACCGATGGGCAGACAAAAGTGGTGAGTAGGATAGTTCTACATATTCTTTGAGGTTACTACAGTAAACATCCTAAGTTGTGGGATGAATCTTTACCTTATGTGTAGCATGCTTACAATCGAGCCTTACATTCTTTGAATAATTGATCACTATTTGAAACATGTTTGGGGTATATTCCAAAGTCACTGATGGACTTCATGATCAGTGAGGAAGATAAAGTGGATGGACATGATAATTAAAAAAAAGCAGTTAAGTTCATTCAATGGATACAACATATACATGAAGCAGTGCAGGACCCATTAGAGAAGAGTTAGGCCAAGTAAAAATTGTGCCACAACAAGAATTGAATCGATTATCATTTTTAGGTCAGCGATTAGGTATGGTTGTATATCAGTAAAGACATGTTGAAAGGAGAAGGTAAGAAACTGAAACCCATCAGGTATGGTCCTTTCAAGATTATTGAAAAGGTTGGAAATAATGCATTTCGATTAAATTTACCGCCTTACATGCGTATTTATTCAGTTGTAAATGTAGAAATCTAAATTTGTATGAACCTTTGATGATCATTGATCCCGAGGAAGATACACAGATTCCTAGTATTGATGATTTGACACCTGCGTATATGAATGAGTTGCAAGAAGATACCATCTTGGATAGGAGAGTTCGCACTTCCAGACAAGGAGATGTTGAATATATTCGAGTAGGAATCAAGGGCATGAACCTGAGCATGGCGAGGTGGATAGAGATCAGAAAATTGAGGGAGTTATACCCTCACTTGATGTCTGCTTAAATCAAACTTTTGTGGTCCAAAATATTTCAAGTGGAGAGGATTTATCACGAAGGAACTTACTTTAGTGCAGATCGACAGTGAGGTCCAGTCAGCTCTAGTTTTTCCGATGTCCGGTTTAGTCTTCATATCGGTTGCCATGTCCTCCAGTATTCCGGATGAAATTACTTCGTCATGGTTCAGTGTGTTGTCGTGGTTAAAAAGTGGTTCGAATTTGGTGTCATGGTGTATGTGGTTTCATGGTGATGTAATGATGTAATGGTGACATTATGTAAAAATATTAAGCTAAAGTAAATGGTGGTGGTCCTAAGGCCTAGACCTAAGCACTAGTCCTAAGTCCTAAGGATCAAGTGTTAAAAACCTAGTGTAAACAAACTACAACATGTAATAGTCCTAAGGTCTAAAACCTAAGACCTAGTGCTAAAACATGTGTTAAATCTTAGACCCATGTATTAAAACCATATGATAAAACAAATGTAATACATTACACAGTTTACTGCAACCACAACCGTGTCAGAACCAGAGTTCATGTGAATAGGTAAGCGACATAACTGTTAGCAATGACCACAACATTAAATATCGGAGTTTAACAGGTGGACATGTGAACAACTGTCACAACTGACCATTGCAGAAAATGTCGAGATTAACTGTGGAACTAAACCGCAAATGCCAGAGTTTCAGGTTGTCACATGGGATAACAATATTTGTCAGCAAGCCGAAGCTATCGGGATCAGATCGCATATGTAGCCGCCAGTTAGTTATCACATGCAACTGTCACCCTCCTTTGCGTGGTTTCAACTAACTGTTAATGCCTATTTATAATATAAGGTCCAAAATTTTGGTTTTTGTATTAAATTTTGCTAAGATTGTAATTAAACCACCTTATCACTACACATTAGGTGTCACAATGTGACAAGATCGAAACCTAATAACACCTTGATTTATTTAACCACATGCCTAATTTGGCTTTCAGAATTTCGAGACCAAGCCTTATATAAACTATGAAATTTTCTCCATGGACACACATGAGTGATTTTTTATTCATATTTGGAGTGAGAGAGGCAGATTTGTATTCTGTGTTACTTGGTCGTCTAGAGGTGGAATTGAGTGCAGAGACAAGCGTTGGAAAGCTAGGAGAGAGAGATTTATGTTGTTAGTGACTAGAGGTGTCTGCAAGCACATTAAGTCTGGTGTATTTTCTATGTAAATACTTCCTCAGATCAATCTTAATAAAGCGGATGCCCATCTTAAAAGCGAACCCGAAGACGTAGTCCACTAGGGACGAACTCTGTAATCAATGTTTGCTATCTATTTTATCTGTTCTTTGCTGTAATTTCTTGTTTAATATGCTATTGTTTTAAGTCATTAAATGCTTTATATTTCCTTCAGTATTCCACATTAAGTAGTTCAGTTAACACTCAATTCACTAATGACAATTAATCAATTCTACCTCAACACATAATTTCGATCACATTCAGATCACACTATGACCATCGATAGAAAAATATTTATCAAATATTAAGTCCAAAGTTGATCTTGGAAAGTACTAAATACATGCTTCAAATGGCGATGTGTTTGTGGAAGAATTCTTTGCCCTGTTGAATGCATGCTAAATGTAATGCAACTGTTGATACCACAACTTGGGATGTTTGTTGCAATAACCTCTAAGAAGATGAATGACTGTCCTGTTAACCACATCGGTCTGACCATATGCTTGTGGATGAAAGGTTGTGTCTTCTTTAACTTATTGTCCATCATGTCCTACAATTGTCACCAAAAATTCCTAACAAACCGAGAATCTCAATCACTTACAATAGAAGTTGGAAGACCAAAATGAAACTATACATTTTGAAAGAAAAGATGAGCTATTTGTTCAGCTATAATTTTCTTTCTACATGGCATCAAAACACACATTTTTCTGAACCTATCTACAACTACATACAAGTAACCATGATTTTTCCTTGACATTGGAAGACCTCCTACAAAATCCATTGATATAATCTCCCAAGGATGCGAAGGTACCGAAAGTGGAGTGTACAATCCTAGTTTCCCATTTCTAGGATTACTTATTGCACACAAAGAACATCCTCTAATGAAACGAGATACACTATCAATAATGTGTGGCCAATAACAATGCCTTTGGAGATTCGCTATCGTCTTGCCTACACCGAAATGTCCAACAATCAATGAAGTGTGTGCCTCCCTTATGACACTATTTCCTTCTCCCTATGGAATACATAACTTGCCCAAGTGATACAATAAACTGTTATGTACATGATAATCTAACTCTTCAATTTGGTTTCCTTGACTCAAGTTTTCATACACATCTTGAAAATCATGATCATGTGCATATTGTTCAATGTAAATTTCATGCATAATTGAATTGTGCTTGAGTATAATAGATGAATTTAAAATAGGCCTAGAAAGCATATCAACTACCTTATTATAAATTCCATTTTTATAATTGATAACCAAATGGAATTGTTGTAAAAATCCCATCCATCTGAAGTGTCTTGATTGCTGCAACTTTGATTGTGACTGTAAGTATTGCAATGGTTGATGGTCGTTATGGATAATGGTCTCCTTCCCCATCAAATAGTGCTTCCATTTCTTTACACTTTGTACCAATGCATATAACTCTTTGTCATAGGTGGGATAGTTAGTCACAACTCCATTAAATATTTCATAATGAAAAGAAATGGGCTCACCATGTTGCATGAGAACTGCTCCCATGGCGTAATCACTAACATCTATTTGAATCTCAAATGGTTGTCTAAGATCCAGAAGAGCCAATACCAATGATGAATTGATATTTTTTTTTAAAGAATCAAATGATTTTTGCTGCATATCTCCCCAATGGAAGGTTTTCTTGACACTTGTCAATGCATGTAACAGAGCTGCAATGGAAGAAAAATTAGCAATGAATTTCCTCCAATATTGTGTTTCCCCAAGAAAGCTTCTTACCTCCATAAATGTATTTGGCTTGGGCCAGTTCAAAATGACCTCAACCTTGGAAGGGTATATCTTCAACTCACCTCCTCCAAAAATGTGTCCCAAATACACTAAAGAAGTCTTGACAAACTCACACTTCGACATCTTTAAAAATAACTGTTCTTTTTTCAAGACATCAAGTACCTTGTTCACATGCATGAAATGTTCATCTATTGATTTGTTGAATATCAAAATATCATCTAAGTAAACAATGACGAAGTTATCTACACATTTTCTTAATACATCATTCATAACTCTCATGAAAGTAGCTGGAGCATTGGTATGAACGAATGGCATAACTAGCCACTCAAACAATCCTTGTCTAGCTTTAAATGTGGTTTTCCAAATGTCATCTTAAACTATTAAAAATTGATGATAACCAATTCGTAAGTTTAGCTTAGTGAAATACTTTTCATGCCTTAACTGATCAAGAAAATCATCAATTCTTTGGAGTGGATAGCGATTCTTTACCATGATTTTATTCAGTGCACAGAAATCTACGCACATGCACCAAGTCCTGTCCTTCTTTGGTACCAAAACAATCAGTGAACCACATGGCGAAGTGGATGGGTACATGATACATTTGTTAAAAAATTCTTGAATTTTATTCTTTATTTCCATGCTCTACATTATTGACATGCGATACATGCCTATGTTTGGAAGTGGAACATCTTGTTGCAGGTGAATCTCATGCTAAATTCCCCTCTTGGGAGGTAACCCGTTTTGTTCCTAAAACATCTCGCCATGATGACTTACCGCATCAAACAAATCAGATTTTAATTTTTCATCAAAACATTCAAAATATTCTTATTCCATATCATTATTCTTCTTGATCATGAGAAGCACAAAATTTTTACTTGCATTAACTAGTCTCTTCATCTGCCCTGCATTAACTACATAAATATTCAACTTTTTGTGATGAGCTCTCACAATATACTCCACCCCATCCTTGAGAAAATTATATTTTTTCTCATGGCGATAAAATACCACTTTCCTATCATATAAATATGGACTTCCCAAGATAATTCCTGAAATGTCAAGTGGAACCACATCTAACTCAACTTCATCAACAAAGTTTGCAGTAATGGAAAACCAGAATATACATTTTCTTGTAAACTGTAAATTTGCATTCTTGACTATCCAACCCAAAGGATATGTCTTATGATGTGGTACAGTTTCAAGGTTAATATTTTTTATCAAGTCTTCTGAAATCAAGTTTGCTTGTGACCCACCATCAAATAATGCATTGATCTTTGTATGATTTGAGATCACCCTTACATGGAACAACTCTATCCTTGTTTATTCATTTGGAGTGTTGTTGTGACAATTTGAGGAAACAATGCTTGCTATGGATTATTTTCCCTTTGTGACCATGGCTGTAATCTTGGTCTCATCACCAGAATCGGATCCAAGATCATGTTGTGTGGTAGTAGTCATCTTTTGTTTTCCCTTGTTTTTTGGTTTCTTAGGCCTTAATTCAGGATGTAATTTCCAACAATGGGCTTCATCATGCCCATCTTTGGAACAATGTTTGCATGTAGTTTTATCCCCTTCTTTCTTAACACTTTCACTCTTATTTCCCTTCCATTTTCATCCCTTCTCTTTCCCCTTACCCTTGAATGGATTTTTCTTACTACCCTATTCTTGAATGTTCTTTCCCCTTGCTTCAAGATGCGTGGCTTGCACACAAAATTCATCTAAATTGCTTGGATTAAAAATAAGGATAGTATGTCTCAAATAGGAATGTAAACCCCCAATGTATTTCAAGATATTTTCTTGGGAATTCAAGTTTATTCATAACAACAAGGCCCTTTTCCTAAACTCCTCGGTATATTCTTGAACTGTTTGACCTTTAAGTTGCCTAAATTTTTCCAACTCATAATGGATTTTTGCATGTAAGCTAAAGGACAAAACTTTATTTTAATTGAAGAAATAAACTCAACCCAAGAAATGGATATCTTACCATGGATTCACATTTACTCGAGTCTTTTCTTCCCACCAGACTGGTGCTGCTCTTTCTATCCTCAATGAAGCCAACTGGATCTTTATGTCATATTCTTGTAGGTTCTGAATTCTGCAATAAACCTCCAATTTATGGATCCAATTGTCCAACTTATCTGCATTTACCTCACCATTGTACATGGTAAGTTCAAACTTAATGTCCAATTTGAGTAGGGGATTTTTCCCTTTTGGGATTTTTGAGTGAGTATGGGTGGTTTTTGTGGTGGAAGTGAATGACGATGCTGATGGATATGATGAGGATGATGATGAGGATGGTGGAAATGGAGGAGGATTTCCTCCACTGCCCTTTGAATCCTTCTCTTCATCTTTCTTTCCTTTTGAGGTTCCCTCTCCATGTGGAGACTTAGAATTATCTCCAACCTTCCTGGTGTTGCTCTCTTCAAAGAGGATCCTAACCCTCTCAGTTAGGTCATAGAAAGCCTTCTTGAATTCTTCCTCTTCTGAAAGACCTTCAGTCTCTCCTGCACCTGACATGATTGTTGAAAAGTGTAACTGGGTCGGTCTTCATGTTGAATATGTAATTATGTATTTATGTAAAGAATAAGACAAATATAATAAAATGTATTTTTGTTAAGATTGCTTCATGGGTTTCATGAGCAAGGATTTTTATTATAGGTGAAAAGACGTCTTCTTGATGTCTTTTAAGGATTTTTCATCTTGTCATAAATATAGTCATGTATATGAAGTAAAGTCAATGATGGTATGCCTCAAGACCTTGTCAAATAAGCTTGAAGACATGACTCAAGAATGATGATACTACTTGATGTACATACTCCTCAAGGCAACCAACAATACGTTGGAAGAATTCCACTGCAAGTCGTCCTATAAACAACAAGAAGATTTGGCTCACAAACCATCACATATCTCCATGATCAGGTCAGATTATTATAGGGCCTAACCACTATAAATAGCCCATTGTGCTGCGCAGAACTGTGACAGAACAAAAATAGACTCTGAGATTTTCGGGCAAAATCTCAGCAAAAAAAATCTGCGATGACTTCAGGAACAATTCTGTGATTTAATGTGAAGGTCAGGACAGAAACAAAGTGCAAAATTAGAGGTGGAATAGTGAAGTCAACAAAAGTAAATCTGTTATATATATGCGAAGTTACAGGACTATGTTTAGTAGTTATAGGACTGTGAAATGCTAAGTATAATAAGTGTGCTCAGTGAAGTAATGCAACACAAGTAAGGGTGTCATTAGAGTATGAAAACGGTGGATTGTTCATCGAAAAGGAAACAATACATGTGTGTACGTTGAAGACCATACAACAAGGTGAAGTGAAGGTGCAAGGTGTGCACAGGACATTCTATAACAAGGTGATGATATCTAAGTAAGGATCACATACAACTGGAGTAGGGAAATACAGTTAGAGACTAAGCTCTCTAGTCCTGGTGTAGAAAAGTGCAAGATGGTGTAGGATGGTGCAAAAAAGAAGGATCAACTTAAATAAGTGAATGAAGAAGTAGTGACAAGGTCTTGGAGGCATACAAGGCTCAAGGGTCTAAGTTGTGGTCATGGTACTTGTCATATGAAAGTCTATAAGAATAATTTCTCGTGGGTTTTCCTCTCCAAGAGCGAGAGGTTTTTCCCTGGCTCTAGGAGCCTAAATTTTGTGTCTTGTGTCATTTGATAATTGACATGATGAAAGACTAACTAAAATAAAATAAGAGAAGACATAAGTATTACAAGGAAAATCACAAGTAATTATCAAGAAGAGAATTTGTATTAACCTACAGCCCTCCAAATTCTCAACATGGTATCAGAGATAAGGTGTTAGAAAGGGCATAGAGACACTCAAGGATCAGATTTAATGGAGGATATAAAAGCAAGGATTTGATTAGAAGAAAGGTCAGTCTTCCACAGTGAAAGAAATAAGGCAAAATTATGGAACCATCTTAAATGTGCCAGCAGATCATTGTTATCTCAAAGTATTGCCATCAAAAGCTTCAAGGCAAGTTACCTATCATCCTTTATCTTTCAAGGAAGTAGCAAAATATCCTCATCAATCACCATTCAAAGGAAGCTTCAACCATCTTCAAAGTAATCAAGTTGATAGAAGAAGAAAAGCATCTACTAAAGAAAGTATATTTATGACTTTATATGAATCTATTAAAATGTCTCATTTGAAAAGAAAGAAACGAACTGTGTGGGGTTTCAAAATTTCCATAGAAGACAAGGACAATCAAGTCATGCCAAATTCATGAAGGGAGATATAAGAGCCCAAAGGATTCTTATAGAATCCACAAAATAGTCTATCATCTCCTAAATACCAAATCTAAATTCATCAAAATGAGTATATAAGAAATTAGTAGATCTATTCTCTGTGAGTATTGGAGGAGAAGAAATCTCTCTGATAAACTGCAGGAACTAGGAGAAGACTACAGTGGTGCTAAAAGCTCTATGAGAAGAATGGGAAATTTTCTCTTCACAATCAAACGAGAAGATAAAATTCACACCATTCCACGATTTAGGGTCTCTATATAAATAGAGGAATCAATATTGAAAGCCAAAGCTGTTACAAGATCAAGTAAAGGAAACAAGCCTTTGCAGCCATGTCCAGGAAGAAAGGAAAATTCAGTAAGTTTTGGTCCTCAGAGTAAAAGAAGAAATGTGGACGAAGCACGATGCCTTAGATATAATTAACTTGGGCATTAAAATTGGAAATTTTTATTAATCTGAAAAAGGACAAAAGAAATAGGGAAGAAGCCCATATGAGGAAAGAGCTTGATAAGAAAGAAGAAGCAAGGGATCTCCACTATGATTGAGATCATCTTATTCTTTAAGTGATTTTTGTTGGTTATATGACAGGAAGCAGTGTAGCATCCCGATGAAAGCATATAGGAGCTCTTGGTGAATAAGCTTCGGGAAAACCTCTCTGATAACATTACTAATGGAAAGCAGTCATCAAGAGCAAGGGTCATCATGGAAACAGATTTCTGGGATGTGATGACATATTGATGGAGCAAGCCAAGAGAATGAAGCTCTTAATTCTTGATAAAATTGCTACAGGATGACTCAAGGGAAAAGGGTATGAGGTATGTATATATTTATATGATAACATTGGATGTTATGAAGTCATGTTATATGGTTGTAGGTAATGAAATTATATATTTAGAAGTATGATATATGGAGGAGTATCTCTCAGTGCACGGACATATGAAATCAACATAATATGTCCTTATGGAATATGAGGTGGTTGTATATGAATGTGAAACTAGAAAGGTTGTAAGTTCCTAGGAATGGAGAATGTGCAGAAAGGAAGATATCATGAAATGAAACCATGCTAAGAGGAAGTTATCATCCGGAGGCCAAGAAGATGTGACTAGAAGATCTCCTAGGAAGATATGTAGACTCTGACAGAAGTCTGGTAAAGAAGAAGACCCTTGGAAAAACATATCATTAGGAGACATGTCAATCTGTATGAAGGATGCTGATGCCTACAAGAAGATGTCATGGTGAAAGATGATCACTAAGGTAACTTTTGTTCTAAATGTTCATATGTATATGTTTATCTGGATGAATTTTTGCATGGCTTTTAATCATTAGAAAGGATGTATGATCATTGGAGATGATTCGAAGGAAAGAAGCATGGCATAATGGTGGACCAAATGAGAAAGAATGATGAATCACTTTCTGATAGTGGACATAACTCATGACTGAAAGTGATGGATGATCTGTGCCCTATGAAGCCAAAAGTTGAAGATTCCTCAATATCGAAAACCATGACATTGAGGGGAGGAATTATTCATGAGTAGTTGGATTGCTGTTGTAGGACCCTGGTTTATGAGGAGCCTGGTGGTAAGTTTCTTGCTAGGAAGAAACTTGAAATATGTCCTTCCTGTGTTAAGAGGGAGTGACTTATGTGATTCTCTAATACATGTGTCATGCACTAGATGAGGACTAATAGCCGTAAGTCTTAATGAAGGCCATGTGAAGAGAATGGATAGACACATCATTCTGGTCTTCATCTTGAAGATAGAATGGAGGATTGGGTAATCATCTGGCATTTGATACTCTTAGAGAATGAGATAGGGCATTCAAGATAAGAGTAGTCGTGGACCGATATTCTTTGAGGGCTGGCTACCCAAGAGAAGAATAGTCCAAGAAGGTCATACTCTGGGAACACCTAGGTGGGGTATGTACCTTGGAGAGACAATGACTATGGTGTCTATTGGTCATGTTTCTCGCCAGCATTGTAGCCCATTGTCTCATTGAGAGATGGGGCTGTTATTCAAGGCCTTGCACTAGGACAATGCTGGTTGATATGATGCTATACAGATGTGATTACCAATTTGATTCTTTAGTTTGAAATTGACCATGTATCTGTATGAATACCTCCCTA